>JARYHS010013630.1:333485890-333761778 GCA_031002005.1 Vandiemenella viatica
CCATCATTGGAGGCATTGGACCATGAGGGCCCATCATCATTGGACCCATGGGTCCATGTGGCATTCCTGGCGGTCCCATCATACCAGGTCCAGGCTGAGGTGGTCCATGTACAGGACCCGGTGGCCTGGGCGGTCCTCCCATTCCCGCTGGCGGTGGAATCGCTGCACCAGGCTTGTTAGAAGCGAAAGGGTTGGATGCAATTTTACCGGCTTTAAAGGCAGCAGTAGTCGCATCGATTAAGTGCTGAGCTTGTTCTTCCATCCATTTCTGATAGTAGAACTTAACATTATCTTTATGCTTACGTCCCTGACAATGCGTTTTCCTTACAGAAGGCGAGTCATGCGTAAGATAGGTGTCACAATAATCACAATAATATTTCGGCATGTTGTAGTCTTCCAATCTATAGTTCCTATACTGTAGTTCACAACAATAATAACGAAGACCGAATATCTGCTGTTTTATAACGCACACGAAAGCTTCCTTGATCTTCAATATTACACCACAACTTCACAATTCCCAGCAACATAAACACCTAAGACAATATAAAGATAAACACAACACCCAAACTTTCAAAGTTTATCAGAGATACACACGTTTATCAAAGAAACGACAACAACCGAAGATACTAGAAATCAAAGATTATTATAATGTACGATTTTGCAGATGATAGGAAGTAAGGCAGGTATTTTACCTAATAAACATTCAAATATTTTTCAATAGGGTTACTATTAAATATGTAATACTGCAAGGTAAACTATAAACTTAAAATCTGTAAAGGTTTCCCTTCGTCCGAGCCAGTAACGTTGAGGAATTTCATATTGCTGACTTACTAGAGTGATTGAATGCAACTACCCTTGCAATTTGATAAAATTGGTCTAATGGCCTAAATAACCTGAATGTGAACTCCAGGGTATAAAGCAGAGACGATATAATTGTATAAAAGCATACAGAACTGGGAGGCGAGAAATAATAATTATGTGCTGTATTAAGAGTAGAACTTCACACAGTAGAGCTGTTTTTGAAGCATTGTAGTATTGGTGTCCGAAACATATAATTAGATCATTGTTCTTTGTAGTGTTCACTATTTGAAGCAAATGTTAAAATACAAATATGACACTAAAAATGATCTTCAAAAGAACTAGAAGTCATCCTTTGTTTAAAAATTTGTCAGCTTTTTTGGGATATTTTCAACAAACTACGAAAAGTATCTTAAATACCTGGAAGGAGATATAAGTTTAAATGAAACTTTAAAAATAATGAATAGTTGGCAACTCTTACTACATAATTTAAAAACAACATATACTTCATCATATAAAAGAAACGTCAAAAAGGGAAAATTTTGAGAAATTATTGAGGTCATATCTTCAATACCACTCCTTTTACTCTGTAGAATAATATTTGAAACATACTAAATGAAATAATTAGGCAATGTAAATATCGTAATTTATAATTGACGTGTCTGTAAACATTATGAATAATGTACATTTGTACGATTTATAGGACAAATAAAATACTACTACTACTGTGCAGAAGAATTTCTTTCAAAGCTTATCTATAAAATATCAGCCAGGATCTCGTATAAACATATTGATATTATTCCGTGACAGTGCATTTCTTCGTGTGTGAGTATACATCTGTTAAGTTGTAATGATTTTGCTGCAATTTTATTCCTTTCCAAATCTCTAGCATAGATGACTGAGTTGAATATATTATATTATATGATTGAGTCGTTAGGGCAGTTATTGGTATTTCGATGTATTTTTCAATTTTACTTACAGTTTATTTCATTTTGAGTATGGCAACAGACTTCTAATATAGTAATAACTCAGACCAGTTTTAAGGGTTAGTTTAAATTTAATTTAATTTAATTGCAATGGAGCTACAGGCTCCGTTGCCAATTTCCCTACACACCGTATCTTCCCCTATCCTGCACTCACCTGCATTTGCCCTCTACAATTTTATCTTTAAATTCTTTCAACGTTTTCGGTAAATTATTCATTATTTCTCTTGGTAACTCATTCCAATCCCTGACACCCTTACCTAAAAAAGATAATCTTCCCACACCCTTGTGCCTGAAATCGAGTGCCAGCTTGTGGTCATGGTCATGTTTTCCCTTCCATGCAAAACTTTTCATACCTATTGCAATATCTTTCCATGCCTCATCGCCAGTATATGCCCTGTACACTCCCATGACCCTCCTCATCCTCCCCCTGCCTTGCAATGAATCCATTCCAGCTCCTTTATCATATCTGTCACTGATTGTATTCTGCGATGATTTCCAGAAACAAATTTAGCAGCCCTTTTTTGCATCCTCTCTAACTCCTGTATTTGATGCGTAAAATGAGGGTCCCATACTACACTACCATATTCGATCAATTGTCTGACCAAAGTTTTGTAACCCAATTCGTTTACTTCTCTCGTACATCCCCTCTCCACTCTCCCCAGCAAGTGCAGAATTTTGTAACCTTTTCCTACCAGCTGTCCAATTTGTCCTGTCCAGTTAAGCTTGCTATCAAATGTAATGCCAAGATATTTACATTTCAAGTCTTCCGCAAGCAATTCTTTCTCCGCCTTATATTCATAATTAACCTTTTGTTTTTTATTTGTGTATCTAATAAGCTGACTTTTCTTTGCATTTATCTTCATACCATGTTTACCAACCCAACTATATATCCTGTCCAGATCACCCTGCAACTGTTTACAATCCACTATCGTTTTTATTCTTTTATATAGCATTATTTCATCTGCAAACAATCTAATTTCAGATAGTAAACAAACCATACAATTATTCATTAGAATAATGAATAGCAATGGTCCCAATACGCTATCCTGCGGCACACCCATTTCTACTTCCACTTCTTTTGATACTACATTTCCTACCCTAACATTCTGTTTTCTACCTTTTAAAAATTCTTCTACCAAACAAATCACTTTCTCATCCACTCCAATGGTTTTTGCCTTCTTTACTACCATTTTATGGCTCACTCTGTCAAACGCCTTTGATAGATCTAGTGCTACACTATCAATTTGGCCTCCCTTGCGATTTTTAAATGTATTATTGTAAAGGTTCTTAAAGATGGAGGAATTCGTCTTTTGGAATATGTTAGCTTTGTTCCTGTTATTCGAAACACGGTTACTGTATCATAGGACATGCAGACTTCCTGCTTACATTCTTTTACTTCCTCTTGACATTGTAATATTTCATTACTATTATTCATAGCCAACTTATACTAAGGTCGACGATATTACTTTCAAGCAGTTTCTCTGTTTTCTTAACTCTACCACATTCACAACATGATCATAAGGGTTCAGATCTTTATGTAATGGTGAACGCTTCTAATTGTATTGAAATGAGTTTTATTTAGTATATAAATGTATATTCAAGCAATTTTCCTAGTTTTGGGCATATTGCTACAATATTTATGGTCGCGTTTTGAGGTAAGTAATTTTTTTAATAAACCGAGAATTCACTAGAAATTATAGATGAGAAGTAATTAAGATTATTATTAACAAAAATGTACTCATGTTTTACATTACAGGATAAAACATTACAGGTCACTGTTGTTGTTGTTGTTGTGGTTTAAGGGCGCGTCGACGGCGAGGTCATTAGCGCCCTAACAACGACCAGCTTAGCAATGTGGCTGTATGGCCCACTGTAGAGGGGTCGGCCACACAGACGGCAAATAGAGTAAAATGCTAAAATGTTGGCTGTAAAGGGGCCATTAAAATACAAAACATCACAGCTCATGTCCGGCTGGCTGTAAAGAGGCCAGCCAGACATAAAAACTTAAATCTAATAGTAAAACAAACACAAATGAGACAAAACAAAACAAGAGCTATGAACATGGATGAGTGGCTGTAAAATGGCCACTCATCCACCTTAAAAGATTAGGCCGGTCTTCCCAAAATTTTTGGGATCAGACCGCCCAATACACAGAATTTTAAAACTTTAGCCACATTGCTAGCTTCATTACTTAAAATAAGGGACAGATCGTTGGCTAGGCCAACGTACTGCCCTTAAGTCAAAAAATAAAACACAGTCAGTTAAAATGTGGCGTACCGTCAAAGGTACGCCACAAGCATCACATTCCGGTGGGTCCTCCCGGCGGAGAAGAAAGCTATGCGTGAGAGGACAGTGCCCTATATGAGGCGAGTAAGGAGAACTCATCCCTCCTCGCCCGCTTGGAAGGAGCTGCTCCACGGCTGAACCGGTCGGCTTGACCTGACGGAGCTCTATTCATGCTGGACTTCCCAGCCCACTGCCTCTGCCCAAATATCAACAGATAAATCTCTTCACCGCCGACGGTAAGGGTCTGACTTTGAAACTGGTGCAAAGTCGATTTCGGCACCTGTCCACAGGCTAACTTGGCAGCTTCATCAGCTGCCTCGTTCCCCCTGATTCCCACATGGCCCGGTACCCAACAGAATAAAACCTCCTTTCCAGATGATTGAAGTGAAAGGAGGGCGTCCTGGATGTCCTGGACTAAGCGGTCTGTTGGGTACATGTTTCCTAATGCCTGAATGCAGCTGAGGGAATCACAGCATATGATGTATTTCATATAACGACTTACCTTCATATGCTGGAGCGACTTTAGTATGGCGTAGCACTCGGCAGTATACACGCTGCACCTGCTATCCAGCTTGTATTTGTAAGTCGCTCGAGGGAACACTACGGAGCAGCCTACTCCGTTAGCCTGCTTAGACCCATCCGTATATACCGGGGTAAAATCCTGATACTGGTTTAAAATGTCACTAAAAACTCTGTTAAAAACACTGTCAGAGGTAGACAGCTTGTGGAACCTTGACATTTCTAAAATAAATCTGGGCCTCTTTAAAAGCCAGGGAGGAGATTTACTCCAACCCTGGTAATAAAAAGCTGGTAGTTCACAACCATATTCTTCTAAAATAGCCTTTGTACGGTGGCTGAACGGTCTGGTCGCTCTACGGCGATTATCGTATAGCTGACCATAATTTGGCGTCATTACTACGTCGTGCACGGGACTACCGGGTGTTGCGGCAATGTGAACATAGTGCCGCACCATGAGGAGGTGCCGCCTGGTGGAAAGCGGCGGCTCACCAGACTCAGCACAAATGCTGGGTATAGGGCTAGTGCGATAGGCACCAGTGGCGAGCCGGATTCCTGCATGGTGGACACTATCTAAAATGCGTAGGTAGCTGTCCCGTGCCGAACCGTATATGATGCAGCCATACTCCAGACGCGACCGTACAAAGGCTCTGTAAAATTGTAGCAGGCAGGAGCGGTCAGCGCCCCACGACCTGCCACACAGACATTTTAAAAGATTAAGAGCTTTCAAGGCCCTGGCTCTCACATCTTTTAGATGCGCAAGCCAGTTGAGCCTTGTGTCTAAAATGAGGCCCAGAAATCTAACAGTATCAGTAAAACTTAAAACGGTGTTCCTCAGGGTAAGGTGGGGCTCTGGTAAAAGGCTTCTGCTACGAGTAAAAAGTACACACCGGGTTTTCTCGGCAGAGAAACGAAAACCGGTGTGCACTGACCATTCATCCAGCCTGTTCAGCGTGAGTTGCAGCTGCCGCTCGGCGCTTCTCAGGCTGGACGATGCAATAAAAATTAAAAAGTCGTCCACATATAAGGAGAACCGTAGGGGACTCCTTATGACGACTGATATACTGTTTATCGCTATGGCAAAAAGCGTAACGCTTAAAACTGATCCCTGAGGGACACCGTTTTCCTGAATAAAAAGATCTTCACTACCGACTCGGTACCGGAAGCAACGACCAGATAAAAATGATTTTAAAAAACGGGGTAGGTTACCTCTAAAACCCCATTCATGTAACTGTTTTAAAATTACATGCCGCCAGGTAGTATCGTAGGCCTTTTCGAGATCGAAAAAGACACCCACAAGGTGTTGGCTGCGAATAAACGCATCCTGTATTGCCGCCTCCAGGAGGATCAGGTTGTCCAAGGTGGAACGGAACTTCCTGAATCCACACTGAAAGCGGCTCAGTAGATTACGGGATTCAAGACACCAGACGAGGCGGCGATTGACCATCCTCTCCAGTGTCTTCCCCACGCAGCTTGTCAAGGCAATACTACGATAACTACCTGGCAACAACTTATCCTTTCCAGGTTTTAAAATAGGGATAAGCGTTGCTTCTTTCCACGAGTCGGGGAAGTGTCCTCCGGTCCATATGTCATTAAAAATATCTAGAAGGTACTCCTTAGCATCTTTATTAAGATGCCTCAGCATCTGGTACTGGATCAAATCAGGCCCTGGAGCAGTGTCGTTGGCGCTGTTTAACGCTGACTCCAGCTCCCAAAGTGTAAATGGGCAGTTGTAGGCCTCTGTATTCGACGAGTCGAAGCATAGCGCGCGCCTCTCGGCAGCAATCTTGCGTTGCTGGAACCGAGGGTCAAAATTGGTGGATGAAGTGATAGTTGGCAAAGTTCTCCGCCATCAGCTGCGCTATGCTTCGTTCGTCGGTAATAATACGTCCGTGATCATTAATCCAGATACTGGTGGACGGGAAGTACCTTCCAGATATACGGCGGATAGACTCCCATACTTTCGACGAAGGTGTGGAACGATTTATGGTGCTCACAAAGTCTCTGCCATGACCTTTTCTGCTCTCCTTAATAACACGACGCGCCTTAGCTCTGGCTATACGGAACGCTGCTAGGTTGTCGGATGTAGGGTACAACCTGAAACGCCGCAACGCTCGTCTGCGACCCTGAATGGCGGAACGACATTCATCGTTCCACCAGGGGACGTGCGTCCTTCGCAGCGTTCCGGTGCTTTCGGCATGGAAACGTCAGCTGCCTGGTGAATCGCCTGTGTAAGGTGATTCACCTTCTCGTCAAGACGGTTATACTCCTTTAGAATAATGGAGCGGCGGTAGAGTTGCCAGTCGGCCTTTTGCTGACGTTCCATTTGCGTCGGTTATTGCCTCCTCCACGCTCAAACTCAACGTGAATTCATATTGGGAAGTGGTCGCTTCCATGGAGGTTACGATCCACCTCCCAATGCACGGAGTCCGCGATTGAGGGGGAGCACAATGAAAGGTCAATGGCAGAGGACGATCCGGAAGCAGTGGTAAAATGTGTCATTGCACCAGTATTGAGGACACATATTTCCTCTTGCTCTATTAATCTACCAACCATTCGGCTTCGGGGGCAATCGGCATTTGAGCCCCACAGCGCACTATGTACGTTGAAATCTCCTAGGAGGAGGAATGGCCGAGTAAGCTGCCGCAAGATGTTAGACATGTCGTCATAACTGATGGCGTGTTAGGTGGTAGATAGATAGAGCATACTGTCAAATGAGTGGGACCGTGAATCCTCACTGCCACTGCTTGTAAATCAGAGGTGAGAGCTACAGGTTCGGAGTGGACAATGTTTCGGACAAAACACTGCCACTCCACCCTTCGCTCGATAACCCTCGGTATCGTCCTTACGGTACACGTCATATCCTCTTAGCACAGGTTGGTGTGATGGTCTGAAATGTGTCTCTTGTAGACAGAGACACAAAGGATCAGACCGTGCTAAGAGGTGTAACTCCTCTTTGTGAGCTGTAAATCCATTGATGTTCCACTGAAGTATGGGAGCCATCCTTACCTATTTAACCTCTCCCGCCCCGGTTCGGGTGGGTCTTTGGCCACTTCCTGCTGAGGAACGGGACCAGTCTCGTCCACCAGCATTTCCGTTTCTTCTTGCCCGGAGGCGGAGACAGACATCTCCGACCCAGAGGACTCCTCAAAATCCTCCCCATCCTTTTTCTTCTTCTGCCTCTTCCCCTTACTCTCCCTGCCGGTGGGCGGTCTGGGAGGAGAAGAAGAGGGGGACTTAACAAACTGGGTCGGATCAGTCTGTCTAAACTTTATACCTCGGATCTTTTGGTCACCTCTATTTCCACCGCTAGCAAATGGTAGCGCTACCATTTCAGTAGCTCTTGGTGGAATAGGAGGTGCCGTTAATCTGAATGCTGGTGGAGACTTTATTTCTGCTGCTGGACAGGTCGAGGTTGCAGATGTGTTGCTAGCGACATCCGCGGTCTTGGGTGTTATGACCTTCGTGGGTTTTGCACCACACTTACACTGACATGAGCACATAGTGCTGGTGCCCATGTCTGCAAAGGATGTCTGCGTAGCAACACTTTCTTTCCTGACGGGAGTCGAGACCGTCTTGGCAAAGCTTGTTCCGAATATTGGAGCGGCGAGCGCTTTCACCTTCTTCTTTGCCTCTATATAAGGTATCCGCTCTTTGGTCTTCAACTCCTGTATCTTGCGCTCTTCAAGATACACTTGACACTCCCTACTCCAGGCAGGGTGCGACCCGGAGCAGTTGACGCACACCTGTGGGAGCGCGCATGTGCCCCCTTGCCGCATCTACCATAGGTGGGGTTGCCCTTGCATGACGCCGTCGTATGTCCGAACCTCTGGCACTGGAAGCAGCGCATTGGGTCCGGAATATACGGACGGACGTTCAGAATAATGTATCCGGCTTTAATACACTTGGGCAACACTGGAGTGTCAAACGTCAGGACGAAGGTGGCAGTCTTTTCAAGACTGCCATTTACCCTCCGTTGAATCTGACGCACCTCGACCACTTGCTGTTCTTCCCACTCCTTAACCAGTTCCTCAGTCCCTAAATCCATAATGTCCCGGCAGGTAACAACGCCTTTACTAGAGTTTAGGGTTCTGTGGAGTTCGCAACTGACTGCGAACTCCCCGAGCTTCTCGCAATTAAGGAGCTGGGAAACCTGCCTACTGGTGGTTGTTTCCAGCAGCAGCGTCCCGTTCCTCAACTTTTTGACTGATCTTAAGGTACCAACCAATCCTTCCAGTCCTTTATTAATGTAAAATGTGGACACCTTATCAAATGTCCCCTCTTTCCTCTGCATTACAATGAAAGCGTTCGCTATGGAACAAACTTTCCCGTTACTATTACATTCAGAAGCGGGAGGGCTATCAACCCTATCAACCGCTTCTTGGCATTGAGTGTATTTTTATTTGCCTGCGGCACACCCGTACCGCAGGGTTCTTTGGTTTTTTTGTGAGGCTGAATTTTTGGTCCCACGAGAAAAACCAGTATAAGAAGGAATGCTTATACAACAGGGGTGCGCAGGTGCCCCTGAGGTTGCACGTTAGCGAGTGAATTTCCTCTCCACCCATTCACCTCCTCGGCACGTGGCTGACCTTGAGGTTGAGGGTTTTTTTTTATAGAGGTTTCTACCATCCTCGCGATCCGGGCGATGAAACCAAGATCCCCGTTCTCCTAGGCACACAACGTTCCACCGCCACGCCCTACGGTGATCGTTGAAGCATGGTAGGAGTTTACGGTGTGGGAAACTTGCGGCGCTCACAAGTTACCAGCTCTGGTACCGCGGGTTCGCCAAACCCGTACTTGGCACTTGCGTACCTGGCCCCTGCGGGGTACAGGTCACTGAATGGACAGAATTTACTGCTCAAGAGTTAAAGTTATACATTACTAGCAGTTACCCGCGACTTCGTCCGCTTGAAAGTGTGTTATGATATAAAATTTTATGTTACTATTCAGAGTACGACCAGCAGAAAAAATTCTCCTTTAGGGTTGAAAATTTGGTCTTCTGCTTTCTTGGCTTGTAATCTTCAATGAAAAGTTTTCGTCAAAGCCGGGATGTAGGTAACAAAGATGTAACGCACGCCAAAAGACACTGTTACAAACATTACTCACTTAGGGGGCGTCCATTAATTACGTAAGATGTTTTTACGTAATCCCTAACCCCTCACCTCTCCCGCTAAAATGACGTGAGATTTTGACGGGACTTCCCCGACCCTATTACCGACCTTGTAGTTTTTCTTAGATCCTTTTTTTTAGCTCTCCTACTTCCGAGAAGCCCCCCCCTCCCCCTAAGGTCGGTATCCTCGTCGTTTGTGGATCTTTTTTTCTTTTTTTAGCTATACTGCCCTTCAGGAGTTTCAAATACTACGTGAGATTTCACCGGATTTCACCCCCCACCCCCACCCCATTTCACCCCACGTAATTAATGGACGCCCTCTTAGTGGCGTAGACTTCTTGAGCAGATTCTGACGTCTTTATAGTCAGAATTTGCAATGGTAACCACCTTCTAAACTCCAAATCCACTGTGCACCATGGAATATTAGTAATCATTCTGGTCCAGGCAGTGTAGCAAACTTACCATAACCTTCGTTAATACAGCTCCTTTGAAATCAGTACTATGACTCAAATTTTGATATTTCACACATTTTTTTTTTTTTTTTTTTTTTTTAAATATGGCATTAGCTACTGAGTCCACACAGCCAGCTCAATGTAATTCTGATTCTTTCAGTGCATTATTTTCTCCAGTATACACATTTTCAAGTGTAATCACAAGGACACTACAACACAAACACGACATTCACAGGGAGACAACACTGTAACACCCATGCCCGCGGCCGGACTCGAACCGGCGACCATCGGCGCGTGGAGCACTCTAGCCACTATGCTACTGAGGCCGGCTTTCACACATATTGTGACACATATTACGAATCGAATTACGGTCTTATACCTGAAATGTCACACTACTTTACTTCCGCAACTGAAGTACAGATTTATATTACCTGTTCCGGAGCTATCATTAATATTTTGATACAATTTAAGAACAACGAGATACATGTCACTAAATTGGCACTCATGAAATCATCTTAAATTACTATAAAGTTTCAGTTGTCATTTTGTTTCAAGCTGTATTTCAACCAAACCACAAAATCCACCAATATTGTTGCTAAAATATCAAGGGTTCTATCAACCGCACATTAATACATTCACTATTTGATTGTTAGTGACATGATTGACATCATGAATTGCGATATAAACTTGACCCATTAATTTCAGACCGTGATACAAAGCAACCGCTAAAATCTGTCTGAAAATGACCTTTGTAAAGGGTGGTTGTAAAAGCGAAGTAAATAATAAATTCATGTGGAACTACATCCAGTCACATGAACTATGGCATCAGCACCATGACAGTTATTAAAATAACGTAATTTAAAAAGGTATTCTAAAATGCTCGTAACTTACGCTGTACAACGGAAAGTCCAAAATTCATTACAACTCTTACGTTAATGTTGCAAGTCAAGTTTACGTCGCAATACAGTGATTATGTTAGTGCGCGTGTTTTAGTCCAGCTGTAATTCATTCTGAAGGTGTATAATAAAATTAATTATGATAATTTATGCTAAGCTAATAAGGAAACCTCATATTGAAACTGTTGCTACAACTCGAAATTAGTCCCGATTCGTTTAATGTGTTAGGTGTGTCGTGTGACCATATCGTTTGATTTTGTAGTGGAAATATTAGCGTAGATTGTGGTTAGGTTGAAATGCTACCTGGACCTGAATATTCTTGTTATAGAATCAGGCAACTGGAATTTAGTAATTATTAGAGTAATAAATAAGCTGCTTTCATAAGCGCCGTGTTAGTTCTGGGCTGGCTTTAGGGCGCGTCAACATCGAGGTTATTAGCCGTGTTAGTGACGACGTGTATCGCTGTTTAAACTACTCCTAACATGGCTTCTCGAAACGAAAAGTTTCTACCTTAGACTATTGAATACATTCGTTTTAAGTGAAGGATTTAATAGTTATTAGCAGAATATTCAACAGTAAGCAAAAAAAAAAAAACACTTTTTTTTCATAGGCAACTATTTCACTGATATCTGCAGAAAGTTAAGATAAAAAACAAAAAATGGTTTGTTATCTTCTATTAAGTTTTAAATTTTGTTAAAAATAATTCGTAATGTTACAGAGAAACAATAGCAGAAAAAAAGAAACAAATGCAATAAAACCGAACCGAGGTGGAAACAAACTGTTTCATATTTGTCACGAACATATAAAAACGGCATCTTCGCGGACGACCATTTTGTCACTTTTAAGCTGGTATACTCTAAGTATTTAATATTTTTTTCAGTATTTGATTTTTAACATATATTATGAAGCATATATTAGGCTTAAGAACGGAATTACGGTCTGATACCTGAGGTGTTATGCCATTTCATGTATGCAACTGAAGAATTCTCTCCCTGAACTTAAGGTTAAGTACAGATTTATATTTCCTGCTTCCAAACTATTATTTGTTAAGTGCGTCGGTTTTATGGCTTTTAAACCAAACACAAACTTGTATATGTAAGAAGGTTTTTGCTTTTATTTCGGAAGAGTAGTGTTTGCGATATACGTAAAAAGCAAAGAGTAAACGTGGCGCGGCTACCTACGAAGTAGGAAACTCTTTGTTGTTTCCGAATTGATATTAATGGCAATTTCTAAAAGAACTATGCGTTTTTGTGGAATAAAATCTATTCTATCACACTTCGCACGCAATTAACTGACTTCATGCCAAATTTCATTTAAATATGTTGAGTTATTAAGGCGTGATTGATTCCAGAAGTACATCCAAACACACATCCGAACTTTCTCGTTTTCTCATTTATAGATATATAGATAGTCGCTCTTTAAACGTTAACGTTCCGTTCTTCTTTTAATTTCCATAATGCAGCAAGTCAATAAATATCTCATTGTCGCCAATATTGTTGAAAATAATCCTCAGGCTGTGTTAAAGCCCCCTACAGACGACCTAAGTTGGTTGGCCTGTCCATATAATCCATAAAATCGGTTCTCGCTCCTATATGAGGCCTGATCTGCATTCTTCTTTAGACAGTGATTATGCCGTCTGTTTTATCTAAGCAACAAACAATTGCACTTGTTTTGGGGTTAACTGTTAATTTAAAACAAAAGAAAAATAACAATATGAGCTAAAGAATGGTTTAAGAAAAGGTATGAAATGAAATTAATTAGAGAACTTGACAGTGATAATTATCGCAGTTATTTGAGAATGGATACCGAAAGATTCAAACCTCTGATCACAAAGCAAGATATCATCATGAGAGTATCTGTTACTGCGGGAGAATGATTAACTCTTAAGTATTAAGCATTTAGCAGAGAACATGCTAGTCTCAAATTCAGCATTACCATACTCGTATCCACACAATTGTTCTCGCAAATAATACTCTAAACGTGTGGAGCTTCTGTTAAGGTTTTAAACACTGTATGCAGATAAAAACTCCATATTTAATTAGAAATTTTAAATTAAATTTGACAAGAACAATTTCTAGACCCAGTTATTTTTAATTTTACATGAAATATTTTTAATTTTGCTAAACAAAATATTAATCTGAATTATGTTTTTCATGATTAAAATACAGCATTTGTTTTTTGGGAACATTTTGCGTGAAAATTGTTATGTCCTTAAATAGATGTTTAATGCCTAAAACAGAAAATAAATGGTTAAATCTAGCTAGACAATATGAGAGAATGTGCCAATTTAATCATTGAATCAACTGAGTGGATGGTAAGCATGTTGTTATTTTAAGGCCAATGAGAAGTGAATCACTATCTTACAATTACAAGTGAACATTTAGTGTCCTATTTACAGTCATCAACACCAATTACTAGTTCCTTTACGTGTATTCTGTCACCAAAGAAAGTGTCTTATATGGATGCATACTAAAATGCACAAAATATTATAAGACGTTAGCTGTAGATTAACTAAAGGTTCCCAAAGCTTCATTGTCGCCTGGAGCAAATACACTGGATCCATATGTTTTCATTAGCGACAATGCAATTGCTTTGAATCAATTGAAACCTTACCCACAGAAAAGTATAACACATGACATAAAATATTTAATTGTAGACTTTCCGGGGTTAGAAGGTTAATGGAAAACGTTTTCGGAATTCTGGCATCACCTTTCCGAGTATTACAGATACCTACACAGGTGAATGTTCAATACGATAATAATGGCCAGTTGTCTCTTACATAAATATTTCCATGAATTGCTGCCTGGCATCTCAATTTTTGTATAATTGTCTGAAATAACCTACAAACATGGAAAATCTTTGTACACTTCTAATAATTCCATTAACATACACTATTCAGTGACAACTTCCTCGACCGTGACGTCAAACGCAAGTGTTTGCTCTTCGAGGGTCTCGGAACAACTGACATGAAATCGGCCTGACTAAATCCTGTCAGACTCTACACCACCTGATCTAATCAGACCCTGACAAGAACGGTCGACCCTGTCACTCAACCAGGACTTATAATGTGACAAGCCTTTCGATAATGTTTCTAACTAGACTGTATGAGGCGTCATATCATATCGTCTTTAGGGGGTTTAAATCTGCAGTGGACCAGTAAGTACCAACAAGCCGAAAACAAAATTTTCTTAAAGTGCAAAGTTTCGTAAAGGAATTTGGAGAGGAAGAGAAATAGTTAATTTCTATAAATTACGTGAAATTAAAGTTACCTCAGCAAAGTGATATCATGTGCAGTAGCATTGAAATACAGAAAGGCACAAAAACAATGTATCACGGCATTCAGCTCAACAAAGCTGACAGAAACTTTTATTGGTATTTTTATTTTCGTATGTCCCCATGACGGAGACCGAAAAGCAATCCTGAGTGGATGCGTTCAGTTTCTCTTTGAGATGTTCTTCTTGTCGGACCAATATTTTTTCATTCTTTCACTGACGGTTTTCAACAGTCCAGATTTTTTTTTTTTTTTTTTTTTTTTTTTTGAAATAACTTCCCATGAATTCACTTTCTTATTAAAAATCTCTCGGTCTGTGACGTCTCCCTTAGCAATACTTGCAGACTTTAGGTTTTTATCCACTTCCTTCACTCATGTGGTTGTTGTTTTTACTGTTTGGGTGTATTCTAAAAAAAATTCTTCAGATTATTTCTTTCGGAAGTCTACTCAGATGTCCATAAAATTTTAGCCTTTTTTTCCTCATGTCTGATTCTATGTTTGATATTTTCACACCAGCATTAGTAGAATTATTAGTCATATTTGCAATAGTTCTTTCGAAGAAGGTATCTTCCCTGACTCACTCAAGAAGTCAATAATCAAACCGCTTTATATAAAGGGTTACACCTCAAAGATTGAGAATTACAGACCAATATCAAGTCTATAAGCATTTTCAAAAATCTTTGAGTAAGCATTGTACAGAAGGGTGTATGCACATCTACAAAAGAATGACCTACTCAGTAAAGTACAGTTTGGTTTTAGACAAGGCGTTTCAACAGATTCAGCAATTTTTGCTTTTGTAAACAACATACTGGAATCAATGCATAAAAAAATTAAATTCCCTAGGTATATTCTGTGATCTTGCTAAGGCTTTTGTCTGTGTTGATCATGAGATTCTACTAAGTAAATTAGACCTCTGTGGAGTTAGTGGTAAGCCAGGAATTTTGTTTAAATCATACCTGGAAAATAGAAAGCAATGTGTATCACTGAACGATGCTAATACAGGAGATGTTATAAACCCTCTGCTGTTCTTAATCTATATAAATGATCTCCCACATATACTAGATGATGAAGAATACGTGATACTAGCATATCGTTGAAAGACCCATCAGCACAAAACCTCGAAAACACAGCAAATAATGCTATAAAGAAAATTAACAGGTGGTTTAATGCCAACAAATTAATACTTAATGTAGAAAAGTCACAGTTACTTCAGTTTGTTACAAAAAATAAAACAAAGGACAGCTATAATGTGATATCAGAAGGAAAAGCAATCAGTGAAAGCAGTTTCACAAAATTCCTGGGTGTAAATATAGATAACAAATTGAACTGGAAAGAACATATTCAACAACTTCTTAAAAAACTGAATTCTGCAACATTTTCACTGAGGGTAATATCTAGAATAGTTAATATAGAAACCAGAAAGTTAGTATATTTTGCATATTTTCATTCCTTGCTCACGTATGGCATCTCACTCTGGGGAAACTCGTCACAAGCACAGAGGGTATTTAAACTGCAAAAGCGTGCTATAAGAACTGGAGCAAGCCACAGACGTCATGCAGATATCTATTTAAAAACCTGGGTGTACTAACAATACCAGCACAGTATGTATACTCCGTACTATCATTTGTAGTGGAAAATCCTGAACACTTCAATCTTAATGCTGACATACATTGCCATAATACTAGGAAAATGTAATATTCACAAGGATTACAAGTCACTCACTGTCAATTGTACAGAAAGGGTTAACATTTACTGGAGCTTCCTTATTCAATGTATTACCAACAGAAATTAAATGTTATCTACAAAAACCCAACTACTTTAAGTCCAAACTGAAAGAGTTTCTACTTCAGAACCCATTTTACTCTGTGAAAGAATTTTCTTCTTGGAATTTGGTAACTAAGAATGACTGATAAAATAGTATATATGGTGTATGGAAGGGGAAGGTGACAAAGTTGTCCACATTTACTAAAATGATATATGTTTTTTTTTTTCTTTTTCTTTCTGTTGAAACTTTTGACAAATGAAGTAATTACAGTTTACAAAATTTCACTAATATATAGTAACTAACATGGGATAGCATGCACTCAAAAACTGCTGTGAAAAATTATCATACTAACAGGTTTTTAAGTAATTGACAGCTTATGAGTTGTTGGTAATATAATTGTTATTGTTAATAGGTGTGTGTACTGATTCACATAAATAGCAACTAATATGATATTATATGTAGTCGCAAATTACAGTGAAACTTATCATGGTAACGGGTTGGTAAGTAAATAACTGGTTATTAGATGCTGGTAACAAGTGTATACACTGTTCCACATAATAAGTATTAATTAACTCGGGATTGTATGTGTATATTACAGGAGATATTGGTTAATTTTGGTTAATTTTGATTCTTGTTAAGTAGTGATCTGAATCTATGTTTGCCCTTCATCTTGTACTTCCTTTTGTTCAGATATGAGATTGCCACATAACCTAATTGATATTCACCTATAGCTTGTATTGAGTACTTCCATTCTCTGTTTCTTGGGTTTCTTCATAAATGATGTTGACATAAGTTTTAGGTCATTTTGTTGGCGTACTTCACGCAATTTGTATTGGTAAATTTTTGTTCTTTGATTTTTGCTACTGTTTTCCAGAAACTTTTATATATATAGCTTTGACAACTTCCATACTTTCATTTTTTTCTAAAGAACGCTGTGAAATAGTGGTATCCATTACTTAATAAAGTGAACAAACCATTCTTGAAGAAATACATGCCATATACGATTCCAACCGAATCAACACTGAGGAAGAACTATTTACCATATTATGAGAATGTATTGCAGACAATCAGAACTAAGAAAGACAATAAGATTTGGATATCAATGGATGAACGTACTGATCCTTGTGGGAGATATATTATAAATTTTATCGTCGGAATCTGACAGACTGGATGATATATTTTTACTGAACAATGAAGTTCTTGAATTAGTAAATCATCCTACAATTGCAGTCCATTTTGACACTGCTATGAAACTGTTATGGAACGATGAAGTTAAGCGAGAACATGACTTACTGTTTGTTACTGACGCTGCAGCGTACATGGTAAAGGATGAAAAAGATCTTAAGATGGCGCATTATTCGATGGTGTTTACCCATGGATTTCATAGGGTTGCCGAGGAAGTAAGATTAAATTTCCCTCATGTCGATAGGTTAACATTAAATGTGAAATTTTTCGTTAACGCTCTATTGAGAGTGGCAAAATTTAAAGGAGACGCACCTTCTGATTCTCGCACATCCCAACCAATACTTACTTGTTGATACGCTTCAGTTAGCCGTTAGTGTGAATATTACAAAAACATACTAATTTTGATAGCAGTGAAGCATCTTCCATAAAAATTATAAAAGATTTTGCTGTAAATTTGTCCATAAAAATTGTCCAAGAGTTCTTTTACAGCAATTTGTTAAGAAATTTGTAGCATATAAAGTGAATTATGCAATCATTACATCTTAAATTTTCGTATTGAAGAAATTGGTTTAAAATTGCCTGAAAGTTTTGGGGTTGCAAAAATGGTAGAAACTGAGATATGTTAGGCAGGGGGCAGTGTTGATAGTTCGTGTAAAGAACAAACTTGATAAAGTGTTGAGTGGGAATTGCGGATTGAAACAGTTTGTGAAATTAGTGATATTTTACATGGTGGTGAATCTGTTTTGACTGTAGACGACTAACAATTAAATTTAACATGCGATGTCAAACAAAGCTGCTCACAGAACAAGACAGTGTTACGTGTCGGCAGGAGAAAATTTATCTTAGAGAACTTGAACATGAATGTGGTAATATTCTGTAGTCCTGTCATCAGACAAGAATAATCAATGGGATGTACACTAATCCATAACCAAAAGTCATATTTGCGTCAATATTTTTGTAATGTTTGGTCATAAATTAATAGTAATTAATTGTAGTGAAAACTTACTGGTTTATCGAATATCTGATACATTAGAGTTCCAAAATTGGTATACAATTCCAAATCATTAGAGTGGAAGTCCTTTCCCGTCATAAATCTAGCGACTGTTCGATATAACGCTACATTTCTTCTTATACGAGTAGTAATAGCTGAAGGCACTTAGCCTCCATCTCAACAAACAGCTTACAACCCACTTCCTCAATTATCTGTTTCAGATATTCTAATCTTCATCTTACTCAAGAACATTTTTTGTTCAACTGTTCCCACCACTAGCAAATTAACTAATCCAGTAGGTCTTAAAATGTGATGAACCACCATACTGTCTCTTATTTCTGTGAGAGACTCCCACAGAATTTTTTCCCTGCCCATCGTTTCTAAACATGCTCGTTTCGTGCTTGTATCGAATTTTTAGCGAAATGATAATTATACAAGAGGGCATGATATTTCGTTTTTTTTTTTATTATAACACACAACTACATACAACCAGAACAAGGTACCGTCTTCGGAGCTACAAGAGGCCGGCCAAAAAACATGTGACTGAATGAGACAAGCTGGATGTTTTTTCAAACAAGGAAGGCGAAGCCTTAAGTAATAAATTGTGAGGGACTACAAGACTCTCAAAAATACGAATAGGACGCCTAAATAATTTAACGAAGTGATTAAATCACCTCCTGTGGTGTGAATGGAAGCAATAGCGAAAAATTGGAAACGCAATATTGTCACTGTTATATTTTGTTGCATGAGCCATCGACTGGTGGTGGAGATTAAAATATGAAGGTGTTGGGACTGGCATTTTCCTTGAGGAGAAGGTGAAAGAAGAAGATATTCCCTGACGTGGACGCTAAAGATTTTGACGACTTCGGAAAAGAATCATGGAGTACAGTACAGTCAAGACAGTGATTTAAGTGTTTGATAAACTGTTTGATCAGCGTTTTTCAACCTGTGAAATGACATAAATAATTCTAACCTAGACGGGCATAATTTTTCAACTATATGTGCATTATCAACCAGCCCTATTGTTATTGGCACGTTAAGACCTATATCTAGGATAAGGCCTTCATAAAACTTTTATTAACTTACCTCGTGAAGGAACGCCGCTCACTTTGGTGCCAGCTGGAAACATATTTTATTAACAATGTTGTTATATCCCAGTAATACCAGATTTTTTCTTAGACGATGAAATATTTAGGGCTTTTAGGAAGTAAGGTTTACAGTCTTATGCCTTAAATTGCTATTATTATTATTATTGCAGCTATATCAATCCATATTTCAGGATGTAGCCTCTTTAAGTCTAATAAGCTATATATTAGAATTTAATTCTACGTAGTTTTGTTGTAGTTCTTTCCAGGTTGATCGATCTTAAGCCACCCTCTTCCAGTTCACGCATGTCACTCGACGTATATCCTTATCCCAGCGATCCGGGGGTCTTCCTCTTGCTCTTTTCAGGTTCCTTGGTATCCAGTCCAGTACCGCCGCAGTCCATCTTTCATCTGTTTTGCGAGCAATATGACCAGCCCATTGCTATTTTTGAGTCTTATGTCTGGCACTTTAGTTATTGAACGAATGTGCACGGCCCTTTTTCTGTCTCTTCTTGTAAACCGTAACATTGCTCTTTCCATACTTCGCCTGGCAGTTCTCAGTTTTTGCTTCGTGTGACTATTTAGAGTCCAAGTCTGGCAGGCATACGCGAGGACCGGTAATACACATTGTTCAACTACCTGTTTTTTAAGATATACTGGTATGTTAGATTTAAAAACTATGAAATTTCTTTCGTATGCTCTCCGTCCCAGCTTTATGCGTCTGTAGATCTCAGGCTTTGACTCGCTATTCATATTAATCAGTTGGCAAAGATAGATGTACTAATCTACGGACTCAATACCAGCATCTTTCGCGTCTGCCTTGTCTTAATCTTTTTCTGCCCATTTGTTTTGCATGATTTTGTTTTTTGATATATTTATTTTAAGGTCCACTTCGCTGCAAGCTCCTCCAGTTCATTTATCACTTCTTTGAGTTCTTCCAGACTTTTTGAGAGTAAAAATGTATCATCAGTGAATCTTAAGTTATTGAGACTTCTTCCATTTATTCTAAAACCTCTGTTTTGCCATTGGATTTTTGACATAGCCAACTCCAGGAATGATGTTAATGGCTTGAGGGATATAGAGTCTCCTTGTTTTACCCCTCTTTCTACTGGGAACTCTTTGGTGGCTTCAGCGATGTTGACAAAGACAGTGGAAGTGATGTAGATGTTGTACAGTAAGTCGATATAGCCTGGTTTCACTCCTTGTTCTAGAAGGGCTTTGCAAGGCTACTATGAGAAAAAGTCTTTATATTTATTTGGGTTAAACTTCTGAATACTGTTTTGAGCACACAGTCACTTACTTAGAAACACAAATAGGTTCATTAAATAGATAAAAAAAGGTTCTTTTGCCGCGGTCGCCAGGTTTAGGTAAATTTCGAGCGTTGGGTTTACTATATAAAAAGAACAGTTCAACAGTTTATGTGCAACTTCACACAAAGTGACTTTATTGCAATAATTAAGCTGTAGCTATTACGCCCAACGGGAAAATACCACCACCAAATATGAAATTCTAGATAAGTAATCGAACTTCGCCGAAAATTACAAGTTCGTAGGATAAAGAGTTTCTACAACAAAATGTATCTACCACATCGATCAAAGTTCCTCTCACCACTACTTTAAGAAAAATGTTCTCCTCCAAATCACAAGTTCTATTCATCACACGCTTACATAAATCACTTGAATACTTTACTCGAGTCTGTAACAATTTCCACACTATTAGACCGAAATGTGCCTCCGCGCGAACATTCTCGTCCGGCGGTCAGAGACAGACTGACTACTATTACTCAAAGATAATACATCGTTAGCAAGCGTCGTCTGCTGCCGACACCTGGCGCAGACACTTGTTATGTTACACTCCCCCCCTAACAGCTTGTGATAATTGATAACGTCTGGCCATATCAATTATCAGAACAAAAAATCAATTTAAATTCTACTCTGGTGGTATTCCGTTTTTTCACAGACAACATTTTACACATTAAATTCAAGAAACATATAAGAAAAATGTTACACACAAGACAAATCAGAAACAATATACATAAGAAACAAAACACAAATTGGTAGAAACCCAAAAAAAAACACAGCACACAAAATAATAAGACAATCTAAATTAGTACTCAATTGCAAGTTGAGCAACTTGCTGCCAGAAGCCCCGCTTCCGATATAAACACAAGCTGCACTCAGGTCAATGACCTGTTCACACTTATGCTTCAAGGCATCACATCACACGCGTGACTTTATCCACTTTACCACACTTTTTCGAGCTGCTACATTGCTGTTCGCGCCTTCAAAGGTAAGGGAAAAGTAGGATTTATAGTAGTACAGAGATTTTCTCTCGAAAACAGGATTGATAATTGAAAAAAAACATAGAAATAACAGGATAGGATTACTTTTCTCTTTAACCATCTACATCCTCTTGCAAAGAATTATAAGGTTTGAGCGCAGTTACATTAAATACACCTCGGACACTTTGGTCCACAGGATTTACCAGTACAAAGAATTCTTTCTTGGACAGCTAGAAATCATGTACGGTCCTTCGTAAAGGAATTTAAATTTTTTGATTTCATTATTGAGACTCGAAGATTTATAGTGAGTTTGCGCCAGCACCAGGTCACCTGGCTTATAGTCAGTAGCCTTCCCCCTTTTATCGTGCCTAGCCTTTCTTCTCTGCGCTTCACTCTTCATTTTAAGCCGTGCTGTAGTAATTAGTTCTTGCCGATCTATTGGAGTAACCTGTGGGAAATCTACAAATTCCGTCACTATGCGTGGAGCCCTTTTTCCAAACATCACCTCATATGGTACCACTGAAGTGGAATCATGAGGTAAATTGTTAAGTACTCGTTCAAGTGATTCTATCTCCAGTGCCCATCTCTGATGGTTATCCACACAATAACACCGCAGCCACCTCCCTATCTCTCTCATTACCCTCTCAGACACATTACCCGGAGGGTGATACAAAGATGTTTTCAGTACTTCAATTCCTTCTCGCTCAAGGCGTTCCACCCATCTGCGGCTACAAAATGATGGAGCATTGTCCGAAATCACCTTATGAGGTTTTCCCACTTTAGGTATGAAATCTTCCACAATTTTGTTAGCCATGACCTTGGCCGTCGCTCTCTTCAAAGGGTACAGTCTAACATATTTCGAGAAAACATCAATAACTACCAATATCTGCGTGACTCCGCCTCTGGACCTCGGCAGTGGGCCACACACGTCGACTGCTACTAAATCTAACACACTTTCTGGCAAGATGCATTCCATATCACCCCTCCTCAATACACTGTCCACCTTCGTCTTCTGACAAATGTCACATGTAGACAACAATTTCGCTACTCTCCTTGACATATTATTAAAATAACAGTTTTCTTTGATAACCCTATAACATTTGCTTGGTCCAAAATGGCCGTAGCTGAGATGGTGGTAAGTGATTAGTGCGTCGATGCTTCTTTCTGGAATCCATACCTTCCAGTTTTCATTCATATCCGAATTACGCCAAAAGACTACGTGTTTGTGGATACAGTAATATCTTTTCAGCTTCCCTTGGTAACTCGGACATTGTATCTGATCTTTAACCGCTTTTATAACTTCATCTTCCTCCTGTAGCTCCTTCATATTCTTTAGCAAACTTATTATCTTATCTTCCTCGGCAACTCCGTGAATATAATATAAGTGCGCTTCCTGAGCAGGGTGGATATTATTTCTTCCTTCAACTAAACCAATGGGTAATCGAGAGAGGCAATCAGCTACTAGATTTTCCGATCCTGGTCGGTAACGAATCTCGAATTCAAATTCTTGCATTACAAGCGCCCACCGGGTAAGCCTCCCGTGTACGAGGCGACAATTCATTAAAAATGACAACGCCTTATGGTCGGTATAGATGATGGTTTTCCTTCCTAGAAATAAGGCTCGAAATTTTTGAAAACTCCATATAACCGCCAAGGTTTCCTTCTCTGTGATGTTGTACGATAACTCATGTTTGTTCAGCATCCTACTAGCAAAAGCGATGGTCCTTTGTTCTACTCGTCCCCCTACGTTTACTTCTTGAAACACCTGAGCCCCAAGCCCATAGTGTGAGCCGTCCGCGGCCAAGCATATGTCAAGAGTCCAATCCGGGTGAGCTAACACAATTTTCCGCGAAAGTTCTTGTTTTATCTTCTTAAAGTCCTCCTCACATTCGTTTGTCCACTCCCACGGAGTTCTTGCTTTGCTCAGATCCCTAAGGTGTATACTATTAAGTGCTTGTCCGGGTATAAACTTCCGGTAGTATCCGCAAAGACCGAGGAAACTCTTTAACTGTACTTTATTAGATGGTCTCGGGAATTTGTTAATGGCTTCTAACTTCGCGTCTTCTACAGTTATTCCTTCTGGCAAAATCACATGTCCGAGAAAATTTATACTCTTCCGCAAGAACACACACTTCTTCCATTTTAAAGTTACGCCCCCTTTATGCAGCGCGCTAAGTACATCCCGTAAGGTTTCGAGATGTTCTTCCAGAGTTTGCGAGGCAATGATTATGTCATCAACATATGTGTGAATCCTATCTCTCAAGGATCTTCCCAACACTTGGTCCAAAGCCCTTATAAAATTCGCTACCGCATTGTTAATTCCGAAGGGTAAAACTCGGAAATGAAAACACTTTCCTTCGAAACGAAAGGCTGTATATTTTCTAGACGCTTCGTCAATAGGCACCTGCCAATAGGAAGCCGTGATATCCAGTGAACTAAGATATTTTACACCATGGAACTTTTGTAATATTTCGTCGACAGGGAGTGGGTGGTCCCTTTCTGTAATTAGGATTTTGTTAAGTGACCTGGCGTCGAGTACTAGCCTCAGAGATTTATCTGCTTTAATTACGGCCACCAAAGGGTTCACATACTCGCTGTTTGATCGCTCTATTATGCCCCATTCTAGCATCCTGTCAATTTCTTCTTGTGCCTTCCTCCTCATTGCAAATGGTATAGGATACGGTTTGGCAGCAAAAGGTACATCTTCTTTAACGTTAAAATGACACTGGTAACCTTTAATTAATCCAGGCCGATCTGAAAAAACCTCTTGAAACTCCTGAATAATCTTCTCTACTCCCTTCCAGTCCTCTTCCCCATACTCCAACTGCGGTACTAATTCATCCTCTTCCTGTAAAGCGGGTAGGGAATCCTCCTTAAGCTCCCTTTGTTCTACCGACTCCTTCACCATACCTTTCGAAATAACTCTAATTTGGCAAGATACTTCTTCTTCCCCACGACATCTTCCTTCAAACGGGACCTTCACCTGTCTTCCTTCTGTTAAAAATTGTAAACTATGATCCGCCCAATCTAACTTCACCTGTTTCTCTTCAAACCAGTCCACTCCTAGGATCAAATCTACTGTTAATTTGGGAATGACGAATGCTTTAACTTCGACTGTTTGACCTCCGATCACTCCATCCACGCGAATTTGTCTTGTGATCTTTTTAATCTTGCCACCATTCGCCGTTGTCACCGTCATCCCGGATACCGAGTGAACACAAGCAGCCGGTTCGTTAACAAGTGTCAGAAATAGGCTTTCAGACATACATGATACTTCAGCCCCTGAATCCGCCAAAGCTTCCACCATCTTAGTCCGAAATGTTATTAAAACAGTAGGTGTTAGGGCCTCTCTTCTAACTAACTTCCGTTCTTCTTCTAGCAAGTCATCTCTGGGATCGTTATGGTAAACTGACACGCTCTGTAAATTTCTCGATGGAAATATTTCCCGTTCACTTAGTTCGTCCGTAAAGAAACTCTCCTCCTCTCCACGCGTCTGATCACAATCGGGAAATTTGACACTTGTTTGTCGGGGCTCATTAGTTTTCCACCGTATAGATTTTCTGTCGACTTCCTTCTCCTCATTAATTTTCCACCGTATGAATTTCCTGTCAATTTTACCTTCTTCATTTACCAATTGGAAAGGTTTTGGTCTACCAGTTACTTCTTCATATCTCCCGCCATCGAAAATGACTGATTCAGCTAAATTATTGCTTCCGAGTGAGTGACCTAACTCGCTCGCTCGTCTTTCCGCGCTCGCCAGTGTTGCGGCGGTCAAAACTTTTGCGGCCCAGGCGTCAACAGTGTCCCCGCATACGCTACTGCGTGGCTGCTGTCGGTCACTGCCCCCGCTTCCGCTACTATTGTCAAAGCCATATGGTTGTCGCTCTGCACTAATTCTATTCAGCTTTACTTCTCCCGTAGCTACCGTGAACAATCCTTCGACGTCAATTCGTATAACTTCATTCTCCCGTAATCTTGACTTCTCCTTTGTAAGAGCATCATAAAAAATTTCATCCGCTACTTCAAAAAATTTCTCTTTTATATCGTCTTCCACAAATTCCTCCTGACACCCTTGAACGTCTGTTTCCGCAGCCATAATACTTTTACAATTCACTTCATCTCCATTTTCCAAGGCATCCCCTAATACCGTATCAAACAAAAAAACGTCTTCCTGAATTTTCCTCTTCCTTAATCCTCCGCTTCCGTTCTGTGAAATTCCGTCCGCATTTGGCCTCTTAACCGGTTCTGCCCCTGATGAGGCCGCGACAGTGGCAGAAATTAGTTTAAACAATTTTCACCACTCGCAGCTACTGTGGCTACCCTCTGTTCCCGGTTCTGAGGTTGGTTGTCATGGTACCGTTGGTGTTGATTATTAGTTTCTGTCTCTACCGCTTGGTTATTCGGCTCAAAAGTGTTTCTCTGCCTGGCCCCGTGTTGGTATGTATTTACCGGCTGTTGTCGGTTATTCCTTCCTTCTTCTCTCCAATAACCGCCTCCTCGTGTACCCCTATCCTGGAAGTGTCTATAACCATTCTGAAACTTCGACTTGTCTCTCCTCATCCTCTCCTCCTGGACATCCAACCTTCCCAACATGTCTATGGCATCCTTAATTGAACATATTTTATGGCTGGTGAGAATAAATTGCGTTCGTTCGGGTAGGCGAGCCGCAATAATTTTAACATATTCTTCCTCACTGTGAGGTTGGTCTAGGTACCTACAAGATGAGTAACACCTCATGAAAAAATTAGTTTGTGTCTCTTTATTCGGATCGTAATGCTCGCCCAACATTAATTCGGATTTCACGGCAATCTGTCTTTCTGCCGACCAGTATAGGTTTAAAAAATCTGTTTTAAACTGAGCAAACGTCTCAAAACGGTCTTCGAATTGATCAGCCCAAAGACGAGGTTCTCCTCTCAAATGTTTAATTACCATTCTAATTTTATTTTCTTCACTAGCCATCAGGAAAGGTGCGAAATTTTCAAAATTTCTAATGAACTTTACAGGATGTATACAATTCCTTTCCGGAAAATTCCTCCCAATCTATCTTCTCATCATTGACTTTAACCGGAAAAGCTGAGGTCTTTATAACTTCTTGGTACTTGCCAAGCTCTTCCCTAACTACATTGGGGACTTGTTTTACTAGTTCTTGTTTCACCACTAGGGGGGCATGTAGTTTCACCTTCTCAACATCTTCATAAACCTTTTCCACGTCAGCTGCCAGCCCTTTGACATCACCCTGAAATGTTTGCATCTGATCTTCAAGGCACCCTACGCGGTGGCTCTGACTGTCGCTTTTTTCTACTAACCGTAAATATTGCGCCTGTAAGGCACCGGTATCCTGGCGCAAACCACTCGTTTCCTGCTCAACCCGTTGTTCTAACTTGTACACTTGAGAGGACAACTTCCTCCGTCCGACCAATACACCTAACACTATACTCTTCAAGTTTTCTTTCTAACTCCGCGATGTGCAATTTCTGCTCCTTGACTAAGCTATCGTGACGAACTTCTGCGTCCCTTTCCATTACTTCAAGTCTACCATTAAAGGTTTCAAATTTAGAATCAAGTTTAGAATCAAGTTTAGAGTCAAGTTGATCATAAGAGCTCATAAACTCGGAACGAAGTTTATCATTAGAGTCCCTAAGGGTTTCAAATTTAGAATGAAGTTGATCATTAGCGTCCCTAAGGTCTTCCATCAACCTAGCCAGCATTTCAGCCATTTTTGGCTCCGTCTCTTCCCCCATTTCAGTAAGTGTCTATTACAAATCCAACGGGAAAAAATCCAATGATAATAATAACTCAGTTGCTTTACTTCCCCCCTTCAATTCACAGCAAACAAAATCAATATAACGCTGCTATTCACGAAACTCAACCACCATATCAGAATTAAATGCATGCAAATTAAAACCAACTACTTGTGCTGCATCAACATGCGGTAAGTGTCACCAGAATGACAAAGGAATGGGAAAAAAGGAGAGAAAAACTCAACTCGGTTTTCCTTCCTATGTGCGATTCGAAATTATAGGAGAAAAAAATATTAAAGGAACGGAACAGATAGGAAAAGACGCTTCGCAGCAGCTCGCTAGCAGCAACTCGCGCACTTAGCTTTGGTGTCTTCACTGTCAGGTCTGCTCGGCTCCCGCTCGGCTTCGTTCGGCTGGCTCGAATCAGCTGCTCCCACTCGGCTTCCTTCGGCTGGTCCCGGGCACCCTCGGGTCTGCGTATACGTCGCCGCCTGTCGTCTGCTCTCGGCTCCGCTCGGCGATGCTCTTGTAGTTACCTCGTTCTCCACTCGGCTGCGCCACTTCCAACCATTCCTTCCCAGTAGACTATCTTCACTAGCTGTCTTTGACTTAACAAACTCGTGCTGCTGGTGTGGTATATCTTCCACTTTGACTATTGTCGTCTTCGCGCCTAATTGTCACCTTATTCCCACTTCGCCGTAATTTATCCTTTGTCCTCTTTATCCTAGTGTGTATGCTCGGGAATCGAAAGTTAATTTCTCCTCCAGATGCCTATTTAACCACACGTCCTGTCACTGAGGCGCCATGCAAGGCTACTATGAGAAAAAGTCTTTATATTTATTTGGGTTAAACTTCTGAATACTGTTTTGAGCACACAGTCACTTACTTAGAAACACAAATAGGTTCATTAAATAGATAAAAAAAAGGTTCTTTTGCCGCGGTCGCCAGGTTTAGGTAAATTTCGAGCGTTGGGTTTACTATATAAAAAGAACAGTTCAACAGTTTATGTGCAACTTCACACAAAGTGACTTTATTGCAATAATTAAGCTGTAGCTATTACGCCCAACGGGAAAATACCACCACCAAATATGAAATTCTAGATAAGTAATCGAACTTCGCCGAAAATTACAAGTTCGTAGGATAAAGAGTTTCTACAACAAAATGTATCTACCACATCGATCAAAGTTCCTCTCACCACTACTTTAAGAAAAATGTTCTCCTCCAAATCACAAGTTCTATTCATCACACGCTTACATAAATCACTTGAATACTTTACTCGAGTCTGTAACAATTTCCACACTATTAGACCGAAATATGCTTCCGCGCGAACATTCTCGTCCGGCGGTCAGAGACAGACTGACTACTATTACTCAAAGATAATACATCGTTATCAAGCGTCGTCTGCTGCCGACACCTGGCGCAGACACTTGTTATGTTACAGCTTGCATGATTGCTGAGTTATGGACTGAATCAAAAGCTTTTTCAAAACCAATAAAGGCCAACAAGAGTGGCATCGGGTATTCACTTGCTCGACTTATTACTTCGTGGATGACTTGGATGTGATCTACCGTGCTGAATCCTGACCTAAGGATAGCCTGTTCGATTGGTTGTACTGTGTCCAAGGTAAAACTGATGCGGTTATTGATGATCTTCGTAAACACTTTGTATGATAGGAAGGAGGCTGATGGGGCGGTAGTTCTTGATATTGTAACGACTGCCATTTTTGTGTAGCAACACAATCATTGCTTTGTTCCAGCTGCATGGGATATTTCTCTCGTCGAGGCATTGTGAAAACACCTTAGCTAGGGATCTGTAGGTTTCTTCTCTAGTCAATTGGAGTACGTCAATGGATAGGCAGTCATAAACACTAGCTGATCCTTTTTCCTTCCGTGCACTGAACTTCTAACTTCCGATGGGAGGACTTCAGGAATTGGCGAGTCTGGGCTGGATGTTATTAAAGGATTTTCATTTTGCTTGCTGTATAAGTTCCTGATATGGTCCAATGCTGCCGTTTTGTCTGTAATACGTTCGTTATCATCATCATATTTCTATACAATAAGAGTAATATATAATTTTATATGAGCAATATTTACTAACTAATCTTTTGGGATGATATCTTTAATTCAATTAAGTTTTTAATGTTCTGCCTGCGGACCATCTGCCACGCATTCACCTACCACAGAATGAGTAACATTTTGTTAGATCTCTTACTGTTTGTACCAGAAGAACAATTTTTATAATGTTAAGCAGTGTTTAGAGCCAACACCTGGTTTTCAGTGTTTAACTTCATTTATGAAGCACTGCAGTTAATTATAGATGGCGATAAGTGGAAGTGATGCCATGTTGGATGCGTGCTGTGCAGTAATTTACAGAAAAACGGAGAATGACCACTAACTTTAGCTCTTTGAAATTTTTTTTGTTCTAAATATAGATAGGAGGAACTGACGCAAGAAACCCATTGCTGATTCATTTAATAGATGGGTGGACAATCTTTCCGGTTCAAGTGATAAAATTTGTTTGTTCGTTTTGTACAGTTTGTATACCTAATCTGCTGTATAAGTTAGCTGTGTTTTAACATGAACAAATTTCCTTACATGTTTAACATCATTTTACCACCAAATACAATTTATTGGGTCCGAATCTTGAAAGGTATGCTGTAATTAAACAAAACTTCTTGACAAGCCTTTTTTTTTTCTTAGTTTCGAATAAATCATTTGAGATTAAGGTAATAATGCATGTTTATCCCACATCCATTTTTTATGAGAAAATGATGTAGTTAATACACAATACTTAAATAAGAAAAGTAAGAAACCGAAATAACCACGTATTTTATCAGTACACTTAATATTCACCATCCTTCAGTCGTCTCATTTTTCAAATGCTTTAGTTTTCCTTATCTTCCTGGTTTTTCCAAAAGTGCATAATTCATTACCGTCAAGTACTTTGCGCCATACATACGCTTTAAAAAGTTCTTTCTCAGCCATAAATTAGTATTTGAAACTAAAATATTTTACATTTTTCGGTATTCACTATTCTCATAGTCTGGCATTAATGTTGAAGTTTTTGGCTGTAATTATTTGAACTGAGCTTAGATTGATTTACTCAATTTTAAATGATTTCTTCCCATTTTTAAATGTTTATTTTTAATTTAATTTGGACGGTGTATATTCCTGGGAGGTATCTTCTGAACAGTTCAGAAATATTATAGTATAAAGTTAGTATAAGGTTCCCCATAATTCAACCGTACTGTTTCCCGTGAGCCTTCTGTCTACGCAGAGCTGGTGAAGCTACTTGGCTGAATATTTAGAGCCAACATAACGGTGCTCACTTGAAACAGCCTGCGGTAATTCTTATTAAAGATTGTGGTTTGGTATATACTTTGATTACATCTCTGCTGTTCAGCTAAACTATGGCGTAGTATTCAAATATAGGTTAGACGAATATGAGAGCTGGTAACTGATCGTTAGTGCACCGCACCCTATTGCATAAAGTTTATAAAATGCAAATTCGTATGGTCTTGCGACATGGTGATAGTATTTCAATATGCCACGTATCTCATTTCTGTCGTGTCTGGATCTATAAGTTAATAGGTTGGAATCCGGATCACGGAACGTCCGGTCCGGTCAATCAGAACTCTTACAGATTTCTGGACCCACTGAGATCAGGATCAATAATTTTAAGAGCAAGCATCTATAAATGTGATAAATATCATTGTTCTGGGTTCAGATCATTTATTATGGGTTGAGTCTGTCGATAACTCATTTTGACTTTCCCCGTCTACTTGCGACAGTAATTTTCTGGTATTGATACTTCGGTTCTTGAAGTCATTCTCTCTTGAATCTGACTGACACCTATCATGGGAGAAATGAGATTTTTGATGGGACCAGGATTTACATTGAATAAGTCTCCGTGAACAGATGGAAATTGTCTTTGTGGAAACCTCATTTCATTGTTTTACTATCATGGATGCTGTTGTAAAATTTACAGAAGAGAAACGCACAAATAGAATAGAGGCGAATATTGTTTGCAACAGGTAGTGACTTTAACAAGTAGGAGGAGTTGTTCTCGTCTCGCCTAAAGTTAACTATCAGAGTTGTAAATAGTTCGATGTTAGCTTGTCAGTAGGTAGTAGTTCCGAGACTGGAGGTGTTTTCGTTTTTTTTTCGGTGTTATGCCCGTAAGCGAGGACGAATTAATCGATGTTAAGCCACAGATAGACCCTGTTAGGAGTGTTATGGCAGTTTTACTCGTATTGGTCTGCAGTGATCCACACTGACCGGAAAATTCCTCATAGGACTTACAAACAATTTACGAACATGTCTTTAACTCTTAGGTAGCTGCTTATGAATACTCCAAATATTGTTAACATAAATTGACTGTAATAAACGATCTCTTAGCTCTTACGATCCACCCTCCTCCTCTCGATTTGGAATAGCGCTTCTCCTGTATCGCAGAACATTGCTATATCGGAATGTGAACCAATTTATACTAATAATCCTGAAATAAGACATATGTTGTGTAAAAATAATCATTTTACTCCTGATACTATCATTTTGATAGTTACTGACTAGCAGGTTAGGGAATACCTCCTTTAAGTGATCATACAATTTGTTGCGAATTAACAAAAATGCAAACATTACTCAAAACAAAACAAAAATCAATCCAGCGGGTAAGAATTGATACAAGCATACAAGCAACATTGTTACATTGCTTCAAGAAGAAATCCTAAGTATTGTTAAGCTTATTGTGATCATTGAAATACAAATGTACTTCTTTTTCAAACATGTGAGAGATCTGGAAACATATGTATGGTCTTACATGCTCTTAGTGTCTCGAAACAGGTCTTTCTTCATGAACCACTTTATGGCATTTTAGGAACAGTCACAGTGACTGGCAGTTTGGACTACAGTTCTCTTTTGGGAATGTATGTGGAAAATTTTGTTTACCCAGCGTAAACATACAAAAAAAAAAGATCAGTGTAGCAAAGTTACAAATAAATATGGTAACAATTATAAAACTAATGTAGTCTGAGGCTTCAGCGTCGAGTTGTCTCTTGGCTGTCCGGACGACAATTACAGAACTAATTATAATATTGTGTTTTGGAATTGATCTGAAATTGTAACTGCCTGACAATGTGATTAAGTTTTACAGAATTCTGAGAATCTTTACGCCAGTCAGCTATTGTTTCGTTAGGTCAGGGATTATTGGTTAAATTTGATTCGGACAATGCATGGCTGGGACAGATCCATCTGATCCATTGATTTAAATTTTGCTAATTTTAATGTTGGTCGAGTAACTTGATTCACATGTAATTGTTTAAATTGTTGGTAAGGAAAAAATCGTGCTTTTTAATAAAACTTGTTTTGGTAGTAGTGATTGCTTACCTTTGAGAAGAATATAAGTATCGCTCCTAGAAAAACATTCAGTAATTGTAACTATGGGAGAGACAATAGGGACGAAATCTGGTTTCTATTGGACTCACATCTTTGCAAGTCACGCTGACTAAGAGTTGTATGATTCGTAGTCTTAACTTAATAAAGTAGTGTCATGCATTATGCATCTAACATGAATCTCTGTGACGTTCCAAAATCAGGAAAATTGTGTACAGAATGTCATTCTATATCTATATTCTGTAATTCACAAATATTGAGGGTGGTAGAGAGTGCAAACTAATCTTTACTCTGTGCATTCCAGTCCTGAATAGCACGAGCATCTTATTTTTCTAATCTCATCTATCCTGTCATTGCGACTTAAATATGTCGGTGGACGAAGTATTACATCATACTCGAAAATGAAAGGACCGACTCAGAGGTGCTCACAGGAATTTTTATAACTAGTCTTATAATATTTCCCATCAATTCATTACTTACCTTGGATAATTGATAGTACATATACAAATTGTCCTCGGTACAAGGACGATCATGAACAAACAAGAGTCTAATTGGTTTTGGAAAAACGTAAGCTTTGGTTCACATCGCGGGACCTACATTTATTCTCAGCGTTCCCTCCCTTGTGGCCCTTCTTACAATAATTCTCACCAACAACAGGAACTCTCCGTACGTTACTTTCTTTTCTTCTTCATTCCCTTTAAGTGTGACCTATCTTGCCACAATCATGATACTTAATTACGTGATCTGCAACCCTTCTCTGTTCCTTCACATTCCGATAGCTTCTCTCGCTCATTGACAGTATAGCACTCTCCTCTGCAGAGCTCGTCAACTGACTGTCACTATGACTTCTTACAATAGTGTGAAAGCGATCATTCATGAGTCCATGGATGAAACAAACTCTGCAGAAAAAAATAATTGTTTAAAAAACATAAAAACCGCCTTAAAAAAAAGCACTAAAAATTTTAAAATAACTTTATACCTTGCTTAGGAAAAAGTAAATCTAAATGGACTATATTTTACATTACTGTCATTGAAATTTTTACATTAATTAGTTATTTTTGGAGTCGGTGCCAGCTGTCACATCGCGAAGATCGAATTACTGGTGTTAGAGGCGAAACGGGGAGTACGAACAAAAATTCACAATATTTTACAGCATGTCGTGAGGCAGAAAGTGTTATTGCGGGAGACAGCATATGGAAACAAATTAATAGTATTTTAATCTGTGGCTCGGCCTTATTGAACATCCAGGCATATCTCTGGCGTTACAGTGTCAGTTGGTAGGTTGCATCAAGCAGTAAACGATTTACAGTTAGTATAATATCGGCGTATCATCTGTATGTTTCAGTTTTGTTGAAAAATGTTTCTAGCATTAATTGTAGTTAAGCAGTAACATGATTTTTTTATGTATTATTGCTATTCCTTATTGTTTTTATCTTTTTGTTTTTCTTGCTTTCGCTGGCACCGACTCCAAAAATTACTAATTAATGTAAAAATTTCAATGACAGTAATGTAAAATATAGTCCATTTAGGTATAAAGTTATTTTAAAATTTTTAGTGCTTTTTTTTGAAGGCGGTTTTTATGTTTTTTAAACAATTATTTTATTTTTAAATTTTTAGTGGTATTATAGTTTTTTTGTATTTTAAATATGCCGCGGCAGTTCCCATTTTGCGAACTTCCTGGTAGCTCAGAGATTAAAGCGCTTGCTTCCAAAGAATAATTCTGTCTTTATATTCCACAACAACTTCCAAAACGGGTTGAATTGGGTACTGTGTAAAGGAAAGTCAGTTTACATTTTGGTCCAGGCTATGTTTCGATCTTATCATAACATCTGTTAAAGCTGCTGGTCGATAACCGAAACATGTAACATCTGGGCATTAATACATAACACATACAGAAATCTGTCTCTGGAATATATCTGTTTGCTCCGGCATCACACAGAAAATATAGATTTTTAATTGGTTTTCACAATGTGGAAGCTTGGGATCCAGGTTGAAATCTGATGTACATGTTGAGACATTATGACAAATTTATTTTATAAATACTATGCCATGACTTAAAAATAGCTTAATTGATTTTGACGGGATTTAAAACTGTGGATTTTTGTAAAGAACATTGGAAATTAAAAGGGGTGAGGGTAAAGGGAAGAGGGGATTGGGCTTTTGTATACCAAATGTAGACTGCCTTCTCTGATTGATTTGAAGTATACGTGTGTAAATTTCTATTGACATCAGATGAAAACTGTAGGTATGAATAAAAAACAATTAAGGGGTGTGGAGACGAAGAGTAGTATTGGTTTTTGTAAAGCTAGTGTGGGCAGTATTTTTCTCTTTGTTTTAAAGTATACATGCGCAAATTTCCATCGAAACCAGACAAAAACTGTAGCTTTGTGTAAAGAACATTTGCAAAAATTAAATGGGGTAAGGGAGTGAGTGGTAGGGTTTTGTAAACGGAATGTAGACACTATGTTTCTCTTTGTTTTTAAGTAAACATGGGCAGTGTTCCATGGAAATCTGATAAAACTGCGGGTATCTATAAAGAACATTGGAAATTCGGAGGGGTGGGGGTAGAAGGGATGAGGGGTTGGGCTTCTGCAACCCAATTTAAACACAATTGTTCTGTATGTTTTAATGTATACGTGTGAAAATTTCTTGCAGAATCGGATAGAAACTGTAGATTAAAGGATGGAAAGAAAGGAGCGGAGTTTGGACTCTCGAAACCAAATGTAGACAGTATTTTTCCGTTTGTTTTGCAGTATAGATGTGCATACTTCCTTCAAAATCAGAAAGAGACGGTGAAGAACATTGACAATAATTAAAGGGGTAGAAAGGGGGATAGGGTTTGCGTTTTTGTGAAGGTTATGTGGACAGTATTTTTCTTTTTCTATTTGTTTTAAAGTATACGTATGCGAAGTTCCACCGAATCGAATTAAAATGTGGGGTTTACACAATTATTAAGGGAAGGGGAGCTATGGTAGTTTTTTTGAATTTTCGGTCAGAAATCTTATCCATAAAAAATTACATATATATGTGCCTACTTTCATATATCGGTCAAATGGTGTCGACTGTAGCTTTCAAAAAAGAAATTGACAAAAATCAAAGGTGTGGAAACGGGGAGAGGGGTTCAGTTTTTGCAAACCAAGAGTTGCCATCATTTTTCTCTTTGTTTTATATTAAAAATTTGCTAAGTTCTGTCTAAACTGGATAAAAACTGTGTTTGTGTATAAAAATTAAGCCGTTTAATGGGGAGAGGGGGTGGTTTTTAGATCTTTTGGTCAGAAACCTTCTTCGTGAAAAAATACATATAAACACCAACTTTCATGGTAATCGGTCAAACGATCGCGACTGTAGCTTTTTATAAAGAACATTGACAAAATTTAATGGGGTTGAAGGAGGGAAAGGGGTTGAGCATTGGCAAACCAAATGTTGACAGGATTTTTCTCCTTGTTTTAAAGTATACATGATCAAAGTTCAATAAAAATCGAATAAAAAAATATAGATTTCTATATAATTATGGGATGTAAAGGGAGACATGGGGTGGTTTAATTTATTTATTGGTCAGAAACCTTCTCCATGAAAAATTACCTGTATATGCCAACTTTAATGGTGATCAATTAAATGGTGTCGACTGTAGCTTTGTATAAAGAACATTGGTAAAAATTTAGGGGGTGGATAGGGGGAGAGGGCTTCAGTTTTTTCAAACCAAAAGTTGACAGTATTTTTCTCTTTATTTTTTACTACACGTGTCCAAAGTTTGATCGAAATCGGATAAAAAATGTGGGTTTGCATAAAAATTAAGGGATGTAAAGGGGGAGAGGGTGGTTTTTTATTTACTTATTTTTTGGTCAGGTTCTCCATAAAAAAATTACACGTATATACCAACTTTGCTGATAATCGGTCAAACGGTGTCGAGTGTTGCTTTTTATGAAGAACATTGACAATAATTGAAGGGGTGGAAGGAGGGAGGGGGTTGAGCTTTGGCAGACCAAATCTCGACAGGATTTTTCTCTTTGTTTTAAAGTATACATGGGCAAAATTCAATAAAAGACAGAAAAGAAATGTAGGTTTCTATAAAATTAAGGGGTGTAAAAGGAAGAGGGGTGGTTTTTATTTTTATTTTTTTGTTCAGAAACTTTCTCCATGAAAAACTACACGTAATTGCCAACTTTAATGGAGATCAGTAAAATGGTGTCGACTGTAACTATGAATAAAGAAAATTGGCAAAAATCAAGGGGGTGGGTAGGGGGAGAGGGGTTCAGTTTTTTTAAACCAAAAGTTGACAGTATTTTTCTCTTTATTTTTGGCTATATATGTCCAAAGTTTCAACGAGATCGAATAAAAAATGTGGATTTGTATAAAAATTATGGTGTTGAAGGGGGTAGATGGGGTGGTTTCTCAATGAAATTCATATGGGACCACTTTGGAGGTATACCCTATCCACTAAAAAAAATTTCATTTAAATCGGTTCAAAATTGTCGAAGATATGGCTGAACATACATACAAAAAAAAAAAAAAAAAAAAAAAAAAAAAAAAAAAAATACAGACGAATTGAGAACCTCCTCCTTTTTTGAAGTCGGTTAAAAATAGACGAGTGAGTTTCACCACCTCCACATAATGCAGACTCTTCTGACAGCTTCCGTAAAGTCGACAATCATTTTGATGTCAAACTAGCTTACCGCTATCACAAAATCAACAATATAAAATAAAATCACACAAAATTCAAGTGTAAGTCAATCAGTTTCAACAGACTGAAACTTACTTCAGCTGTTTACGTCGAAACTTCTTCTGTGCCTCTCCTTTTCAGTCAGTTTTTCCACAGGACAGAAGGTCATGTTCTGTCATGTTCCGCAGTTGATCTGCTATCGGATTCCCTGGCTCAAAGATCACTCCCGACTCTGCTAACCTCTGACAGCGAACGTCTCTCTTTAGCTGCCAGCTTCCCACAGGCCGTATTCGTTAATCGCTACAGCCATTCGAAGGCTGTATGATGATGTTGGCTCGAAGTTGAGTTTATGTTAAAGATCTGATAGCCATTGCTTTACGTTGGATCACCCTAACTTGTAACCTAACTTTGGCTATCGATGTTCGGGGTGAAAAATAGTCAAATATTGTGCTAACATATGAAAAATTCCTGTGCTTTTACACTGATTTAAATACACTCAATTAACACCAGATCTGACGCCATTTGTTATATGCCTTATTGCAGCTAGAAACAATTCAGCTATTGTAGTGGTATGAAATATTAATAACATGGGTTCAATTATAAGCCATGGATGGTTAGAACTTAAAGCAACCATAGAAACTAACGTCATAGTTTGAAATAACAAGCCCCATACAGCTGGAGTTTAATGCTAAAGCGTTGAGAATAAAGATTTTTTTACTATGACTGTGTGAGTACTGAAGGAAAGTGGTTAGACTAGGAGAAAATAAGTCAATTCCCCGAGTCAGATCCAACAGATAGCGGGAAAGGACGTATGTCAGCTCGCAACAAGTGATGCAGACATGTGGCGTACTGGCAGCGGCTCTGATGGTACTGAACTCGATGCTGTCTTTTATAGAAGGCCTAAAGAGACACGCCTTGTGATCATGTTCCCACGCCCAAGGCTGTGCGTGTCCAGCGCTTCCTAATGAGCTAAGGAATTCGAGTCAGGGCTTCTACTGTTTGGTTTCCGATATAGAGGAACTTTCATCTGTCAAGGTTTTAGACTACAAACAATTTCCAAGAATGGCTGATAGCTTCGTGTTTATTCCATTAGCTGCATAGGTTATTTAAAATGCTTCGAGGAGCTATACATAAAGAGTCTTTTATCTGACCGGTGCTATCTGGCCTTGTGTTCGTGCTCGCCTGCAGCGAAGAACTAAACATTAACTTTAAGTTATCCTTCCATTAGTATATTACAAGTGACACGCCACGCCCAGTCAGTGTATAGCAGTCAAACCCAACGTGCAAATAAGAGCCAGTATGCCTCGTCGACGTTAAAGGATGCAATATCAGCATACGATATTTCAAACGTGCCTGGTCTCCGGGAAACGGGTAAACCGTACCGTGAGACTGATGAGTGCGTGGAACCACAGGATTGAAGAGGGTAGTACACAACGACGAGCAATTTCTAGACCACATAATATAACCAGAATGTGGGATGAGCCTCATCTTGACCGCATTGCGGTAACCAATCGGTTCATCTTCGTCCACAGTGTTGGCGCGACATTGGAGCACTGCAATTATTGTGTACATGTCTGCGTTTCAACGTTGTCTGCTTCGGGCGGGACTGGTGGCACGCATGCCATTGTGTCGGCTTCTATTTACAAGAAACCACCAAAGCTTCAGATTGCAATGGTCACGTGAACGCCGTCGCTAGCGTGCTGAGTGGCAAAATGTAGTATTTTCTGATAATTTCCGGTTCAACGTACCCTACAGTGATGTGCACGTTACACGTTAGGCACTACCATAGTGAAGGCAATTGGGCTGATTGCAGCTTTGAGCGGCACACTGGACAAAGCCAAGTTAAATGATTTGGGATATCATTGGCTATAATTATTCTCGCCTCCTATGAACAATATGTACCAATACCCTGAGCAACAACAGATATATTACGGGGATTTAGAGCCCGTAGCTCTGCCTTTCCTGGAGGCAGCACCACATGACGGAATTTCAGCAGGACAATGGGCGGCCATAAGGGGCGAGGAATGTGCTAACCATCATCGAAGAATGACGGATGCCTCTGCATTCCTTGCCTGCGCGCTCACCAAACATATCTGGGATGTGGTTGATCGTATACTTCTTCGTCCTGGACCTCCTACAACCACGGTCGATGCTTTGTTGAAGCGTCTATAAATCGCGCGACAGTATGTTCCTCTGCAGCATATCCAGGCTCTCTTGGATTCCATGCCACGACGACTAAAGACCCTGATTGCAGCACCATAATGAATTCTCACGGTCGAAACACATGTACAGTACTCTGATTATTTTCACCTGCGTATTGTCATGTCCGAAATCTGTGGAACAAATTTTATTGCAATCATATTCCAAATCTATGGAATAAATTTTATTTCAATCACATATCCTTCTTGGTGTTTCAGTTTTCACACACAGCAATGTAAATCAGTATGGTTATCTCTGTTTTCTACAGAGCTTATACTAACATTGAAGATAACTTTTTAGTCATTTCGTTCATAAGATTATACCGAAGTTACGTAATTAATTTTACCAACATTGGTTTGAAGTCTAGGTCTTTCATGCATTAATGTCATAATATCGTACGCAAATTATTGTAACCTAATTGTATTCGAGTTTATGACTCCCATATAGTTCGTACCTACGCCACGTTTCAGATAGTTCCCTGGTGCTACAAATTGGTCTGTCGTCGACGCGCCCTTAAGCCCCAACAACAACAACAACAACAACAACATACAAGTTGGTTACAGTTTTCTTTATCGACGGGGCTACTGGCAGCAGGAAACGGAAGCTGCTGAAGAAAAATCCAAAGACATAGTGCGCAACATAGGTATTTGTAGAGCTGTCACACGTCTTAAAAAGATTTCCTCGGTGCTTTGCGCTTTTTTTGATCCAGCAAAGACAGGATCTGGCAAAATAAAACTATTTTAATTAAAACAATTGAACTAAGATGATCATTGTTGAACAGTATGTTGTATAAGCAAAGAAAAAAATAATAAACACTTAGGAAAATTTCGTTTGTCTGTCATTCTTGGTGCAATATGTTGATTCATATTAATAGACAAAAGGAGCCAAATTCAGACCCCCAATTTTGTTTTTCACATATATCGTCTTTGATTTGATTTGAATTTTAATGGAATACGTTCTTTGGCATATTTTCAAATAGCCCTAGCCATCAAATTCATTTTTTAGCAAAACGTTGCGAAAACAGTCTCTGAGAAAAAGGTAAGCAAAGTTGGATCCCTGTTGAAAATAAGCACAAATTGACCCATCAAAATTAAAAACAATATGAAACAGTTTATTTGACAATGTGGTGACAATTTAGCTGAATTGATAGTCAATGAACAACATGAGGTGCTGAGGAGGTGGCAAGAATATATTGAATGCTTATATAAGGGAGATCAAATACCAAGTAAAATTGAAGAAGAGGCACAGGTAACAGAAGATGGAAAGGGCTATGAGATCCTAGAGACAGAGGTAGGAAAGGCTCTGAAGGAGATGAAGAATCGGAAGGCATGCGGAATCGATAATTTACCTGCAGAATTGTTGAAGAGTTTAGGAAACAAAGGAAGAAGGGAGATAGTACACCTTTGTAATAAGATATATGACGAAGGGGAATGGCCAGATGACTTTCTCGCAACGGTGATGATACCAATACAGAAGAAAAAGAATACTACTAAATGTGAAGAGCATAGAACTATCAGCCTAATTTCACATGCTGCTAAAGTGTTGTTGAGAGTGCTGAACAGAAGGTTATATGGAAAGTTAGATAGATTGATTGGAGAAGAACAGTTTGGATTTAGAAAAGGAACAAGAGATGCTATCGGCCTGTTAAGAACCATAGGGGAAAGATATATTGAGAAAGGAAGAAACATCTATGCCGCCTTTTATTGACTTGGAAAAAGCTTTTGATAGGGTGCAATGGAAGAAGCTGATGGATATCTTGAACAGCAAAGGCGTAGATTGGAAGGAGAGAAGGTTGATACAGAACCTGTATTTACAACAGAAAGTACGAATAAAGATCGGAAACGAGATGTCTGAAGAAAGCAGCATTGGGAGAGGCGTAAGACAAGGTTGTTGCCTTTCCCCATTATTGTTCAATTAATACTTAGAAGAAATTATTGGAAAAGGCTTAAATGGAAAAAGAGGAGTGCGTATTGGTGGCAAGAAAATAGAGTGCATACGATTTGCTGATGATATGGTATTGTTGGCAGAAAGCGAACAAACTCTAAACAGAATGCTGAAAGGTCTAGATGAAGCTTGCCAAGAGTTTGGAATGAAATCAATTCAGCAAAAACTAAGAGTATGGTGATTGGAAAAGGAAGGAATATAATAAATATTAAGTTAGGAAAAGCTGATATCAGGCAAGTAAGATCGTTCAAATATCTTGGGAGTATGATCACCGAAGATTTGAGGTGCCATCAGGAGATAAAATCTCGCATTGCCGTAGCGAAGGAAGCGTTTAATAGGAAAAGGAGGATACTAACTGGAAAAATAGACAAAACACTTAGGAAAAGACTCTGTAAATGTTTTGTATGGAGTGTGGCTCTTTATGCGTCGGAGACATGGACACTGAGACGAGAGGATGAAAAGCGGTTAGAAGCATTTGAGATGTGGATGTGGAGGAGGATGGAGAAGATAAGCTGGGTGGATAAAATAAGCAATGCTGAAGTGCTGGACAGGGTCAGTGAAAGCAGAAAAATTCTCCAAGTAATAAAGGAGAGAAAGAAAAACTGGATGGGACACTTGTTGAGAGGGGAGTGCCTGATAAAAGACGCCTTGGAAGGTTTAGTCTGTGGGAGGAGAATAAGAGGAAGAAAGAGATACCAAATTATAGACAACATCAAGGAAGACGGCAACTACATGGTTCTTAAGAGAAAGGCAGAAGATAGAAGATCATGGAGAGCAGCCAAGTGAAAACCTGCCCGAGGGCAGAAAACTAATGATGATGATGATGATATTCATAATATTTCATAATTTACGATGTAAGAAAAAAGTTATAAGTTTCCATGCTAATAAGTTCTTTATCTAACGACAAAAATCACCTCATTTCTTAAAAAGATTTGGCCAATTGAAACAGTATTTCAAATCACTTTAATAAATTGACAAATTATTAATATGAATTTCAGGGGACCGGCTAAAGGGAACGCCAATGGTTTCTACTTAGGACGTCTTTGACTTAGCAGCTTCAGGCATTTAAAAATAATGTTGGACTAGACGACCCGTGCGAAAATTTCGCTAGTAAAATACAATGAACAGTGAGGATGAATGCTTGTAATATAATGAAAAGTAGAAACGCATTTTGTAGTAAATATTTATTTGTTTAGTTTAATAGGCATACATCAAAACATATTACGAAACAGTTAGGAAAATTTAAAACACACTATATGTACGGCAAACTGTCACTGACCCTAACAGAATACAACCAACCTGAACAAAATGCACACAGCATATTAACATCACTGTGATATGTGCTGCTATGCGAATAAAATGTTTACACTGGAGTTGTACAGCAAATCAAAAATGTTTCCGTAACAGAAACAAATATCCGAAAAGCCACTTATTGTATAAAAAACAGTTTATTGACATCTCAGCGATACTGCTGCTGCAAACTGAGGACTTGGCTCTGAACTGTTTGATACACGTGACCACTTTAAGCATCAAATTACAAAACTTTCTTTAAAATGTTATGTGATTTATCGATTTCGGTTAGGTATCGAAGGAGATAAATGGCTAGTAATAATAAAAAAAGAAACATGTCGTAGAAATTATATTTATACGTTTGCCCTTTAAGTGTAAAATTCCAAAAAAAAAAAAAAAATCCATTTATAAAATATGGTGTGACCAAAGTGAACACTTTGGTCTTTAAAATGATACCTCATTTACCGATTTCGGTTAGGCATCAAGCGAGGTAAAAAAAAAAAAAAAAGTTTTAGAAATGATGAAATTTTAGCCCCTTGAGGGTTTGAATTTAAAGTAAGTTCTTTCTTAAAATAACATCTGTCCAAAGCGGATACTATAATATTTTAAACGATACCCCGTTTATCGATTTCGGTTAGATATCAATGGCTCGTGACGGAAAAATGCATTACAGAAATGTGCCTTCTAAGGGTCGAATTTTGAAAAATTCTTTTCTTAAAATATGGTGTAACCAACCAAAGACCTTACGAAGACCTCTTTTTTTAATATCAGATCTCGTTTATTAATTTTGTTTAATTATCAAGGGAGATAAATGACTCGAGACACAAAAACGCATTTTAGAAATACTGATATTTTTGCCATTTAAGAGTTAAATTCAGAAAATTTCATTCTTAAAACATGATTTGACCATAGCGGAGCCTGCATGACTTTTGTGGTCCATTGTTGTACACTTTGTACAGGGTAACCAAGTGACTTACTGTATCTTCCCACGGCATTCTCTATTGGTGATAAATCCGGGGACCGTGTGGGCCAATCCATGGTCGTAGCCACTTGCAAAGCTTGTGTTGCGATGGCCGCAATGTGTAGCCGGGTATTAATTATCCTGTTGGAAGATACGTTTTGGATGGTAGACATAAAGGGTATCGCAACAGATTGTCTGGCCTCGCATTCAGGAGGACTGGATTCGAATCCTCGTCTGGGCATCCAGATTATGGTATTGCATGGTTTCCCCAAAACACTCCCGGTGAATGTTGGGATGCTTCGTTCAAAAGGCCATGGCCGAATTCCTTCCCGTTACTAGCCCTCCCCCTACCCCTGTTCATTCCAGTCTCTACTGACCTAGACGTCAACCCGGCGAAAAAAAAAAAAAAAAAAAAAAAACCAAATGAAATCCCCAGATTGTACACATACTGTCATTGTGCCTTCAACAACTCAATCTGCCCCCCAATCCATAACTCCAGAGGTTAGACCCGTGCGACGTTCAGAAATTAAAGCAGGGTGGATCCTTTCTCCACAACGCATGCGTACATGTTTTCGTTTATCAGTTTGCCAAGGACAAAATCGTGACTCGTCACTAAACACGACTGTAGGCCATTCAGGTGTCCAGTTGCGTTTTGCAGTACAGCGGGATAGACATCGCTGGTTGTGAAATGAGGCTAATGGAACATACTGCAAAGAAATCCGAGACTGCAACCCAGATTCAAGCAATCGTTTTATAATTGTCGTATAGTGGCTCTGTCTGTAACTACTGCTCAGATCTGGGCTGCTGTCACCCGTCTGTTAGCAAAAACCAACATCACAGTTTGCCGGCCTTCACGTGCTGTCATCCTTCTGTTTGGACAGGTGCCAGCTCTAAGAGCATAGAACCTTGGTACGTCCAGTGTGTAACAAGTCTGTACTGACATCGCAATACGGCCAATCCTTCAAGAGATTTCACGATATGCTGCACCCATTTCAAACATGTCAACTATCCGACGCCTTTCAGAGTCAGACATTTGGCTGTACAGTGTCGACATTTTTCGACTTGGCCACCTAGAACTTGTGGATATAAAAGTGTCAAATTACATTGCGGAGTTCACTACTTATAAGCTAAACAACATAGCAATTATCCTTAATAAGTAGACACGTAATTATGTACAATTACACGTAAAACTTTCAAATTTTTGTTCATTTAATACTCTTCGAACCGGGACACCTAGGACCAAATTTCATACATGTATCACAACTCCGTCTGGGTGTAACACTAGTCATTTTCGTCAGTGTATTTTCTGTGTGTGATAAGTGTAATTTTTGTTTGTTAAATGTGTAGTTTATTAGGCGGGGAAGATGACCGTTCCGGCATTACCACTGGTGGCTGCGGATAACCGCCTAAAACTGTAGTCCGGACGGCCGGTACGCGAGGGCCTGAACTCATGCCATTCCTCACCGGTCCAGTGCGCGGCATCTCAGCGTACTGAGCACACTGGAGAGTGGCTTTGTCAGCGCTATCTGCCAAGGATTACTGACGACACTGGATGGTGCTTTTCTTATTCTGATTGCAAGTCATCATCAGTTGTTTAATTCCTCCATGGGCGGAGTAACCTCTTTGGATTTCTCACTACATCTGCGACGTTTTTTATTATTCGCTGGCTGCAAATATGTTAAAATTGTCCGTCACAGTAAGTTCCGTAGAAGACCTGTATTTATCTCACTACACTTTGCAAAATAAAACAAAAACAAAAAACCGTGAAACCAGATGAACATAAAACAAAAATTCCACATTTCTTAAGCAACTAAAATAATTTCGCCACATTCTAATAGGTATTACCATTGTAACATAGGTTATTTATTACAAAAAATTTCAGCTATTAAAATGATTGATGTTGAAGAGCTTGTTTTTAATATTTCAGACACCTTTTACAGTAAGATTTTTTTTTAATAATATTCTTACTTCACTGAGATATAGTCGTAACTTATTACAAGAGCTGTATTTAAATGTATTTAATATTTACTTATACCACTGCCACAGATTTATCAAACGCATTAGTTGATCAATATAATTTTTGTCAATGGCTTTTTACTAATGTCCTAGGTTCCTAACTTAATTGAAAGCCGCAAGTCCACAATTTAAATCACAAAATGCTTTTTTCAAGCTAACTGTATTAGATATAAGCTACAACTGACTTTACGGTAGAAGTATACATTTTGATTGTTAAATTTCACCCCCAGCCCCCCTCCGCTCACCCCTCCCACCCCATCTACATAAATAATTTATGACTTTTAATTTTAAATTCCTTCAGCGTTTTTGGCAAATTATTCATCACTTCACTTGGTAATGTAATCCAATACCTGAAACTCTTACCCACAAAAGAAAAACTTTCCCACTCGCTTATGCATGAAATCAAGTGCCAGCTTGTGGTCATGGTCATCTCTTCCCTTCCATGCACCATTCCTAATTCTTCGATCAATATCCTCCCAAGTCGCATCACTAACATAATCCATGTACACTCTACTCCTGTCTTCCTGTGACACCCAATCCAGCTCCTTTATCATATCATATACTGGCTGGGTCCTGCCATAATTTACATAAACAAATCTAGCTGCTCTTCTTTACACGCCCTTCAACTCCTGTATTTGAAACTCAAAATGTGGGTCCCGTGTTACACCACCATATTCACCATATGTTGGTGATGGGACTTGGAAGGATAAGGTTGAAGGATTAGGAATGATGCATGGAATGGAAGATGTGACAATGACCACAAGCTGGAACTCGATTTCATGCATAAGAAAGTGGGAAAATTTTCTTTTTTGGGTAAGAATATCAGTGAGTGGAATAAATTTTCAAGTGAATTGATTGATAATTTATCAAAAACACTAAAGGAATTTAAAATTAAAATTAGTAAAACATTTATTTAGATGGGGAGTGAAATTTAATACTCGATGTGTATAACACAATTTAAAAAATAATGAGATGGTGTAATTAGACGACTAGCTTTATTGCTACCAAAGCATGTGCTCCATCGCAATTGAAATAAATAATAATAAATTGCTGTGCTCTACAATTTTTCCATACATTATATTGTTATACCTTTAACGACTCATGCTGAGAGGATACTGTTGCCCAACGTTTTACTTCCTTGATTCACTTAATTCATTACTGATCAGCTCCCATACATAATAAGTCAATTAATCAATATAAATAAACCGTTCAAGAGAACCGCTTTACAAAACAGAGAAAATAACATCAAATTTGGCCCAGTGATTCTCAAGACATAGGCTGTACAACCAAATCACTAGACAAGGGACATTGTCTCCCTTTATTTTTCCACGGGTGGTCTGATTGTGTTCGTAACTTTCTTTTTAATATTTATCAACCACAAGCATGCGATTGTTACTCAACCATAGTGATAACGTCTCGGGTTATACATTTTCTGCCGAGTGTAATGCTTAATTGTTAGCTTACAAAAAACAGTGTATAGGTGACAACAAATGTAATTCGTACAAATACCTCCATGTACCCAGATTGAAGATTTATTAAAGATAGTGGGACATGGAATTGTACCTTAAGTAGATTTTAAAAAAAAAAAAAAAAAAAAAAAAAAAAAAAAAAAAAAAAAAAAAAAAAAAAAAAAAAAATTCTGGAGTTTTGCTGCATACCAGTGGACTGGAAAAGAGCGATAGCGGTAGAGGTTCATAAAGAAGAGGCAACAAATAGGATTGAGAACTACAGGCCAATTAGTTTGAGATCAGTGATAGGAAAAATGATGGAGAGATTGATATTTAACTATATTAAAAATTTCTATGAGGAAAGAAACTGATTTTCAAATCGACAACATGGCTTCAGGCAAGGCAATGTGTGTGAATCTCAGATGGTGAGCTATATGAAACATATTTCGCTTGAATTGGACAAGGGAGGCCAAGCTGATAGTGTAGCACTAGATCTTTCTAAGGGATTTGACAGAGTGAGCCATAAAACAGTATTAAATAAGTTAAAACTATTGGAATGGATAAAAAAAGTTACTTTCGTGTAGAGGAATTCTTAAAAAGGAAAAAGTAAGACGTTAGAGGTGGACGTAAATATAGGACAGGGTAGTGTATTAGGACTACTGCTATTTATCATTCTAATGAATGTTTGTGTTAATGGCATGCAGTCAGAATTTAGGTTTTTGCAAATGATATAATGGTATATAATAGGATCAAGACTGTCAAGCTGCAGGGTGACTTGGATGGGATATCCAAACGGATAGGTCAAAATGAAATAAAAAAAAAAATTGCCACGAAGATTCAGTTTATTAGGTACACTGATAAAAACCCTAAAGGTTGTTTACGGTTATAGGGTGGGGACAGAATTGTTTGTTGAAGGCTTGAGGTGTAAATATCTCGGCATAACGTTTGATAATAAACTCAGTTCGGCAGGACATACAGGGCAGGTGTAAGGAAAAGTTTTCAAAATGCTTCATTTACTGGAGAGAGTGATGAGAGGATGTGCCAGAGAAGGTAAGGAATTGGGTTACAAATTTTTGGCCAGACCATCGCATGAATATGTTGGTAGAGTCGGGGACACACATTTTGGATAACAAATACAGAAGGTGGAGGGTTTGCAAAGGAGATCAGCTAGAAGTGTTTGTAGAAATTACGGCAGGACCCACTCAGTAACTGGTACGTTAAAGGACCTGGATTGCGAGTTATTGAAAGATAAGATGAGGGTGAGAGAGTGCTGGGACTGTACAAGGCATATGTGGGTAAAGATGCTTGGAGGAATGTTGGTCGAAGAACTAGGAGTAGTGCTTGGAAGAGAAAGGATGACCATGATCACAAGCTGTCACTCGATTTTATGCACGAGAGAGTGGGAAAATTCCGTTTTGTGGGTGAGGGTGTCGGAAACTGAAATAAATTACCAAGGGAGGTAATGAATAATTTACCAAAAACGCTGAAGGAATTTAAATTTAAAATTTGTAATTCGCAAAATTAGACGGGAGAGGAATTTAACACTGAAATTATAAATTATAAAAGGTAATAATAAAATACAAAGAAATGTGAAATTAGATGGCTAGGGAAATCACCACCAAAGCATGAGCACTATCACAATTAAATTAAATTCTATTCAATATTCAAAACCCACATACAGCAACAATTGTAACACTTGTAAAAAATATTTTTAACTAAACATTTCTTGTACCGTTTGGCGAAACACTGAGGACTGATGCCATTGTCTTTCAGCAACATCGACATTATCCTAAAGATGTCTAATACGCAGACGGATGAGTACATCTGACACCAGTTCATTCTCAAGCCAGGCTCCTTGGGAAAAAAAAAATAAAAAATAAAAATAAAAATAAAATAAAAATAAAATAAAATAAAATAAATAAATAAAAAAAATAAAAATAAATGAAGTCCGCCATCTGTTTGTTGAACTCTAAATAACCATACCCCATACGCTTCGGTAGAAAAAACATATTTATTGACCCATATTTTAATTGCTAATTGCATTAGACGCAACTAACCTAGAATATTATTCTGTAATATTATATTATAATGCTAATTTGATTAATTACATTGTTTAAATGTCAAGGCAAGATGTGAGGGCAGAAATTGTATATTTATATAGGGTTTCCAGTACTGAAAGGATAATCATGCAACGCAGATAGGTCACATCATTTTCTTTCTATTTGACAAAATTTTATTCTGGTAAAACTCTCTCCATTTTCTAGATATTGATTTTTTTTAAATATTTTTTCGAAACATGTGACTTTGTTCAGTTTATTCCATGCCATTTCTATAAATTAATACTTTTTGAATTCAGTTTTTTTTTAAATTTACTCAGAGATATTTGATTCTTAAAACTTTAAAAAACTTTATAAAAAAATCTTAAATTGTGTAATTATTTTATACTTCTTTTAAGATGGTTGTTTTATGGTAGTTCATTCTGCTAGAGGGACCATTGTGCCTTTTAAACATGTAGTATAAAAATGATGATAATGATTTAAAAAACAGGTTTCAAAAAGTCTTAGAAATGGCATATGTTTCAAAAGAAATTAAAAAAATCAATATCTCGAAAATGGTGAAACTATTACTAAAATATTTTTTCTTAATATATTAGGATATGATGTGACCTATCTGCGGTTGCAGAGTTATCCTTTCATTCCTGGACACCTTATATTTAACCAAGTGTTAATGTTAGAAATAAAAGAAAAATCGTTGTAGTAACGAAGGGCGCAAGAATTTGAGTATGGAAACAAGGGAGAGGAGGAATTTTTCGCTGTGTATGTGAAGAAGCAGAAGGACGCTGCGTTCAGCTGAATAGCCTGGAGAGTTTTGGCAGTCTTGGCACTGGCTTTGGGGTGAGATGGCCATATAACGGTACAAATGGTGGTGACTTGTTATTGTATATTTTTCCTGAGATCACGGGGCTATCGGAAGGACCGCCAGCTACGAGTAATTCGAAAAACTGAACATGGAATGGAATAGCTTTCATAGATAACAAGGCAAAGCTTTATAAAATGATTGTTATTTGTCATGAGGACACAGAGCAGCCAGTTTTTTGGGATGGCTGAAAGAAGATTTTAAGAATACTAGGCATCGCCGACAAACGAAAAGAGTTTGTTCAAAGAAACCGAGCTATGAAAATGTTGCAACTAATAACTAAAAGGAAGGTAAGCAGCAAGCCGTTACCATTGTGTTTCTTTTTCTAATTCATCCAATGATAGCGTGTCAAACCGTTAGAAGAGGAGAGCGGCGCGTGATTTGGCGAAGATGATACAAGACATCGGGCGAAAGGTCGCTGGGTCTGGTATTTGGTACTTGGACTTGAACTGGGGCACTTGGGCTGGAACCACTGAACGGAGGCTTTTGGCCGTCGTATGACAGAATGTGGCAATGTCGTTAGGTCCAATGTTTTTGTCAGCTGATAGAAGCTCTACGGTGAAATTACCAGAGTTAGGATAGTACGTTGAAGTTAGATCTACAAGACTAATTTTTATTTTCTGGTGGTTTACTTGCTTGAAGTCACACAGTCAGTGGTGTAGTCTGCAGTTAACAAACAATGGTAAATTAAGCATAAACATCACTCCACTTGCATTGCGATTGCCGCGATCTAAAATGTCACCTCTGGTATTGAAACCTGCAATACAAGAGGGTTCTCAGTTGCTGCACCTATAATTCTAATAAATTTGAGCTGAGTGTGACCTAAAAATAAAAGCGATTATCCTCCCTATAAGATGGAAACAATATGTATTTTACACCATGTCTGATGTTCGGACACGTCTCATGTATTAATGTTGATGATACAGTAAGGGGTATCATGATATTTTAGTTTTATTTGGTAAAACTTTATGTCGCCTGTTAATGATAAATTTTTTAATTAGATACAATTTGTCTTTGTGTTTCTGATCGGATTCTTTGTGTGAAAACGATATACTGTGTAAGTAAAGATCTTAACTTTCATTGCGTTGTTATCTGAATAAATGTTAAATTGAGAAAGTTGCAGGCAATTGTAAACATGCGAATCTATTCAACAAATTATTTTTATTTTATTCCAGTATTCTCTGTTGTGTCCCCGCAAAACGTAACATACAAAGTTAAAGTTTACAATCAATTGTGTTTACGAGCAAGAGTCCTTCTGGCACGGAACACTTAAACCTGGTTCCTTGAAACAAGACGGGCGTTGAAAGAAAGAAAGAAGAATTGTTCTGAAATAAGATCTCCCTATAATTAGAACTGGAATGTCTATTTATCGCGAGTTGTAGCTTTGAACTGAGAAAGGAAAACGTAAACAAACTTTGACTGAAGTTCGGTATACAACGTCCGTTAGCTTTTGGCTCTGAACAGCTGGTGCCCGTGTGAATGGTGGGCGAGCCCATGTTGTACGCGTATCGAGCCCCGCACAGGCCGGCCGAGAGGATAGTTGGCGAGGCCTCCGCGGCGGTCCCTGGCGCTGACGTCGAGGTTGGCGGGCGTCGGTCTGGACGGCGTCATTCCATACGGGTCCTACCGACGGCTGACCGAGCGGGCGCTTGTGGCCGCTCGCATTCTTCCCCGACCACTGCACGCAAACAGCCTCCACCATTTACTGCTGGCTCAGCTCGTCCGCCAACACGGCCAGACCCTCCTATGTCATGCCAGGAGGCGTCAAGAAGGGTGAGTGCAAGGCGCTGCAGCACTTTGTGTTTACACTATACTTAATTTCTAAATGCATGAAATTTGCTTGGTTTACACCATCCTCAAATTGGTCATAGTGAATAAAATGTCTGTTCCGACCGCAGGAGGAAGAAACTTATGTATTAAAAAAAAAAACTCAGTAGGTTACTTTTTTTGGATAATGTACCAGAATCAAGCAGTCAGGTATTAGGAGCAGATGATGCTTTAAAATTCCCATTACAGAGAATGTTTATTTTTATTTATTTCTTGCCAGCAATTTATAGATTTAGACAATCGTAGTGCTAGTTAAAATTAATATGCCTAAAAAAAGAAACTTTTACCTCCTATTTACTCTGGTTAATCTGAACTAAATTTACTATGTTACAAAATGCTTCTATATAACTTGGGTGTATGTGTTTTTTTAATAAAAAAAAAAGGATTTGGTAAATTTGGTTAGCGAAATCTAAACACAGAAAATGTTTAGATTTTATATGTTTACATTTATTTTTCAAAACAATGTTAAAATGGCAAATAGAAATATAAAGTTTGTTACCGGAGTTTTACACGCCACTGTATTGAATATTGTAACAAGGTAAACGTTACCAATGCTTTCACAGATAATGGCAGATGTGTAGTTACTCTCAATTACCTACTAACAAATTATGTTATTTCTTGCTCTTCCTAGGTAACTAGCCCACAAAAACTTAAAAATAGATCAGAAAATACTTGAAATAAGTTTTAGGAAGCACGGAGTTACGAAGTAATTACCATACTAAACATTTTTTTTTTTTAAATCGCTACAAAGCTAACAGTTCCGAGCATTTGTTATTTGCATGTCAGCCAGGTTAAATGACTGTTGGGATCAAGGCATTAGTTTATGATATCATATTTTAAGGGAGGATAACAGTCACTGTTGTTAACGAAAATGTTTTATCCCATTAGTGAAAACAAAGTAACGAATCGGAAAAATTGGTTGCAAGCTTGTACGTATTGCAGCAATATCATGTAAAAAATGGAGGAAAAATAATCTAAACTGTTTAAAAAAATTTAGCCTACTGCAATTTATGCAGTCTTTGAAATTAGCCTCCGTTGTATAATAATTTATAGCGCAAATATCTATTTCTTAATAGCTTATAATTACACTTTTTACACCAATAATATGCGGAACAGATTTGTAAAATAGAAAGTGAACAGTGAATATTGTGCTTTCTTTTGATGAATTGTGAACAACTTTGAAAGTGTCACCAAACCAGTGTAACTGTCTGACACTTAAATCAAGCTGATTACAGTAAGTTGAGAAGTTTTAAGAAATGCCCATAAACTAAAATGATCGTTTATAGGTTAATTTACATGCTAAAATTGGTTCTCTTTCATGAAACAGGAAAACCGAGTCAATTACACAGACGAACAGTAATGAAAAGAATGGAATAACGAATTTACAGACTAGTAACATATATTTTAAATATTGTGCTATTACTGCAGACCAGAATATATATTTTTTTTTGCTTCAGCTTAAGTTGGTACATTCGTTTTCTTGTCAAGCTTCTTGTTCAAAAGAAATTCACAAAACACTCCAAGCCAACCAGCTATCCTTGCTTTTTGTGAATGAAGTATCTGCTTACCATTATTAGCTCTTCCTTCATTTTGAGGTTTCCCTTCCTAAAGTGAAATGGAGCCGTATTGCTGTCTCTAACTGTTGTTACCAGGTGTGGTGAGTGGTAAGGTTCTTTTCACACTATACGGTTTTGACCGACCGGCAGAAACTGGAACGTTGCAAATCCGTACGCAAATCCACATTCACATTGTGCGGTTTCTATTCTGCTTTCCTCTATCACAAGTTCCGTGTGTGTTTCAGTGGTGTGCGTAATTGTACTATATTCTTGAAGTAGGTGATTAAGATATAGGACACTGAAAGAAAATGTAGTCAAATTAACGCAATGTGCGTTTAATGAGCAATACAACACAGCAGAATGAAATAAACAGAAGACAACAAACATATTTTTAAAGAAATAATGAATAAACAAACACCAACTACAATCGCTCGATGGCACGTCCGCACGATTTAAAATCGTCTAATGTGAAAGAGTGCATTTGGCCACGGACGCAGCCGGCTGCCGTGTGTTGTAGTGACAGTGGACGGCTGCTACACGGTGACCGGACGGCATTATGCCGTCGCCGTGTAATGTGAAAGGAGCCATGCTCTTCTTCACGCCACTAAAAGAATGTCGCCGTACGAGTTTCTGCAATTTGGTTAAAACCGTACATACGCGGGTTCGAATCCCCGTCCAGGCATGTAGATTTGGGTTCTCCATGGTTTCCCCAAGTCCCTCCAGGTGAATGGCGGGATAGTTCCTCCAAAAGACCGTGGCCGAATTCCTTCCCATTCCTAGCCCTCAATCCTTTAGCGTCTCTGGTGACCACATTTCGACGAGGCGTAAAGGCATTAGAGAAGAAAATGTTTTTATCTGTCGCAGACCTCTAACCCGTAGAACAAAAATCTCTTATATAGTATTCCGAACGTTACAGGTTGTCTACAAAGAAGAATAGGGCTCAAAAAATTAAAAATATCTAATATGCTCTGATTAATCTATTATTTCATTTTTTTAACAGAAAATAAAGACATATCTGGCCTTCAAAGTCGATTTTGGACAATTTTTTGTTATCGAGGTTACCTCGGAAAAGATATTACCTAGCAACTTGAAATTTGTTTCCAATATCGACTATAAACTATCTTTTATATATATCTGGCGTGCACTAAAACCTCTGTGACAGTCTACTGGTAGTCCTGATTACGATATTCAAGCTGTTCTCCTCAACCTTTCAAGTAAACCTTTCTATAAAATAAAAAAATCAAGTTACAGGAAAAACCAAACAGAGAGCAGTGTTTAAAAGCTTGGCAGGCATATGTTACTTCTCAGTTTCCTTCATAACCACAGATCGCCATTTATGATTTTGGATGTCGACAGTACCGGAATGGGACCATTTAGGTGACAGACACAGTTTGGAAAGTTTTTCTTTCCTTTTGTAACTTTGGAAGTGTTGTTTACAAGTGCATGTTGATAGTATATTATAAAAGGCCATGAAAATGTATAAAACAGCAAAATAAGGATTTTGCTAATTTCAGCGTCGTGACTAAGAGACTAACGGATATACCGCTGAAATATTGTGCTGGCTGCGTTGAGTTAGCTTGCCCAGTCGATATTTTCAATCGTTCGAAAAGAGAGCTCTTAAAAATGTGAATGACTACAGAAACTACATTTTTTTTACAACTTTCCAGAAAATGTGCTGAAATATTACAATGACTATTCTATGCCCTTTCATGGTACTATAGTGTTACCGTATTTTCTAATGAAACTACTTCATTTAAAGCAAGTCACGCGATATTTTCAACACTACATTCTTCATCAAGATAAGGAGAAGGAAAGATATCAAACATTATTTATATTAGGCAGACGAGTAGCTGTTTTAGTTATGTGAGAGGTGGTGAGGGATATGTTTTAACTCAAACAGCATATCAACATTGGTGGAAGTGTTATTGAAGTATCCTTCCACTAATAATGCAAATCGTATAGCTTCTAACAATCCTTGATTGCCTATGGAGCTGTTGTCAACGTTATTAACTGGATTATTAAGTGAAATGTGGTTTTCTGTAGACCAGTGTTTCTAAACGTATGGTCCTCGAAGATGGGACTGGTGGTCCGTAGTCAGAATTTAAAAAAAAAAAAATGTATTTGATTCTATCTGAGTTAAAGACGTACAACAAAAAATAAATCAGTAAAATCTGTTCATATAAAATGAATACCGTACTCGTACTATATAAGGCTATAAGCTATAAGTCAATCTTTCTATTAGCCCTAGAGCTGGAATTTCCAAAATATGGGGACATGACTGAATTGTTACTATAATAGTTTGTTCAGTAAATACGTTTCCAGAGAGCGGCGTTGCATTAAGCATTAAGCTAATGACCGTTTTATGTGTGCCTTATGGTAGATACAGGTTAAGGGACCATCTTATGTGCCAATAATAATTGGTGGGTTTTGTTAACAATATACGTAGAGGTAAAAAATAAGGTCCATATAAGTTATTGGTCTGTAGAATTATTTTTGAAATTTCACCGATCCTCGGGTTGAAAAAGGTTTAGAAATGTATCTGTAGACTATTCTGTCGGAAGATAATATCAGATGCGTATAGATTAAGCTGATCGTGAACTCAGAGGAATAGGTACAGCTGAACTTCCAACCTTGACACTTTATTGTGGGAAAAAGCGGAAATAATAAAAGAGATCTCATACAGTGTGAATTATCTTCAAGCGCCAAGGGTTCCACAATCAGAGTGAACATTACATTTAATTTACTAATTTAATTACTTTGAAAAACCTTTTAATAATTAATTAGAATTGATTTAAAGTATAGTTTAGTTTCTTATCGCGAAATTGTCTTACAAAAGATTTACGTAAATCAAATATGTAAAAAAAAATTTACTTATAAAAATATTATATGGATTTTAGAAGTTTTCTGGAAATATTAAAAAAATTAACAAAGTTTATTCTTACTTATCAGATCAGTATTTTTGCAAATAATTGGATGGGAATTAGTTCTTCTAATGGTATTTTGGCAAACGTGGCAGAAATTGTGCTATGATAATAAAAATAACATATTTTCGCAGCCGGGGGGGAATAATTTGATTCACGTGAAGATGATCTAACAAACACCCTTTAATCTCTACTAATGTCTCAATAATTATTTTTATTCCCATGATTTTTCAAAATGTTATATTATAATCGTGATGGGTCTAATAGAATCTAGAATACTGCACATTTACCGATTTCAAGTTAAATGATTCTCAAGTTGTGAGTCTGTGACAGACAGATGAAGATATTTACAAATAGTTAATTCAGAAGAATTATTTGGCTAATTCTTTAATTTTAGCGAAACCTTTAATTTCACTTTTATTAAGCTAACTAAAAGCATACCTAGATTTCTCTTCAAAAGGAGTATGAGATTTGTGTTACTAATCCAAATCACAGTGGAATATTTGAGTACCAATTTGTTTGTTATGATAAAGGCAAGAAAATTTTCCAGCGCCTTGGTTAAATTTACATTTGTTTGTGTATTGAGTCATAGCAGCTCACGGTCGTAAAAAAGCAGATTGAAAGATTACCAAAACAAAATTCTGTAACACCTTATTAAAAGTATGTTGTTGCCACTCGGACATTTCACGCATGTGAATACGCAGATCTAGTAACCATTCACTCTCTAATCGTACAGGTAACATAATCATATTAATATCTGAGAAATCGATGACGTAAATGGTCAACTTAAAAGTAAGACACCAGTAAAAATTAATTTGTTTTTATTTTCTTCCAATTTTTATACCAGTACGTAGGTTAAGACTTTTGAAAAGAATGAATTTAACGCTATATTAAGTAACGCTGGCTACCTCATTTTACAATTTTTGTTACTCTGTAATCTCATTTCACACCCATAGTTTGTGTTTTGTCCGATAGGACTTCATTTGAAATAAAAATTGGCTGTGTTCAGACGAAAAGAAATGTACGAAATAGATGTGTATGAAATATTTGTGTCTAGTAAATGCTAGGAAATGAAATTGAACAAACGAATTTACCTTCCATTTGAAATGGAATTACTAAGGAAATTATTTTTGTCAACAATTTTTTTTTTTTTTTTTTTTTTTTTTGAAATAGTGTTTTCCAACTCAGCGACGCATCTATAGTTTTTCTTGAACAGGAAATGGAGCAGGATACCTCAAACATTTTAAGGTCGTCACGATGAACCAGCTAAATCCGAAATCAGCATGGCTATCTCGTTTTCACATGTGGAATCAATTTACTGATGTTGATTGACTTTTAGATTGCAATCATGGTTTGATTAACGCCTTGATTTCAACAACAGCTATGATTTTAATTATTTTCTATAAAAATTAAGTAAGTCACAATAATTTTAGCAGCTAAGAATTTATTATACAGAACTATTAACGCTTTTGAAATATATCGTAGTAATTAAATCAAATATAAAAATTCTCTTAAATGGTATGTTTTATAAAGATAAGTACATTTTAATTTCTCAACAGATGAACTCCTAAACGTATAGTAGCACATCAAATACTTTTTCTTATGCAGTTTTCGTCTTGTCTACTTCGTAGTCATCACAGTTGAACAGAGAATGTGTACAGGGAATCAAATTTACATAAAATGAAAATACGTCACATTACAAGGAAACAGGTAACCTCAGACTATCTTAAAACGTAATTTTCTTACCTTATAACCTTTTTTTTTATATACTTCTACTAATATTATGTTTTCAGGATTTAGGTCTGATTTTGTATATACTTTTTCTTTGTTTCATAGAAAATTTTTGGATTAGCAAAATACCCAGTTTTCACTTAATGAAGTCGGTTTGCATTTACAGGTAAATCAAGTAGTTATGAAATATTAAAAAATCACGCCAGTAAAATCATTTTAATTGGTTTTGTGAGAACAGGAGTTTGAACCAATGCCGTGTATACGCCTTTCTTCCGTTACCAATATGCTCCGGATTGTAAGTGAAGGCTGTGGTACCCACTAATCAGAAGTGATTTGTTTTCTAACCAAGCTGCTAAACTCACCACTGAAATTTGACAGTACAATATTATAGGTTTGCCTGAAGCAGGTTCTTCATCAGCATGCGATACAAACACGAACCCCGCGCAGCGGTGAAATTCCCCCCCTTACCCGCCTCCGCAAACTGTCGGGGTGATGCTTTCCGCCCGTGGGTCTGGAAGCACGTTTGCGTGGGCGTTACACCCACAGCTCCTAACTGCTCACTTTCAAATGTCATTAGGACGCTGTACGGAGGCTGAGATTGATGGCCCGCAATCAACGAACTACAGCACCGAAATTCTACATCACCCAGCAAGACAAGTCACAAGCAGTTTTGTTAACATAATCCAGTATTTTTTTCCAATCATGTTTCGTTGGTAACTTGTGGTTATCAATTTATATTATGTAGGATTCACAGCAGGTAATTTCATTATAGATATTTAAGCAATTTTATGACAGTAAAAAATGACGGGTTTGACGCAGTGTTCTGGCAATTAATTTCTTTTTAATTGCTTCCCTAAAGAGAATTGGGTATTTGACTACTTCTTGAAAATGGTTTTAAATTATTTGTTGTACACGTTATTCACAGAGTACTTTTTGCTTTAGTCAAAAAGTACTTATTTTGCGTTACAATATTTAAAAGCCCTCCAAAACGCTTCTTTGTTACCTGGCGCGGACAGCGACACTCGTGACGTCACACGTCTGTAAAAGATGCGGCTGCGAATGCAGCGTTTCCTGTTATCCAAATTTTCAACTACCTTTATTGTTTGTTGCTGGTTATTTCTTGTTATTAATGAAAGATCATTTTGAATACAAAATCGAGAAGAATTTGTAAAAGCCTACAACGGAAAAATATTGAAAATAGACCCCTTATTTGTGGGGCTAGCTATAGAAACAACGCTGAGTTTTATTCCGTGGTGCTTAAAAATGTAACAACTTCAATTTGATATTGCGACAAAGTCACACGTTTTTCTGTGAAGCTCATTTACACCGCAGTTTCGTAGAGTTAAATGTATTACATTGTTGAAGTCGAGTATCACAAAGGTTAGTGTACTTAGGTACGATCCTCGCTTCCGAATATGTTTAATTTGTTTTCTGTTGTCGTTTTCTTTGGATTCCACTTGCTGTTAGTTGCATCGAATAATCATTTTTTTCGAAAATCCACCAAAACATCAATTTAGTTTTTTTTCCCTAAAGCCTTCACAACATTTTGGATAACAAGCGAATTACAACCATTTCAAACATAACCAAACATGACTTCAAAAAGGAAATTGGACGTTACTTGCACACTGAAAAAGAGGTTTTTTTTTTTCAAAAATAAAAATAAAAATGAAATACTTGCACCTTAATAGTAAATACCGCCTAAATAGACGCATTTATGTCAGAAAGGTAACCTGCAGTTGTATCGTCACGTAAAAATTCCAACAAAAGGGACACAAAGCGTTGATGAACTGTTACAATATAAGTGTTAAATATCTACAAGTGATGTCACTTCTAAAATAAATTCCATTGTTCACCACCGTGCACCTGTATTTTTTGCGTGATATTCTATCTCTGGTAAGTTTAAAAGTTTTCTTATATAGTATAAATTTGTTTCAAACGCTTGCACGACGCTTAGCAACCATTATGAATTCTTCGAATAAAAACATGGTTCCGTAGTGCAAGAAACAGCAAACAAAAACGGAAAAAATGCACGCAAATAATATTATCCCAAGCAAGATTCGAACGTAGGATGTTCTGAATTCCATTACCACTCTTCAATCACGCAACTACCCGCACACTACTTCTTAATTGCTTCTCTTCATGTTAATAATAAACAATTCACAGTTTCTTTGTGTGAGATGAAGTGAAACGAGGTAGGTAAATAAATAAACAAACAAATTCAATTTTGTTAACAAAAAAATTATCATTTATCTTCAATCTTTTATCTCCAATTAAGAAAAATGGACCACAAAAGTTGTTCCAAGCGTGGTGAGAGTGGTTAACACTCTGGCCTCGCATCCGGGAGGATGCCGAACAGTGTGATATTTTCTAAATCTAGAGGGACAAAAGTCAATTTTGACAATAGTTTACGCAGGCAAAATAGATATTTATATTCAAAGTAGATAAACCATATTACTCGGAACAAAGGTTTATTTTCTAGGAATTCACACCTAACAACAGAAAAAATAGTTTGAACAATAGGCTTCCTGTGATCCACCGAACAAGCGCTTCAGTCGGCCACGCTATTCGACTGAGCTTGGTCGATGATTACGCTGTGTATCTGAGCGCTGGTAGTGATTTGTGTGTTGCTATTGCTTTTAGGGATTCTCAAGCTAAGTTTACACATGATTTTTCCGTAATACATTTTTAAACTTAATCATTAGCATCATTAAAACAGAGCGAGATTATTTTTAATTAAAAAAAAACTACTGAGCCAATTTCATGTTAAGTTTTAGTTCATTATACCACATTATACCGATCGCTTACTATATTTATTTGAAAGAGCTGCTTTTAGCTACAAGAAATACCTTCATTTGTTTGCGACACCCATACAATTTTCTTTATTTTCAGCATTATTGCACAAATTTCGCGTACCGAATTTTTCGACGGATGGTTTGATCACGCAAAACAATCAATCTCTAACTTTCAATTGAAATATAAATGATTCACAAATTGAAACTGTAACATTTTTAAGCTCAGAAGAATAAAAGTCAGGTTTCTTTTTCCATAGCTAGCCCCACAAATAAAGCGTCTATTTTCGGCTGTAGGCATTTACAAATTGTTCTCGATTTGTATTCAAAATGAAATTTCATTAATAACAAGAAATGACCAGCAACAAACAATAAAAATAGTTGAAAACTTCGATAATAGGAAACGCTCCATTCCCAGCCGTAGCGTTTACAGACGTGTGACGTCACTCAAGCGACCACCAATCCTGGAGCTTTTACCGTCACGTGACCTGAGGTAAAAAAAGTATAATTTTTATTTCGCTTTTTTACTAAAAATAATCCACTTTTCTTTTCAAAATTGAAAAAATTTGCTTCCTCAAGCATTAATCTACGAGAATGACTACAATTTGTAATATTTTTTTAATACTGTGAAATAGTCTATTCTTATAAAATAAAGCTCAATGTGCTTTAATTTCTCGCCTCCTGTGATGTAGCAAAATGTTTCAGTTGTCAACTCGCTCCAGGTTACATTTCAGCCTAACCACATTCTCCGCTAATATTGCCTCTAGAAAATCACATGCGAGTTGATATATTACCTATATCGCATTTCAGAGGAGTCATCATGCATCGCGATATAAACTTGATCCAAATTCTTCACGTGTTCTTACAGCTAACATTTTTATTATCTGTGATGAAGATCGATGTTTTAACGAATGGCACAGCTTGCATGTGGTTGAAATAATGCTAAAAATAAATTTTAACAACTTACGTTAAGCCACGTAATATTATTTTTAATTATGGTTTAGTCCGCACAGATCTCGATCAATCTGGAACTTCTTTCATTCAAACCAAGTAATGATTTCAGTAAAAAATATCAAGTGATAATTGATATGCCAATTTAAACGAAATACATACTTATCTTTCAGCGTTCTGGCAATTTAATTGTTAGCAACTGCTTAAATAAATAGAAAAAATAAAGCATAATGTAATTCCTAATGTCTTGCGCTGTAACAACATTTTTCTGTTGCTATTCCGATCCATGTTGCATTTCAATCTCACATACTACGCTATACTTCAATACATGCATATTAATACTTGTACTGTTTCACATTTTAGCGGTAATAATGCATCGCAATATAAACTAAATCAAAAATGTTCACGGTTTTTTACATCTGACTTTCATATTATCCATTATTCAGATCGATGTTACAACAGTTGAACGGTTAATGCAGTTGCATACGGCTGAAACATGTCATCAGTAAAAGCAAAGGAAATTGAAAAAAATCTTAACAACTTACGTCATATAATATAAAATTAGATTTAATTGTAGTCTAGGCTGTATAGATTGCAATTAGTGTGTAACAGCTTTCGTTCAAACGAAGTAATGATTTAAGTAACAGGACAGTAATGCAAACAGTTTTTTTTTTATAAATAATTTTTTATGCCCTCTTTATAGTCAAGTGCATGTTATAACAACAATCTAACTATTGTTCCACGAAAATTAAAGGTTTTAACTTACATATCTATGGCCAAAGATTTCAACTAATACTTTCACATCAAAATGAATATTAAATAAATATAAGTAACTAATAATTATTATGTCAATTTAAACGTAATACATACTTTTCTTTCAGTGTTCTAACAATTAATTTTCTTACTGATGCTTAGCTAAACAGAACTGTTATTAAATAACGTCTATAACCTAGAACATCATCTCCGATTTCAATTTGGACAAAACAGACGAAACGTGTGACGCCATAGCGAGACGTCATGGCGTGACAGATGACATCATAGATGACCAAAACTTGCGTCTTATAAGTACATATTAAAAGTATAGTTTTTTTTTTGTCGTACACCATTTGTTGGACTCCATTTTCATTTAAAGTAGGAAAGTTTTATGCTAGGTGAGATGATGAAAAATCTGTGAGGATTAGGATGAATTCCTACTTTTATAACATTAGTCCTACCTGCAGTCAAATTTAACTGGTAATAGTTTTAGTAGTTTTGTACAATAATTCCTACTATTAAAATACATGTTGAATACTGAAATATCATGCAAGAGTGTATAAAAACAAGATGTAGGCCTATTGACATCAAAGTAATCTTCTTTGGTTCAGAAGAAATTGCGATCAGACCCAATGTAACCTAAGTAATGTATGCTATAGCGAGATGGAAAAGAGACTTTTATTAATAATGCTGCAGAATTTATTTTGAGGAGAGAATTTGACATGTATTTGAACTATTTTCAGTCTCATTTCACAGCTGAATGCTTGTAGCGAACGAGTTAAAAATGATGAAGCATTTCCACTTCAATAAATAATGGAGATATACACATCGAGTTTTGCTTTTATTATTCTTATCTGGAAATTCTGGTCAATGTATATTCATGGAAGAGGATAATCTACTACGTTGTCATGAAACACTCAAATTCAGGAAATTTATATTTTTCAACCAGATTTGTAGTATCCTCAGTAAGCATTTTTTCAAAGTTAGTTTGTTACAAATTAACAATAAAAAAGATTAACAGCTAAAATCTTTTATTGATAAATTTGTTCTTACTTGTAAATTAGAATGGCAATGCTGTCCCTAGCATTTAACTTGTGAGGCTGCTATTACATCATCATAATGAAACAAGTTTGATTAAAACAAAAATGAAATGATAAACGCACCAAAAACCGAAGTTAAGCTCAACCAATAGAGAAGAAGATTGAAGTTTTGGAAAATAATACAGTTCAGCAAAATGAATCACCACTCACGTTATACAATGAAGAATTACTGTGAATTTATTATCAAAACAATGAAATGGAGGTTTCTGTCTCAAATTATAGATAATTCATTCCACAGTTGAGCAGTTCAGATGTCAAACAGTCCAAAATATACAGAAGAGCCGGGAATTGAAACTTGTAGAACTTTAACAATACTGTTAGCAGAATTTTTCTCTGCATTCAAGGAAAGAAAAGTGTAAATTCTTAATGAGCTGCGAGGCTACACATGTATAATAGCAACATGAATTAAACATAACAGCGGAGGTTTCAGACCGTGGAGAGTAAAGTATCTCGCAGGAAGCAGTTTTATTACAATTCTGACGAATTTTGTTAACGAAGCATAATTGCACGTACACTGAAACCGCTGTGTATCCGAGTTCCATGAATTCATCGTTTATAATGAAGTGTTATAGTATTAAAGACGGTGGCGGATGTAGGGAATTTCCTAATTGGGGCAAAAACTGTGAAACTGCCGCCTTGAACATTACTCCTATGTTGCCACCCCGAGTGTCGCTGCCTCCCGATTATCACTCATTGTCACCTCCCAGGGCAGTAGTGAAGCAAAAGGGGAAAAAAAGGTCACCGCGAGATAAATTTGCCGCCCTTAAAACACAATTTTGCCTCCCAGCTCAAATTGCGCGCGGGGAAGGCGCCCCGGTTTGCCCCGCCTCCCCTTCCCCGGCACTGAATAAAGTTACGTCCCCGCCTCTAATGACCTTGACGTCGACGATTCTAAAGCCATAGGGGGGAAAAAAATTAAACTTCCCTACAGGAATAAAAATAGTATTTTTTTCACTAGAATCCGAAATTTCTGTAGAGTTTATAAACTCGATAAGAATTTGGGACACATATTATTGTATTATTTCTAAAAGATGTTTCTTTGTAACGAGCCATCTTTCTCTCTCCATACTTAACCAAAAATCAATAAATGAGGTATCATTTTAATGAATAAGTATTCCGCTTTGGTAAGAATTGAATTCTGTGAAGTTTAACCCATTTATCGCAAAATTATGAACAATTTATTTATTTATTTATTTTATTTGGCTTTATCCATAGCCTAATTTAGCCAGTTACATAGAAGTAGAGCGTTCTGGTAAATCAGTGGTTAAGGTGCTTGCTTTCAAAACATTCACTGCACCGCTCCCGGGTTCGAATCCCGGCAGGCGCAGGAATTTTGGGAGTTGTGTTTGATCATATGATCTATGTCAGGACGCTGTGTGGTTCGGATTCCACGTTAAACTGTAGGTCCCAGAGGAAATGAACTGGCCGTCCTACCTCTGACACAATGGCTTAGTATGCCTTCGGGTTGTGGACTAAGTTAAGTTCCATAGAAGTAATAATGACTCAAATATAAGCGTTTTATACATGAACAATCAAGGTCATGAGTATGCGATAGTTCAGAGTAAAGCTGTGTTGATAAGGAGTAATCTCGGTACCGTTAGATAGCAGCACCACACAGATATTGATAAACTACGTGATTTAAATATTTTGTAACGCCATGTACATGTATATTCTAATATACATTAAATTTTGATTTGTGTTGTAAATTACTACATGTTTGTGTCACAGGTCTGTTTCGTATTCAAAAGTGTTACCTGATTGTTTTGTAAGACGTTGTAAATGTTTTATTACGTACCTATTTCAGTCGACAGTCGCTACAAATGAGTCGGTTCTTCTTTCACGTCGCTATTCATTACATACCATTCGCTAACCTTTCGCACGGGCCATCTAGTATGAACTATATTTAGCATCTATTGATTACTTGTTAGTTAATACTTACTGGTATTGTTCTTTTTGAAATTGTTTCGGCGAGAAGGACAAACCTCTTAAAGTCGGACCTATTTTTTCTTGTTTGTGGTGTTATAGGTTACATAAGAGAGTACATTTACATCTACAGAAACGAATGTTTCATAGACAGACGTGAATTAATATTTAAACATATAACTGATGTGAAGTTATAGTCCATTTTATGCTTCGAGAAGTACTAGCGAAGATTGTTGCAGTTGAATAAGGAACGTGTCACTTTGTTTTGTTCACGTTATTTTTTTACGAGTAACTGTAGTAACTACTCATACGTGTTACGTGGAAACTGAAATTTGTTTTGCGAGATATAGTTTCTAGTTATTCTTCTGTTTTCCTCAAGGATGCGTTGGTAGAAATCATCTAATCCGCATATTCCAATTATTTTTAAAAGGAACGCTACTTCTTACCGTCAATATTAATCTTTCTTCAGTCACTCAGTTGACTTCTTGGTTATATAAGGAGAATATGTGTAAAAATACAGAAGCAGTGTGTTAAATTTGGTGTATTTGTTTTTGTTTATGTATTATAACTACAAGTGTTGCTGACTGGTTACAGCATTTAAAGTAGTTGATCAACCCTGATATATAAACGGATAGGGTTTTGTAGAGCCAGAGAATCTGAAAGTAAGCGATACTTAGTGTACAATGAACGTTTTCATAACTTCACCTTAATTAATAACACGGTCGTACTTACCTTTGTTTTGACAGAATGTCTCTTTGGCGTGTATGAAATAGCAAATTTCTGCACTACTGACGCCGCAGCCAGCCAGTCAAGTTGGATTCCGGCATTTCATACCCACGACTTGAGATCCCATCGATTCAAACTGACGTGTTGTCTGTCGGGACGTCCATTATCTTCGCTCTTACTCCAGACAGGATTCACTGCCGTGGAATAAATCAGCTACGCCTCGTTGCAGATACAGAGAAATCAGTACTTCCTAAGAAAAGTAATAATGGGAACGTGCTGTTCAAATACAATTTTTCAACGTAAAACGGTATTTACTGCGTTTGTTCCAACACAATTACTTCTTGGATGTATTCTGTTAGTGTGTACTTTCACCATACCCGACATTATGGAGAAATTAATAAATCTGCAAAAAAATTTTTTTTTAATTTCAATAGCTCTCATATTGTGAGCGTTCTTGAAGAAGTCTTCTTAGATTCTGCACGACTTTTGTTTGTATTTCTATCAGCGCGGCTATGTGTTTGTGCAGCTGTCTGCTTGATTGCATATATATCTTTATGTATAATTGATAGTTCGTTTGAGGTCCCCATCTGATTTCACTTTAGAATTTTAGTTTTAAGTTGCTTGTTGAGATTCTTCTAGAGCAAACGGTTTCTTCAATACTTTCCAAATCATTATTTTTCGTACGATACTAGCTGACCTGGCAATGCTTCGCTATTTATGGACTTGAATACACATAGATTAAATGATCACATTTGAATGTTTATATTTAGTTAAAATTAGATATTTATATATACATTGTTATTTTTATGCTTTGAAACACATCAAATTTCATTACTGTTTCATCAGTTTATTGCAATGGTCTTGGATATGTAATCTTTTTTGGTTATAAACAAAAAAACAAAACAAAATCTCTCGGTTTTCCTAACAGGAGCACACGATGTATAATTGCCCATTAGGTAATTTTCTGCTTTTGCAATATCGAATAATTTTATTGTAAAAGTAGTTGACCCGACAGACGTTGTCCTGTCACTAAATTTGTTTGCGATCGTTTTATGACTTTGTGAAAAGCTGTTGAAAATGTGTAAACAAAGTAAAAATGAGTGATCATTGTATTTATTAACAATTGTATCCATAATTATTCATTTTGAGGAGGAATATATTCAGAAGTACACCAATGGAAAATTTTACAAGGGAGATGAATTCTATTGACAGTACACCACTGAAACGCTGGAAATGTGTGTAGTCCTGGAACGTGATCGATTTGGAACCTTGTGGTTTTGTTCCAGGATTTAAATCACAATTGAATTAACTCAGAATTTCATGTTAACCAAATGATTTATTTTCTTACATTAAATTTGAAATCTCAATGAACGTCTAGGTATTTTATTTATATTTCAGTCATCGTACCACCAAACCGGTTTTTATTGTTTCGTAGGTCTTGCATCGTTTAGTCTAATGTCTCCGAAGACTTTTTTATATGTCATTGTACATTCATCCCAAACATTCAATATGCAATGCTTCATAACTTTGGCCATCGCACAGTTCTTCGAAAGGTTGCTTGCTGGAGTTACATTCATTTGCATATTCAACGGCAACTTGAATGCTGAATGAGCTGTTTGACCGCCTTCAAACAACGTTGCTTCAATTGCTGATGAAGAAAGTACAAGTGAAATTTCATTCTGAGAGCGAATCGTTATCATAATCAATGAGATCAAAAAAGTTTTTTCGGTTCCGCAGGAAGCATCCAAAAAGAAAATTTCTATAGTTCCATTGTTCACAACTTTCATGAGCATATTTTTGCTGCAGATTCAACAGCGGAACATTCGTTCGAACTGATACTCTCAACACATCAAAATAATATCGTTTTTCGCGTTTCAATTCTTGATCAAATGTGTCGTGCACCGGACGATTGGGCGCTGTCATCACTATTTGTGGTAATCAAAGCTAATTTTATTTTAATTTATGCTGGAATGCGTTTTTCAAGATTTTTCCTCGGATCTTCCAGATTTTTTCAAAAGAAAACATTTAATTGAGTTATTACCACCCCGGGAGAGTAAGTAACAATACAAAAAATGAAAGTACCATATCCATCATTCGAATTATGCGTTCAGTTCGTACAAAAATCCAGTAAAAAAAAAAGCACTTTCAGTTTTTCAGAAATTTTCTGGTCAACGTTTCCAATTTTTCTTTCTCTAAAAACTTTATTCTAACAATTATGAAATTTTTTAGGAAAATAGCCAAATAGGCCCATAGAAAAAAGCCTTTCAGTTTTTCCAAATTTTCAAATTTTTCGTGCAACTTTCACAGTGTTTCTTTCTCTAAAATACATATTAGTACTATTAAGAACATTGAAAATAGCCCAATCGGTACCAATAAAAAATTAGTTTAAGTTTCTCCAGAATTTTTTAGCTTTCCGGGCAGTTTTTAAAATTTTTCTAACTTTAAAAATCTTATTCCGACTATTATGAACATTTGAAAAAATATATCCAATTTGGTCCCGCCGCTCTCAAGTGATGAATTCAGTGTTGCTCAAACTTTTAATTGCACGTATAAAATGTCCCAGGCGCTGGCGAAACCCCTTGAGAAAAAACTGCAACCTTTTTTTTTTTTTATTATTAGCTCCACTGCTAGTGACAATGAGCAATATTCTCCATTGTGCGTGTTATACGCATGAGATAGACAGTCCGCCATTACGGTAATCTTGTCGCGAACCCCCTACGGTCAACTGGCGAACCCGTAGTGGTTCGCGTACCCCACTTTAAGAAACGATGAGTTATTAGATGTTATAAAGAAAGATCGTTTTATAATTTAGCACACGTTTGTCGTCAATGAAAATTTATTAACTTATCTCCGCTAATGTGGTGCTTCCAAAAACGCATTAGTTCTTCAGCTGATGTTAAACTTCAAATAACACGTAATGACTGTCGAGAACCACTGAATGGTAGTTCATTTCCAAATAAATCTTACAATGTTCGACGCAATGCTTCCATTTATTTTTATGCGCCATTGTGGATTCAATCAGTATTATTATATCACTGGAGTACTTTGTTTAGTCCAGAAGTTTTTGAAATGTTACAGGTTAATATTTGAGTGTTTTGTAATTCAGTGGCAATTAAAGCGCTGAATTTGTTTTTCCACCACCATCAAAAAGAGTCGGCGAAATTGCAGATGATGCGATTGCCAATTCGATATTTTATTATGAGTGTATGGTTGTCGTGAAATAAGAATGTTTTTTCCTGTGCCACCAGGCTTATGTATGGAACCATTTATTCTTGTGAGTAAGTGATGGTTTCTTTCTTCGAGTCAAATCGAGGATTTTAATAGGTTTATACCTACTCCTAATAACCCTGAAGAATTAAAAAAAAAAAAAAAAAAAAACACCCTCGTTCCAGTAGTTTTTTATTTTATTGTTTTGTTTTTTTGTTGTTTTTTGTTTGTTTGTAGGAAACACATACGAGATTGCCTTTTATATGTGTATAGATAGATAGATATGTCATTCGAGATGTGTAATTGACATGAGCAACTTTGTCAAACGTCCTAACGCAAGAAGCTAAATTAGATAAATTAAGATCATAAATGTGAGGAAAATGTGTCAACAGCGCTCTTTTGTTCAGCTCAATACTCAATTACGCAAATAAAATTGGGACTGTGAATTTCGGTTGGTCCGTAGTATCTGTAGTTTTAAGTAATTGAGTTTGATGGTAAAAACTGAAAGACAATTAGCAAAGAATCAGTGTTGGTTTGCATCCTTACTGCTATCTTAAAACAACAAAATTCTAAGTATTTTTCATTTTATGTACATATCAAATACCGTTTTAAACAAGAGAACATTCAGAAGTCAACGTGTATGCAATTGGGTTATGGCGTTCTTATTTCTAGAGCACTTAACATATCAAGAGCACGTATTAAGCAATTCAAGCAATCGTTGTATGGTTGAGTTATGTAGGTAAGAGATAAATAAGATAGAAATGAACTTAGATGTGGAAATTATTCTGTTTGATTAGATTTTGCACTGCATGTAAGCTACATAAGACGGTAGTTACACACCGCAGTAACGATTAAGCACATTAACATGGACATGGAAGAAAAATTTATGAGATTCTAAAACGAAACTGAAATTATGTGACATGATGAAACATTTCTTAAACATAAAAAAATTACCATTCCGCTAATTTCTTAGCCGTGGGGACAGGAGGAAGCCAGTTTAAATAAGAAATGATACAGGTGGAGACTTTCGTCTGATGCTAGATGCGAAGTAGGGGATTTTAGAAAGTTGTTCAAATTGTAGGCGAAGTGAGTTCTGGATGCTTAAAATAAAAGCTGCATGCATAGTGATATCAGCTTGTTATCCAAAGTAACAAGCTGATATCCGTCATTACTGTTTTTGAGTCCATGTCACGCATGACACAACGTGTTATGCGTTCCATTCCGCTTGCAGCTGTCCTATGCACTCACGCTTCAGACGCTCGCTGATAACATGATGCAGTAGTTGCAGCGCAGGCAGTACTATGTGCAGGTACTTACCACTTTATTGGCTTTTGGACCAGCCAGTTCAACATTAGCCAATACAAAAATTAACACAGCAGCACTCACTTGCTGTGAATTTTAGTCCTCACGTGACAACAATGGAAGTGAGACTGCAACTATCCGGAGAGCAATGAAAAGGTTTTTTCAGGCAAAATGAAATCAGTGAAACAAGTGACCGCATAGGAACAAAGGATCTCTCAGAGATAAAATTCAGTCATATTCCCGACAACTCACAGACGAATTTTAATTACACCATGAGTACTGTTGTTGATTTTTAGCGCGTGACCCTCTGACAAGGGGAATTCACAAGTTGCGCACTTAATATTACATCACAGATTATAGTAATTCAACATTTCATCTGTTGGGTTTCCTTTCTCTCTTCATTTATGTTAAATTTACAGTACTGAATTATAATTTTGTAATAATGTGGTTGATTTCGTAGAAAACATTACAACTTATTTGATTTAGTAAAGTGTATCTATTATTCATATCTATAATTTGTTCATACATTATATACTCTACTTTGAAAATTGGTAGTAGTCTGACTGAATGCCAAGGGTAAATCATGTGATTTTTTCCTGTGGTCTCACAAACTTGGACCCAGACTACAAGATGAAGTACGCAGGTCGCTGATTTTCTTATCTGTCAAAGAACGGGCAATCTACGTAACTAATTACAGCAAACTGTCACAGTATATACAAATCACTGTTCAGTTAGAATGACTTCAAGTAAATAACACAGGTAACGAAAAATTTAATTCTCTCCAAGGCAACCTAAAAGTAAAATAATAAAACGCTGCAGTAGGGTACTGAACTTCGTAGAACGTTGATTTTCAGATATCAAAATTATTTTAATAAGGAAAAGGTGGTTAACTTTATCATTCTAGGAATAATAATAATAATAAAAAAACACGAATTTACAAAACAAATATTGACATCTTTATTTTCCTTTTTGACAAATCAATTTAAATTAACTTTATGTCTTCAAACAAAACAAATGGGATTCGTGATTGAGAATACTAGTTATTTACAGCAAAAGATCTTAGGACTTCAAGTTTCAGTGGAAGGTTTGAAATATCTCAGGCGTTACTGGGCATTTGAAAACTGAATTCTGGTGAAAACTGTTGTGGCCCGAACTGTGTGTCGTTACCGTTCATAGGCAGGGGTGGTGGCGTGGTATAACGGCTAGTTGCCATGGCATGATCTCGGCTCAGAGTGAGACAGGTGGAGTCGTGTTGGGCGTCAGCGCCACCACAGGCGTGTTGGGCAGATGGGTTGTACAGCTCTCGGCAATAGGAGCTGCTAATCAGGCGATGTCCAAACACCGGCCAGCAGACCCGAGTCGAAATCCAAAGACTGAATACCTCTCGCGACGTCAGCTTGTCCGCAGGAAACCTCGTATTGCCGCCTTCTCGATCGGAACAGTCCAATCGTGTTCTGAAACCAAACTCGGGGGCTAACAGGCAGACTTTATCGTACTTTCACGCCATACCGTTGTCTTATTCCATATTCCATTTTCACTTCTCCACGTACAACAATTACGCGCACTAATTCGTTGCCGCTATCTCCCACCATATTCTGACCAACGTAACTGCAATTTTCCAAACATACCCATTCCGTCAGGAAGTGGCGATGAATTGTATTTAGTGTCTCTAATCTTTCATTCAAAACTTTCCTAAGCTGTCAAAGGCTTGGCAGTTTATATGTTTCCCGATAGTTCTCCTGGGACCGAGAAATCCTTGTGTTGGTTCGCAGAGAGCGGCTAGCCGGACAACCCATAGTAATGTTGTTGTTGTTGTTGTTGTTGTTGGTGGTGGTGGTGGTGGTGGTGGTGGTGGTGCTTTAGGGCGCGTCGACGTGTAGGTCATTAGCGCCTTCCGTAGTAATGGTCAACCTCCTTTCTGCAAGTGTGAATAACGAGCACGCTCATGAATTATTCGTAAGCCATTCTAATTGTTGTCATCGCATGTAACACCACAATACTAAATGTGTGTTTTATTTCATGTAGTCAGTTAGCGAGAGTAGAGCACTTCTGAGACGTATATAAGGGTGGGACGTGTGTACGTATCTCTCCAGTACATTGTGACGTCAGTTATGGAATTATGAAATGATTGGTAGATTAATAAAGTGCTATACCAGATCTGTTAACCGTATCAAATCAAAATCATGCCATTTTTCGCAATTTACTGTTTTTTGTTATTGTTTTCCTACTTAATCCTGCGAACGTATTATTGGTTAATTGCCACAAACCTCCCCCTCTCACTCTCCGAAGAAAATGTGTGGACCAATTTGGATGTTTCATTTTTATGGCTTTCAATGTGAATTAGGAAGTGACAAATGTATTACGCAGTCACTAGTCGACAGACAGCGAACTTCTTATTGGAACCGTGGATGATAAAATTATAAAATGTAAATGAGAAATATGAAATTGCGTCAGAGAAAAAAATATTTGGAATGATAATATTATGAATACGATAGTGAATTTAAACCACGCTTGAAATGTTGACATTTTGGAGAACTGTTTCGGTTATTTATTTCTGATTATTAAAATTGCATTTCGTAAAAGCATTTCACAGTTGATGTCACACCTTTTTTTTCGGGAAAAGTATTTCATTGTGATGCGAAACTTTTTCCTTGATGACAGTCGAAACGCAATATAACTGTCAGGCTGCAAGAAACATGAAAGATACTCCCTGGAGGATAAGAAAGAACCATGGTGCGCTCGCAGCTAAGCCATGCAGTGTGTGTTTTGGACAATTTCCAAATCCGAGTGAAACATTCTAAGAGTGCATGAGTGAATCCGAAAAATCGATGTTAATCCAAGATTAGGAGTTTCACATATAGATGGTTTGTATCCACACAATCTTAAAATAAGTAAGTAAACGAACCAGGAACACAGAAATCATGTGTTTTAAAAGAATCATTATTAGTTATTTTGTCTGAAGTGGTGAAACTAATGAGATGTCAAGTAATAATCTATGATTTAATTTCACCATTCCCAACCACAACAGAAATGCTCCCGCATTTCCAACTGATTTATTGTGCTTACAGAAGAAACCTAATTACAACAAATACCTGAACATGAAATTTTCTATGTGATCTGTGGTATATCTTCCGAGAAACCAGGGAAAAAAGTGTTTTACTTCTTCACTTTAAGTATCTACACTGGATTTATATCCGTATCTTACAGCAACTGGAGAATTTATTGAACAGAACCTACACTATTTTATTCAGTAATCGTTCAGTTATAGATTCAGAATCGTCAAATGAAAATCTCGCCATTTAATGAATTTCAAATCATAATTATTTGAGTTAAGGTAAAAAAACGATTAGTTGTCATTAAGGAATGATATTACTTGATCAGTTGGCAGTAATAGATATTTGCGTAATTTATATATGACAATTACATCTCTCAGGTATGCATTATTGCTAAACTGGATATAAATTTGTTACTGATAGCCAGACTGCACTGTTGCTGAAGAAAAGAAGATTTAAGTACGATAGCAGTAACCACACAGCATCTTCCTACATTTTGCTTGAAGTATGCAGTTTTGTTGTACAGTAAACGTAATATTTTTCATCTTCGGTGGCAGATGTTCAAAATCTCTTGACGATCTTATTAAGCGCAGATCCCAAAGTTTAAAACAGATTTCCATGTTTGCTTTTAATCTTTCTGGATTAAAAAGTTAGTAACTAATTGGTAGCTAATTTTTAAGCACTTCAGCTGACACAGAAAGAGAAGTATTAGTTCTTACTCTCTCTTCTTAAATAAACAAGCATTCCAACTATCAAATTACTATGAAATGTGTAACTGTAGCAAATCCTCACTTAGTGATAGGAAAACGAAATTGGCACTGAATGTTTTAGTTACGAGATAGTTTACTGGATAAAACAAGTGGTGTTAACGACAGTTTGCATGTCGCTGGGAGAAGTTCTCGTCCAGCTTTCTGCCCACTAGTGGCTGTTGTCGAAAATAAAGACATAATGCCCTCTTGAATCTCCTCCATAATGCAACGCTCCTCCACCTTACTACCGTGTTCGATGGAGTGATAGAAATCACGGTCGTGTGGAAAAACTAGTTTCTTCAATTGCATTAGGTGTAACAAAAAATAAAAATTTGTTACTGCGCACTGTAATCACGCCGTTGATTGGCTGAAAACACATGTTAGTAAGTAGCTATCTAAGCTTACACACATCAGAAAGCCACCACTATAGTTACCTTACTGAATGGTCCCATGTTGATAACAATCCATCCCCTAACATTATAACAGTACCCTCCGTCCTTAAGGGTGTTTGTTGTTTCACAAGTCAGTTGTATGGGAATGTCGTTTCAGGCAAGTCTCGAGCGTTCAGGTGCAAGAGTATGTGGAAATCCGCCCTCTTTTATCAACAGCGGAATGTATTTTGTTACTCAGCATCTCACAGTTTATCTTCAATGTATATTTCTTGAGAAATATTGAACTTTTAGACAATCGGATCAATATCACCAATTATGATCACTTTATGAAATAAAATAGCTATTGTCCCATTGTGACACACCTCACAACTGCTAAATTTGTACTTGTACACTGTAAAGAAGTGCGCTGCATTTACTACATTTATACATTTTTTGGTTCACTCATCTTCATTTGCCTTGTTAACTGAAGTATAGACAGAATAATGAAGCTAATAACAGTTTGAAATAATCTTAAAATCTGAAGATTCGTCGAAATTTCCAAAACGAATATTTAGACGGACACTGAATTTATCTAACATGGAGAAACTAAGGAAGCTGGTCATGCACATATACTAACAAGAAATTTCGGTTACGTTTGACTATTTTCGTCTTAAACAGTGCACTTAATAAATAATTCATAGCCAGTAGCACTGCTGATTCAGCGGAGTGAAAAATCATTAAACTGTAGATTTCCAGTATTTTTTTTAATCCGGTTCCTTCTATTTAATATCCCGAACTGATAGAATAAGAAGGAACTTCAAGTACACTTCATCGATTTGCTGTCGTTGCCTTGGTGACAGCGGGTCGTTGCTACTTCTGCGGTCTGTAACCTCTACACGTGCAAGTGTAATGAGGTCACAGATCGAGTACTATATCGACCTCGCTGATTAGTGAAGCAGCGAGGCCACCATATCCTGGATATTTTGTGTCCATGTTGACTTCTGATTATGTGAAGGGTAGTAGAACCTAATACACACGAACAGCGCTGAAGTCGTGGTAACATGAGCTTACCAGAAGGACGGCTACACATCTTCAATAAGAATTTTCTCAGGAAAGAGATGTTTCATGGCGGAAAGCGAAATACTCGAAAAAACATATTTAAGACATTTCATTGCAAAATTTTCAAATAATAATGCACGGAAACGAATATATTTGTAATTAGTAAACAACATTCCACGTTCACTACCACCGTTTCATAGCAATATTCTGCGTAAAGATTCCTCATTTAGATGAAAAGTTACCAAAGACCTTTTTCGCTACAAAATGATAAAAGAGTTTTAAATTACAGAAGGATTTATAGTTGTTGCAAAACAGAAGTTCGTATCATTCTGGATACTCACAGACGTTTAAAATATTACATAATCCATTGCTGTTTCATGTCCTACAGGTTCGTTTCAAATGGGAATATATATTTCCTAATGTTCCAGCATAGACCAAACCTATTAAAAAGATCCGAGTAAATCAATAAAAAATTTCAAATTCCTTTTGAGAGATATCTCCTGTATGCGTGAAAATAAACGTGTGTGTCCCTATATATCACTTCTCAGCCATCGCTACTTAGTACAGATCACTGACGTTTGTGTGTGGTAGTAGCATGTAGTTTCCTACCGTGCACAAAGTTGACCAAATGCCGATAGCTGAGGGGGTGTGGGAGATACTGTGGTTCTCAGTGGCCGATGTAGGGCATTTTAAAATTTCGATCAAAGACTTGTGTGACCCTATACTTCTCTTTCTTACCACAACTACTTACCTCTGACCATTGGTGTTGTGTGTGGTAGTAACATCGTGCACTATGGTGGTTGGACGTCAGTAGCTATGGGGGAGTTGGAGGTATGGTGGTTGATTGTGGTCGACCTAGGGCACTTTCGTATTTCGACCAAAGACGTGTGTGTCCCTATATTTCACTTTTCACGCTACCTGGCGCAGACCACTGCTGTTTGTGTGTCGTAGTAGCATGGAGTCAGTGACCCATTGTGCACAACGTTTTCCGAATGACGGTGGCTGTGGGGGTGTTGGAGATATGGTGGTTGATAGTGATCGATCAAAGACATTTTCATATTTCGACCAAAAACATGTGCATCCGTATATTTCACTTTGCTGCAACAACTACATAGCGCAGATCACTAGTGTTTGTGTTTGGTAATTGAAACGAGCCTCCCGTCGTATATTATGGTGGTTAGATGTCGGTAGCTATGGGGGTGTGGGAGATATGGTGGTTTAAAATGGTCGACGTAGGGCACTTTCATATTTTGACCAAAGACGTATGTGTCCGTATATTTCACTTTGCTGCCACAACTATATAGCACGGACCACTGGTGTTTGTGTTTGGTAATAGCATCGAGTCTCCCATTGTGCACTAAGGTGGTTAGCTGTTAGTAGCTGTCAATTGAAATTCTTTACAAACACGAACGAAGTCGTGTTCACCAGCCAGTAAATAATACTTTTCTGAAGATAATTAAGCCGTGATTCAATTTCACACATTCTCCTGTGACAACATTCAAAGAAATGTTTATTTAACCAATGAATTAGAGAGAAATATTACACGTTGCTCTATTAGCTATAATGTCAAGCTCTCTTCCTAATTTCAGTAGTTATCAGATATGAATGTATAATGTTACAGTAGTGTAAGTTACAATATTCACATATCTATTTTAACCAAAGTTCACATTAATTAGTTTCTTCACAAATAATCTATTATTTTAAAGTAATTGGAATGGATGTCACGCTCCGGTGGCAATTTCCCTACAAATACATTTTTCCCCTTTTCTGTACCTATCTAGTTTTTACCTCTAAAAATTTCAACTTCAAATTCTTTCAGAGTTTTTGGTGAATTATTCATTCTCTCTCTTGGATATTTATTCAAATTCCTGACCCTTTTATTTAAGAAATAAAATCTTCCCACAACCTTATGCCTCAAATCGAGTGCTCATCTTCTCCATACACCTGTCTTAATTCATCCACCAATATCTTTACACGCCTCATCACCAATATACACCTTGTACACTCACATGACTCTCTTCAACCTCCACCTGTCTTCCAATAATTCCCATTTCAGGTACTTTCTCATATCACTTACAGATCGTGTTCTGCAATAATTTACAGACACAAATCTACTGCCCCTTCTCTACACTTCCTCACAACTTGTATTTGATACCCAAAATGTAGGTCCCATACTACACCACCATTGGTCTCATGAAAGATTTATACCCCAATTTCCGTACTTCTCTGGTATATACCCTCGTCACCCTCTCCAACAAGTGAAGAATTTTGAAACCTTTTCCTAATACCTATCCAATGTATCCTGCCTGCCCAGTTGAGTTTGTTATGAAATTTTTTAGCAAGGTATTTACATTTCGAGTCTTTAACAATCAATTCTTTCCCCACCATATAATCACACTCAACCTTTATTATTTATCTGTGTACATACTAAGCTGACCCTTCTTTGTATTTATCTTCATCCTAGTATGTTACGACTACTGACTGAAATTTTTAATTCTTTCACACTTATAGACCGCAGCACTCACTATCAGTTCTTAGTGTAGACCGTTCTCATCGGAAACTGAAATGTTCGTAAAACACGGTACCCTAAAAATAAATTTATAAGCGTAAAATTTGTGCAGCTGCACGCTTGAGGATTAACGGTGGCAGTATCTATTATGTTTTGAAAAATGTGTCGCGCTCGTTTCTAGTACCTTAAGATTTAGTAAATTACCGTATGATTTTGTGTTATCACTGTTCTGACAGCGGTAGCATTGTTATCGGCTACACATAATTTCGATTGGTTGTTAATCTTCTCTACACATATAACTCTGTAAATAGGCTGTGTCTTTTATACCGCATCACACAAAACTAGCAAACAAATTTAAATGGAGTTTTCACAGTTTAGAAGCTTATGGCCTAGATTAAAAATCTGCTGTAAATCTTATCACTATGTGACAGGGTGACTAAGCGAGAAATAATTATCTGTTCGTAACCAGAAGAAATAGTTGCCACGGATCACACTGCATCTGAGACATACTTTCTTAACCTCGAATGATACCTAGCTGCATTCAAAATACATCATTGACATACGCTCTGCTCTTTGGATTCTGCTATAAGTGTTTTTAACTATGGTTATTATATGTTTATCCAGATTTCTGAAATATAATACCTTCAAATACAATGAAAATGAAATCAAAGATGAAAACTCAAATAAGTGTAATATTTCATAAAATATAATGAAAAGAATCCGATCAGGTCAATGGACACGAAGACTGTTACAGTAGGGAGACTGGGTACGGTTGTGACAATTTTCATTCGATCACTCATAATTTCTTATTATGCCAGTTACCTGGAAGAAAGGTGATTTTTATAGTAAAATGTATATTTTCCTCCGTATAAATACTAAAGTTTTGTCCCTAAGTACAAAGGTTAAGTCACAACAACAAATTAGAGAAAAAAGAAAAAATGTCACATCCGACCACACCCCAGGGGCGGTTGTGACAGTGCTTGGGGTCGGTAGTGACAGGTTCAAAAATATAACAAAATTGTCTAAAGTCACTTTTATTTCAAATAATATCAAACATAATGTAACATAATCTTCTTCTGGATAAATTTAATTTTTACATGACAATAGAAATATATGAGTGGAGACTTTTCCGGCGTAGTGATGACACCATCCGTCTGAACACCCGTGAAGATTATATTTCAATAGAAATATAACTAATAAGGCATTCTAGCATCAATAGTATTATAACATTCTTGATATAGATCATTTTTGTAATACCTGGTATATCGTAGATTGTCATTGTGACTCCGCATCTATTCGTCACAAGTAGTTTTTTTTCAGATTTTTTAAGGGTCCGAAGACAGGTCAATCCTAGGACTGCAGGTTGTATGAGCAATGTGGAGGGAACGAAAGCAAAGTGATTGCATTTTCATTACAAAAATCCATTGTATTAATGTAGATAAGTAAGGAATGGTTATCCAGCACTAGCAAGACTCTATGCATTGGAGAAGCATTAGGACATTTCTTAAAAAGTTCCAGAAATCCTAGGAACAATGCACCTTGCATCCAGCCTGAAGAATTTGCAGTCCCAATTGATCCCAAGCAAAATGATCGTGACAACTAACCCGTAGAAATAAAGGAGGGATAGTATTTCCCAAGGCATTTTCTGCAAAAGTAACCATGACTAATGTACCTCGTACAGCTGTCGGTCCTCCTCAAACGTTTTCTGGGCATCAAAAACAAAAAATTTACTGTCACAACCGTACCCAAAAAATATGTCACAACCGTCCCCAACGCACTCCTTCGCAAAACAACAATCGCCATGACAATACAAAATAAACTACGTGCAAAGTAATCACTGCTATTTAACTACTAATGTTTAACTTATAACGAGGAAAAACACTCATTACTCTATCTGTACACATACAACAACAATTATTAAAAGAAATCTAATAAAAATACTTTTTACTGTTAAAAAGTAATGTAGGCCTCTACGATTGTTAATGTCACGCGATTTCTGACGCTGATACCGTGAAACACGTTCAATCAGACACGCCACTCCCCTTTACCCCCTCCCCATCCCGGTATTCCTTATAGTTTGGCTAATATGACAACTGTCACAACCGTAACCTGGCACAACCGTACCCAGTCTCCCCATTACACACCACACGTAAATTCCTAACACACTTTCCGGCTCTATACCGCTGGTGATAATTGATCACGTGTTATTTCCCATTTTTTCGGCGTGACTGTTGTAAAGAATATATGTTTCAGTATACTATCTTTAAGTAGATCTAACTACACGATTTTTAATTTTTACTTTGACTTTAATTTAATTTAATGGTGAAGGAGCGCATGATCTGGTGGAAATTTCCTTACACATTTATTTTTCCCTTTTCTTATTAATTTTAAATTCATTGAATGTAACTTTTCCAAGTGTCTATTCTTGCCATTTACGAATTTTCATTTTAAATTCTTTCAAAGTATTTGGATAATTGTTCAGCACTACCCTTATTCCAATCCATGACTCCCTTATCTACCAAAAAAAAAAAAAAAAAAAAAAAAAAAAAAAAAAAAAATCTCACTCTCTTCGCCTCTTACCGTAAAGGTTACGTAATCTGCTCACATAGGCACCAAATATAGTGTTATTAACTTTTTTTTCATGTTTGGTTCAACACAAAAACTTATCAGAGTTTCATGTTTAAATAGATTTACTCCGTAGCATTCAGCTACATGAAATTCACTAACGGTAAAGATTGCGAAACTTATTACAATCCCGGCCAGGAAAGGTGTTACTAATCGTGGTTTGAAGCATTTCTATGTAATTTTAATCGTTTGAAAGTTTTGAATTTGACGTAAAATCTGCTCCAGTAATTTGATTCACTAATATCTTTCTATTTTTGAAAATGTGATTTTTTTACTTACGGTAACTATACTATTAAAGTACGCATTTTAACTAAACTGTGCATAGTTCTTATTTTGTTCCTGCTGGTTTTACGCCTTGTCGAAGTGATTAGAGACGCGAAAGGAATGTGGGCTAGATACGCGAAGGAATTCAACCATGGCCTTTAGAAGGAACCATCCCGTCATTTACCTAGAGTGGTTTGGTGAACCCATGGAAAACCCAAATCTGGTTGGCCGGACGAGGATTCGATCCGGCGTCGTCCCGAATGCAAGGAAAGAGGTTACCACCAATAACCCACCACACTCGGTGTGCACGTAGTGATGGCTTAAGTCATGGGTTAGCATACGGGATACATTTTATGCCGGTAAGTTACAAAGTTCTCAATGATACAGAGTCGGAAAGTAAAATTTTTATACTTTTGTCTATCTATCTGCGCATTACAGAAAAATAAACGCATTTCATCGATATATTTGATATTGATTGCTTATGTCATGAGTTAATCTACAGGACACTTTGTAGCTATATCAGCAACGTAGATCACTATTGCACGGATCAAACAGAAACCAGCCGTTTCAACGAAACTGTACATAGTGATATCTTATGTTATGTTACGTTTCTATGTGAGGAGTGTAAAAATCTTTTGCTATTTTAATTGATGGAATCTATCACTTTAAAATTGTTTGACCCAAACCTTCTTGTAGCTGAATTGTTTACCATGACTAAATAGTTCATTGCGTTATGTGGCATAGGTGCCAACACAGGTCTAAATAATAACGTACAGTATTGAATGTTTATAAATTCTTAACATTCCACATTCCATTTTTGTTTAATTCTACCCTTGATCACTTAGTCGTTTCATCATTCGCATCTAGTAATAGTAAATTAATGATAAAAAGACTTATACAATTATTTAAATTTTTTTTATTCCATTCTCAAGCCACATTTTATTGGTATTTATTCCTGATGCTGACTCGTCATAAAATTCGTGCCATATATTAGTAAATTCAAGACGTCATTTATAAAACGAAACGAAAATGACTGAGAGGATCTCTGGCCCAAGCTGATGAAGTCATGGGCACTGATAGACCTCGATATGCCAATAGCTGCAATCCCCATTCTTCCGTTAGCATGAAAGTTAGTATAGTATGAAATTTTCATTTAAGAGAACACTACATTTAAAAATAATTGGAGATAGGTAGCAGCCGAGTGAAAATGTCTTTCATAGTTAAACAGCCAATGAAACGACAAGTTGTGTGTAACATAATATTTTGCTTGGGTACGCTTTCTCTGTTGTTCCACGCTGTGTAGTATTTGAGTACTAGTTGTTTCAAAAGAGACAGTTTTCATGTCGCTCGTCATTCTGAGAGATGTATTCACGGGAAAACCGGAAAGATGCAAGTCGAGCCTCGTACAGTTAGTGTACCGGACTAGTATGATGACCATCGAATATATGGACATCGTAAACCACACAAGTTGCTTGTCACAAAAGTCAATGCTTGACATATTTTCAGGTTATGTAGTGTATGAAATTATTTATTTCAAATTAGGTATATTCTCATGGGTAGTATTCGTTCCATTATGATGCAGTGAACTCTGAATTAAGAGCATTTTCAGTAAGATAGCGAGCGGTCTGGTGGCTCAGTGGCTAAGTGTTTGACTGGAGATCGAAATGTCCTAGGTTCGTATCCCTGTCTCGGCGGGGATTTTCAAACGCGCTTAACCCGACCTTCACCTCTGCCACAGCTTGCTGTGTATAGTGAAGTACACCAGAACGCTTCCGTGGTTCAGATTCCACGTTACACTGTAGGTCCCTTATACCCGACAGGATTGCCGGGTTAGGTTAAGGCGGCTACGATAGGGGCGGAATGCGCATCTAATAAAAACCCTATCTCCTATCACACGGAATTATTATTATTAGTAAGATAGTATTACTGGTAGTGCCAGTAGCCCCCACTCTGTGTAAGCTCTATAATGCATGCCTGCATCAGGGAAGAGTACCAAACATCTGGAAGCAGAGTGAGATATTAATCATCAAGAAGGGAGATGATAAAGATCCAAAATTGCCTAAATCATATCGACCCATCTGCTTGCTAAACGTGCTGGGAAAAATACAAGAAAAGGTGCTGTGCAAGAGGTTACAAGAACATTGGGAGAAGGAAGGGATGAACCCAAACCAATTTGGATTCAGAGCGGGGAGATCTACAGAGGATGCAATCAACCAGACAATGAATCTGATACAGAACTCAAATCAGAATTATGTGATAGGGATTCTTGTCGATATATCCGGGGCATTTGATAATCTATGGTGGCCTGCACTTTTTGCAAGGCTTAAGGAACTTAATTGTCCAAAGAACTTGTATAACTCCTTTAAAGATTACTGTAAGAACAGATATGTTAAACTCAGGTGTCCTGGAGTATCCATTAATAAAAAGCTAACAAAGGGTTGCCCACAGGGATCCATTTTTGGTCCAATATTTTGGAACATTGGGCTTGAACCAGGAATGGCAAGGCTGCAAAGAATGCCGGAACTCCTGGGACTTGTTGCCTTTGCAGATGACCTGTTCTTAGTTATAGAGGGTAAAACCAGAGCCGAAATTGAGGCTAAAAGCGCAAAGGTTCTGCGTGAACTCAGTCGATGGTGCAGACAAGTCAAACTAAGATTAGCACCTCAAAAAACCTGTTATATGTTATTGAAAGGTAGATTACAGAGCAATCCAACCATTAAAATAGACGGAGTTACAATAAGAAGAAGTCCCTTCAGTCGATACCTTGGTGTGAAATTAGACGAAAGCTTAAATTTTATGTCCCATATGGAGGAAGCATGTGGGAGAGCCACCTCAGTCATGAATAAACTAATCAGTATGGGGCAAAGGCGTTTCCAACTTCCACCGCTTATTATTCGAATATACCACAACACAATATTAACATCAATTGTAGGGTATGCAGCCAGCGTCTGGGCGAAACACCTCAGAAAAGCAAAACCCAGCCAACTTTTGAGGAGGACACAGAGAAGTATTCTAATCAGGCTGAGTGGTGCTTATAAAACAACAGCAACTGATGCCCTTACCGTAGCACTGGGGGTGTGGCCACTGGACTTGGAAGTTCGCAAGCGGGGAGCATTATACTGGCTCAGGAAAGGGAATGCGGAACAGGTAGAGAGAATCACGGGAGCACCAGCAACAACAGCTGCAGAAGTAAACAAATTGTTATTGGAAGAATGGCAGCAAAGGTGGAATGTTAGCACAACAGGAAGAAGGACATATGATATGTTTCCAAGTGTCTGTGAAAGACTCAAAATGTCGCATCTTCACCCATCGCCTGGGCTGGTACATTACATAACGGGTCATGGCCCTTACAACAGTGAATTGCAAAGAAGAGGAATAGTGGACAATGGTAGCTGTGATTGCGGAAACGAGGGCACTCCGGAACATGTTGTATGGGAGTGTATTTCAACAGCAGAACAAAGAACCCCGTATCAGCAAATATTACAAGGCAGGCGCATTTTTGACATATTGCATGACCAGGAATTGTGGTACTTTCTTGATGCAGCTTGCAATCTGGCCTCACAAGCAGCCAAAGAAAGGTTCTTGGCACTTAGAAACCGTTTCAACCGACAGCGACCAGCGACCGAGCAGTGATAATTCTCGAAGAAAGAAACTCCCGATGGGTCGAAGGAGGACACCTCCACTTCCAGAAGTCATCTCCTGAGGGAGGTAAGTTACTCCGAAGTGGCTGTGCCGGGAGTAAATGTGTAAAAGTGTAGTAAATATACAAAGTGAGAAACAGTGAGACAACAGTGCAGTAAGTGATTTGTGTATGTTTCCTTGTTCAATTATATATAGTAGTATCTGTGTGTGAACGTATGTTATTCAAATTACAAATTTACAGTATATATCAAAAATAAGAACACTAACACATATCAAATATATGCTTACACATTGTTAATTTAATTATGTAACTAATTTCTGTGAAATTTGAAAGTTTATGCGTTACAAACTAGTTTTACATCCTGAATAATATTTAGCTATTATTTGCAAACTATAATTATCTTATGTACCTCTTGTAATATATTGGAAATATGGGCCCAGAATAGAAACTAGGTGCTGGGCTATTATGTACCAGGATATAAAAATAAAAAAATAAAAAAAGATAGTATTAATATAAGAGACGAAAAATTAAAAAAGTTTTGCTTGCAACTTCGAACTATATTGTATGTCAGTATAATTACGATTTATGGTGATATCGGAGAAAAAATCCAAATTTCTGGGTAATATGGATTTTGAGATAGACTTAGCAACAAAATGATGTAAAAATTGACAACATTATCTGTCGCTCACATCTGTATTATGTTAATGCACTATGTGACGAAATGTAGACAGCGACAATATCCCAAGAACATGGGGCTGAAAAAATTTCTTACTTTTGTGTTCCCCATGATTATTACAAAATTGTAAATTGAATATTCAGTTTTGGACCAACGAATTAAAAGTACGTATGATTCTATAGATGAACAGATAGACAGTCAGTTGACTATATCAAAAGGGCTGTATCATATTCTGGTACGCAGCTAGAATAATAATAATAATAATAGCATGAATTCCTTTCGAGACATGAAATTAATTTTTTTCGTACTATCATATTTTAGTTTTATTTCATGTCAAGGAAACAATAGTAAAAAAATGTACCTCAGCATCGGTGTGGGTGTTTAGAGATAATTATTTGACGATTACACTGAAGAGCGGAAGGTCACGGGAATCGCAGTTGGCGCATTCCATTTCGGAAATTGTTCGTGACTTTAACATTCTTCGATTCACAATCTGAAGAAAAATGCCATCGACTGCAGTGCCTCGTCGTGGCTCGTGAACGTATCATTTGGACCTCAAACGACCAGAAAAATGTTGCGTGGTTAGATGAATCATTATTCCAGTTAGTAAATGGTGAGTATATGATTCAACTGTGGTGCAGACTCCATTAGACCAGTTTCTCAGTAAGACACCGGGCATGCCGCTGATGTTTCAAACCTGATATGAGCTGGCTTACATGGCATGGGCTGGGACCTCTGGTCAAACTGAACCGACCATTGATTGTAAATGATTATATTCAAGTACTTAGAGACCTTTTCCTGCCATTCAAGCCCTTGATTTTCTCCAATATCAATGGAATTTTCCAGGACGGCCATGTCACTGAGGCAAAATTTTCTACGATTGGTTTGAACAACATTATGGACAGTTTCAGCCAATGATTTGGCCACCTAGTTCATCAGACATTAATCCAGTGGAAGATCTGGGCCTGTTCGTGTACAACATGCTGTACCAGCAATACTTTCGGCGATTATGGATGACTGTGGAGGAGGGATGCCTCATTATTTCATCGCAAGCTGTCAGACGACTTTTAAAATCAATGCCACGTCTGGTTGCTGGACCAGTTGGGAAAAAGGAGGTCCCACACGAAGATATGAGGTATCGTATGATATTTGGCACTTCAGCGTGTGTCGAGATTCTTTAAAGTTTTACTGTCTCCTATTTTTCATGTTGCTGTAATTACAGTGAAACAGTAAACCCTATTAAAACCCTTAAACAACATATAATGCTAGGATGGAAAGCCTATGTAGTACGATCATCCGTAAACGCTGATGTAACAACCGGTTCCAATCCGGGCGATGGCCTAGGCGTTTTTAATTAAGTATCGTGCAAGTCCAATGCTGTATGTACGTTTGTGAATACATCAGATGGAGAAAGCGCTAAATATATATTTGAACATTAATATATATTTAGTGAAGCTAGCTGAATAGTTTTATAAGCAGAATTATGTTTTTTAAATAAAATAAAAAAATTACTGTAGTTTTAAAACTAAATAGTAAATGTAATGCAACGGGGGTGGGAGTTTATGAGAAAGTGTACTGATCCTTACTTGTGACCAACTCTTCTATTCCATACATGAGCAACAGATTATCATCTTTGCATCATACTAAAAAACTTCACTGACCGCATCATCTATAAGGTTAAATCGTTCTTCCTTCCCGCCATCACCAGTCCTTCGACTGGCTTGATGCAATCCTTCATACCTTCCTATTTTGAGCTAACCTCTTCATCTCTACATATCCCTTACAACCCACGTCCTCAATTATCTGCTTCATATATTCTAATCTCTGTCTTCTTCTGCAGTAAGGAAGCTGGTGGACTGTTCCCTCCACCAGAAAATTAACCAATCCAGCATGTCTCAAAATATGACCTACCAGCCTGTCTCTTCTTTCTGTAAGCTTCTTCCACAATCTTCTTTCCTCACCCATCATTTTCAAAATTCGTTCATTTCTTACTTTGTCTGTCCACATAATTTTCAGCATTCTTCTGTAGCACCGCATTTCAAATGCTTCAATTTTCCTTCTTTCCGGTATTCCTAAAGTCCATGTTTCGCTACCGTTAAGTGTTATGCTCGACACATAGAGTTTTAGAAAGTTTTTTCTTATTCCTATATCAATATTTGAAACTAAAAGGTTTCTCTTTTTCATGAAAGCTCTTTTTGGTAGTACTATTTTGCTTTTAACATCATTCCTGCTTCGGCCATCGGTTGTAATTTTGCTTCCCAAGTAACAGAATGCTCTTACTTCTCCAATTGCATTCGATCCTATTTTTATATTTAATCTACCACTATTTGTATCATTTCTGCTACATTTCATCACTTTAATCTTGCTTTGATTTATATTAAGTCAAAATCTTCCTTCAGTATTTTGTTCATGCCATTCAGTAATTTCTCAGTATCCTCAGCCCTTTCTGCTAACAAGACAATGTCATCAGCAAGTCGTAGCATATTGATTTTTTCTCCCTGAACACTTATGCCAAACCTCTCAAAATTTGGTCTGTAGCGAAAATTACACCCTGAGCGTACTTTTTCACACAGCGTGATATGCTGAGTGAAAGCTTTACGGCTTGCACGCCGATGTGCCTGATAAAGGTCACGAGCTGCTAATGAGCCCTTAAATAGTTAATCCCCGCTGCAGCCGCTCTCCGGCTACGTTGTTAGCGGGTGCCATTGTGCGGGGCTGTCGAGGCCGCGCCAGTGGCGCAGGTCCTCGTCTGTCTGAGTGCCCGGGTCACCTTCTCCGCCAAACAGCTTTAAAACTACTCTACGCAGATTCGTTGCTGCATTCTGATTCTGTGTTTGTATTACCGTCTCACAGCAGGCCTGGCAAAAACAATGTAAGCACTTTTTGGGCCCTTCGTTTACACTGAACAGAATGTACATTTGTTTAAAAAATCGACTCTTCCAAGTTAAAACAACTATATATTGTTACTGTTTTTTCATCTAAAAAAGTCATAGCGTTAATAGATGGAAGCTAATTTAGGTTAACCACTTTATTTTATAGTCTTATTATTCACAATGCCATTTTAATATCTTTTTGGGAGACGTCATAATGAATAATTTGTTTGATTAGTGAGTTTGGTCAAGCTACATGGAAAACTAGAGCATGTTTGACTGATGAATGGGCCATAGTTTCAATACATTCAATAAAATGAAACAAATATTTCTTTTCGAGTTCTTTGTCAATTTCGATGTTGCATGTGTCAGATTTTCAAATCAGTAGAAATGATTTCAATAAAATCACACAAATCCTCCAGTATTTTACAAGTTAGCCAGTGATATAGATTGATTATAGGTATTGTTGCTTTTTTACTATAAATTTAAATTTATAATGCTGAAAATATAAGAAAACCTTCTAGGTCGATCACCAATTTTGCGAAAACATTACCATCGTTTTGATTGTTTTTTCGGATCAACTAATAGTGTGAATACTGCCATAGTAGTGACAGTAAAATTTGATTAATTTCAGCCATTATATTCTGCTTTGCCACACTTCCCGTATATCTATACACTTGATAATAACCTAATTATGGCTGAAAGGGACATTATGTTTCAGGAAAGATGAAGGTATACCTTATTATTTTGTTGCATGTTCGTATTCGTCACAGAGGCTCCACTGACGCTTATACTGATGGAGACATTAACACAAACAGACCAGTCGCTAAAGGTTTTATTGGCCTTTTACAAAGTTGCGAACTGTTATTCAAACGCAGCTAAGTGCACAGCTGCACCTGAAAAGTTTCTTGTTCTAGGTTTGCCATAAAAAGTGACAATTACTGACCTATATTCCAATCCTTGAACGAAATCCTTCAAAAGGCATTGACAAACAGGAGGGAACCCAACTAATTCCCGGAAAGTAGGTTGTTCTCAGCAATTCTCGTTTGCAGTTGGTAAAGGAAAGCTAAAGTTGCTGAAGGAAAGTATTAAAGCTAAAATAACGAATAAAGTTATACCTACAACAAACATTGTAAGTGATAAAATTAAAAAGGGATCAATGCAATTTTCCATAAAGAATAACGGATGAAGACCATACATTTCGAATATAAAAAATGTCTGCCCACAAGATTAATTTCCGTTAGCTACAAAATAACTAAGAAGGTTTAACATGTTTCAAGTACCAAAACGTTTTTTAGATACAGAATAATAATTTCTTATGGAATTTCTTTCAGAAACATTCTAAGAATACGTGAAAATTTAATTTAATTGCGATGGAGCTCCGTTACTGTAGCAATTTCCCTACACACTCAACTTCCCCCTTTCCTGCACCCACCTACTTTTGCCCTCTAAAAATTACAACTTTAAATTGTTTCAACATTTTTGGTAAATTATTCATCGCTTCTCTGGGTAACTAATTCCAATCCCTGACCCCCTTACCTACTAAAGAAAGTCTTCTCAAACCCTTGTACCTGAAATCGGGTGCTAGCTTGTGGTCATGGTTATCTTTTCCCTTTCATGCATTACTTTCAATTCTTACACCAATATCTTTCCACCAATATCATCACCACTATACGCCTTGTGCACTCCCATGACCCTCTTCACCCTCCTCCTGTCTTCCAAAGAATCCCATTCCAGCTCTTTTATCTTATTGGACTGATTATGTTCTGTGGTAACATCCAGAGACGGATCTAGCAGCCCTTCATTGCACTCACTCCAACTCCTGTATTTGATGCCAAAAATTGTGGGTCCCATACCACACCACCATATTCGAGGAATGGTCTGACAGAAGTTTTGTAACCAAATTTCTTTACTTCTCTCGGACATCCCCTCATCACTCTGTCCAACAAGTGAATCTTTTTTCTACTACCTGTCCAATGTGTCCTACCCAGTTGAGCTTGTTATCAAATGTTATGCCAAAATATTTACTTTTCACGTCTTAAACAAACAACTCCTTCCCTACCTTATAATCATAATCAACCTTCATTTTTTCTGACTATGTATTTAATAAACTGACTCTTCTTTGCATTTATCTTCATCCCATGTTTATCAACCCAGCTGTCCAGATCACCCTGCGGCTGTTCACAGTCCTCTAAATTTTTTATCCTTTTATATAGTGTTATACCTTTTGCAGAGATCCTAGCTTCTGATAGTAAAATTTCGGCAGTAAATAATCAAATATTGGAATATTTGTGTTACTTATATAATTACTTATATAATTAAGTTAGTAATGAAATAATTATTAAATAGTTTATCTTTTGAATTTTGTTTAATGATTTAATATTAATATTGACCAATGAACAATCAATTGATTCTTGATCCAGTTTTAACTAATTAGACATTAAATGGCCTTACATGAGATTTTTGGACACGTGAATTCAGAAAGCAGTTTGCCATAGCATGTTTCTTGTAACATGTGGTGGCGGGAGACGCCTGGCATTCTGTTGTCCCGCACATCAGTTTGGCGGGTGGCCGGACATTGCCCAGATCTCTGTACTGGAGTTTGTCAGGTGCAGACTCTTTACATTGCTACTCATGTCTTCTCGCGTCTTGCACTGTCGACTAGTGAAATATGTTCGTCGTGTGCAGCCTCTACTATCCTCATTTGTTGCCACTGCTGTTCGTTGGATTGGAACGGGGCACGCGATATCGTCAATACGGGCACAGGCTCGGAGTTTAACCATACTGTTGGTAGCACAGAACAGGAACATAATTATTTCAGCGGCTCAAATTGGTTCAGCATTCAGTAATAAACATCTCTACTCAATTCAAATGACCAGCAAAACCACCTGATTAGACAAACTTGGCGAAAACATTTTCAGGTAGTAAAATTATCCCCTAAAGAGTTGCAAAACATTTATAAGAACTCTTCTGGTCGCTAAAGCACTACTGACTTTTATTGCACTTTATCCCGGTAGCATCAAGGATTTTGTCTCGGTGTTGAATTAGAATAGTCATACAAACTTTCATTGCAAAGATTCTCTGGGGAATGCTCCTGAGTTTTTTAGATATGCACGTAGACTGCACCCTCAGATACGCCACGATGGATTCTCGGTGGAAATGTCTTGGTCCCCTCTAATATTACTAACCTCTATGGTTGCGACCCAGTGATGGTGTCTGGTGCCTGATACGGTGAAAGCTGTTTATAATCTGGGAATGAAATAAATCTTTATCATCAGGACTTGGCTGGCAGGGTAGGAGAGGTGGTAGTGCACAATTCCAATTACCAGATTGTTGAGTCCTGGGTTAAATCTCGCAACCTCTCCGCAGTGCGTATTGAATGGGGAAATGATTATTCGTCTGCCCCATGGGGACGTTAAGCTTGCTAGTCACCTTGGGTTTTTCCGGAAGAGTAGGTCTGCATGACCCTGTACTAGGTTTCAGTCTCTCCCTTCTTTCATCTTTCATTCATTAACAACGTAGATAATACAGCACCAGAACATACACAAGTCACAGTTATCCACATAAAACAATAACACATATATACGGTTCCATCAGTGGAGAAGGAGAGGTGAAAGCACCCCAGTTTCCAAAAAAGCTGTGATGGACAAGTAACTCCCTTCATGACAGTCACCAAGCAAAGCATGGGTCGATAAATAATGGAGAAAATCAACATCATATTTGTTTATGTATGTGGGAGTTGGTGTTTGTACACTCATCGACTCGCTGGGGTTTTCATAAAACAATGGCACAAATCAGAGTGATATTTTGAGATATATAAGTCTTTTTTCAGGTGTCTTTGTAGCACTCTTATCTTTAACTTATGTAGAGTACAAGGTGGGTGTATTTTTTCCATCTTCTTTTAGGCATACGTATTATTGAATACCGGTATTTATCAACATAGGATTGTATTTAGCACTATGTGTATCATTTATAAAGAATGTGTTGTCGGTGCAGAAAGATGGACAAATTTTTGTACGGCAAATGTGAATTAATTCCATTTCCGTATTTAAATAGTTCGCATTCCTATGATTATCCTCATTGTGTCGACCTGCTGCTTAGGGCACTTCAACAGAACACAGTGGACTATTAAGTCTCAGATACTGGAATGTAACAGGGATAGTACTCCTGGAAATTCTTTGCAGATTCAGTTAACTTCGAACCAAAGTGTACAAATTTCTTGCGTCACTAAAACTAAAACCTTATTGGGATTTCTCCGAAAACAGTGTTATACAGTTGACTGATACGCGCCTACCTCAACTGTCAGAAGTCGCACGTCTTAAGAGGCGTATGACAGCTGTAAGAGGCAGGCGGTACTTGTTGCGATGCGCAACAGCTGAGTGAGTATGGTGGTCGGACGCCCGCGCGGTCAGGTGGCTGTATCGACCAGAACGGCTGGGCCCAGGCGAGGCGACGGCCGCGTCGACTCGCGTCGATAGACAACCGGTCATTACGACCACACAACAGCTGTCTGTGATAACAGATGCAAACAGGATGTAGTGAGGAAATTGACGCTGCCTCCCTGGATTATCCCCTGCGTATGACTACTTTTATTGTAGACAGTAAAAGTCATCAGATGTATGCTCTCATACGTCCTAAGAATAACGGATATTTTTTCTGAACTATGAGTAAAAGACCTTCGAATATGAGCCACCAAAAGTATAGATCCTCGTATCTCTCTGCATTTTCAATCCACACAAACAGCATGCTGAAAATATATGTACGCTAGCAATCTGCCAGTCCAAAAATAATACTCTGATTTCTTGCCAAACCAAAAGGGCACAATACACTCATTGTCAGTGACCTCAGTGTTGTTTATAGGTACTGAGTGGCTACCCCTCTATGGATACTTGTTAATTCCAACCACGCTCATTTACTTTTTCTTTCCCCAGCGTGAATAATTTGGTGTTTCTTTGGATGACATGCATGTTTATGTGACAGAAAAAAATCTTAAAAATACTTGCAAAACTAAAAAGTTATATATTAGGTTAATACATCGTACACCATATTATGTTGGGCAGAAAAGTAGTACTGAGAAGAGGGGAGGAATAAACAGTGGTACATCTCGCTAGGGACTACAGCATCTTTTCTTCTCCTGGACGTTTATCACTTTGAATCTACTTGCTAGTTGACATGAGATTTTAAATTGGCATGTTTTATTTTGCATTCTCGATTGTTAATTATTTCTAGCAGTATTTAGTTCTTGGTATTATTTTAAAGTTCTAATGGACTATTATAAGTTCCTGCGTGGTCTAAGAAGCCCTAGCCTTCAAACTATCTGCATCTGCATGTAGTGTCGTCCTTCACTAGTAACCGTCACTGTCTCATTCCGAACGCCTCTCGCGGAGCCTTCTTTTTTGATCGAGTTATTTAACTTGCAGAAAATAACAGTGGGTATGAATTAATCAAGAATTAAGAAAAACACTAAAACAGTGAGAATTATGTCGTAATATTCTAGAGAAACAAGTATAAATCACATATACAGGGTGTTACAAAAAGGTACGGCCAAACTTTCAGGAAACATTCCTCACACACAAACAAAGAAAATATGTTATGTGGACATGTGTCCGGAAACGCTTACTTTCCATGTTAGAGCTCATTTTATTACTTCTCTTCAAATCACATTAAACATGGAATGGAAACACACAGCAACAGAACGTACCAGCCAAATACTTTGTTACAGGAAATGTTCAAAATGTCGTCCGTTAGCGAGGATACATGCATCCACCCTCCGTCGCATGGAATCCCTGATGCGCTGATGCAGCCCTGGAGAATGGCGTATTGTATCACAGCCGTCCACAATATGAGCTCTAACATGGAAAGTAAGCGTTTCCGGACACATGTCCACATAACATATTTTCTTTGTTTGTGTGTGAGGAATGTTTCCTGAAAGTTTGGCCGTACCTTTTTGTAACACCCTGTATAACACAGGAAATGATTGGAGCTTGTGATACGGTAAGCAAACATAAATTCTGTGGACTATGCAGAACAAAGAGCTGAATGCGAGACATATTCAAACATAGATGGAAGCGGTGTACAATCCAAGGATATAGGTTATTTTGCGGGAAACGTTAGAGAATGAGACAAACGGCATGAAGCACCTTCTCTCTACGTAGTTGCTGATTAGGTCTGTTAACATCGCCATTATTGGCCTCCCCGTCTCCCAGATCTCTGATGCCATGAGAAGCGTAGTTATTCGTAGTCCAATCACTTGCTTGTGGTGATGGATACTCTTCGAAATTATGAAAGGGATGCAAACTAAAGTGGTCCGTGGATAAATCTTTAGCACAAGAAAGGTCTAAAACTCGTTAAACATTACGGATTCAGAATTTTTGCTGCCTTGATTTCGGGTCTCGAAATGGGTTCTTTTCCAAAGTTCAGAGCTAAATTGAGCCCCCTTTAATGAGCAAGTCATTGATCTACCGTGTGGTATTGTTCGTCGTCTTTGTATTCTCAGTGTCACATTCTTCTCTTTGATTTCAATGGAAATACAGATACAAACAAAGACATCTGACTAGTTATTTTTCTTCTTGCCGCGAATGTGGTGTTGGTCCTATCGTATAGTCCAACCAGTTTTATCGACGCGACGAAATTTTTCTCTACGTTTGTGGAAAGATGTTTAAGAGTGTGATGTTAATTAGCAAATAGCGTAATTCAAATTATTCATCAGGTATTAATCATTATCTCCCTGTGTTATCCTTAGCATTTCGCAAGAACTGGATTGTAGTACATTTTAATTACATATATTGATTTAATATGTAAAATGAATTACGCAAGAATACCCACAGCTATTATCAGTAAATGTTCATAAAAATGGAACTTGTGGCTTGATGTTGTAGTTATGTTACGTGCTAGTTGATTCGCACTGGTGACATCTTTCTTCCATACAGTAAACGTTTTTGTTTAAATTTATTAGGTTACTGTTCCATAGAAGATTAATGCAAGATTTTTTTTAAAAATATTAAATTCAATTTGTTAGTCCTGTTTATTATATCATGTGGATTAAATGCTGCGAATTTTCCCGCTTCTATAGGTTGCAAACGTTTCAAAGTTACATTAGATGTTCAGAGAAGATTTAATATTTATGCTACGGTTAGACACGTAACAAAAAGTGAAACATAACAGAGCTGAGAAGTTGTTTTACTTTTGAAAATCAAATCAGTGTTATTTCAACAGGGAAAGAAGTTTCTTACGGTAACATGATCGTCTAAACTGAAGTATTTCCAGTTGACGCATTAAACCCACAGAAACTGAATTCTTCAGCAAGTGTTCATAATTGTACCGCGGAGATTATTTGATCTATACTATTATAAACATGTAACGAAGACGTATTTGCAATTTAAGATATTTAAAAAAAAATATGCAATAGTTGTTTTCAGCTTTTTGGAGGTCCTTGAAGATAAAACAACTATTTTTGAATTGGTTTTTCTTGTTCGAAAATCACGGAAAAAGTAGTAAAAATACATAACTAGTATGAAGTGGTGGTATGAAGTTAGTTGTGACAATTTCTTTGTTGCATGTGAATAAATCGCGGGCCAAATCTAGTTACTACTATGTCCATTTTCCCTTTCACTCTAAATTGCTATTAATACCTCTTTCAATATTTCCTATAATATATAGGCTACTTCCTCCATACTTTACATATTTTTTTTAATATTCCGCGTTTATACCCACTCATACATCCCAGTCTGAACGAAAATTAATAATATTAGTAGCAGGAATGCGATTAATATCGTATTGTAAGACCACAATTGCTTGTAGCGTAAAAACAATACAACCCTTCCCGTGCTATCATGCTCATGTTCTTTCGAAGCATTCGGTCGATTACGTAAACCTTGACCAAATTTCGGTTAAAAGAAATCAGTGAGCTAATAAGATGAACACTTTAACTAAATTTCATTTACCATTGTTGACAATCATTATAATAACAAATTTACATCAAAACATGAATATAATATTCTATATCCGTTTTTAGTTGCAACTATGATTATTTAAAAAAATCAAATCAGTGGCATTATACCAAGAATATAACAAAGGACATTAATATTTGATATCGGCAGTGTTTACATGAAATTGATTAAATAGTAACATCATAGGAATTGGATCTCTATGGATCTGTTTTTCCTTCTACCAAATACAGGGTGACAAAGATTAAAAATTAATATGTTGTAATGTGTACATGACATTTCTTTGACTGTAATATCACAGCAACTGGATGACTATTAGCTGTTTATCCTCTTAAAGAAAAGGTACTAGTCGCACCGAGACCTCAAAGTTGAAAACTTAAATCATCAGGTGGTAGACAATAGAAGCAATTTTGACGTCTATGTTTTTTTTTATTATTAAATATTGATGGATTCTTTTATCAGCTGAATACACTCCATTTGAATGAGGGAGAGGTGGAATGCTGTTCGTGCCGTTCCCGGTAAATGCTCTGCAACCAGTTTGTGGAGCGCCGAATTGGTTGGTAGCCCAAGAGTTGTGACGTATGTGTGGCGGCAGTATTTGTGTGTCCCCAATCTGCTCCGCGCAGCAGACCGCCTCCCATACGCACAGTGGGCGCGCCGCTATTTCGGCAACCATCGACCGCTCCGGGCCGCCCACTGCCTCGCACTGCGCAGTTAATTGAGGCGACACCCAGCCCACCATTGTGCACACACAGCCCGTGTTTGGAACAAATACCACTCGACGAGGCCTGTGGTCTCCTTAAAACAACTAGATATTAATTGGCACCACCATAAAGCATGTAGGTCATGCAAAATATCTGTTTAGAAGTTTGATCTGGAATATTGGGCTGAACAAGATTCATACGTCACGAGCAGAGAGTATGGTGCAAATTTTATGGTACGATGTTTGTTTGTTTTGTGGCTCTTCACATGAGAACACGAAGGGGTCGGTGGAAATTAGCGCAAGTGCCATTCAGCAACTGATATGATAAAGGAGCTGAATTTGGTGTTAGAAGACAGCAGGAGGAGGGTGAAAAAAGTGCTGGGAATGTATAAAGCAGATATTGGTGATAGGGTTGGAGGAGTATTGGTAGAAGAATTGGGATGAAAGTATAAAGATCACCATGTACACAAGCTTGCACTCGATTTCATGCATAAGGGGGTGGAAAAATTTTCTTTTGTAAGGAACTGGAATAAATTACCATGTAATGTGATTAATAATTTGATAAAAATGCTGTAAGAATTAAAATTCATAAACGACAAAAGCAATTTGATGGGGGAATTTACACAGAAGATATATATAAGATAATATCAAAAAATAATGGAAGGATTAATAAAAGGTTAAATAGATGATTAGGGAAATTGCTACCGGAACATGAGTTCTATCGTAAATAAAAATTCGGTTAAAAAAGGACTAAGGATATTAAAATAAAGGATCAGAAATTATTACTTCTAACTTTCATTTGATGGTTTATTCTCATTCAAGACTGATAAGAGATAATACCATTCGATTTCTGAAAGTATTTCAGTTTTCCAAATGTTTCTAGAACTACACAGATTTACTATAAATCTTAATCTGTAGCAATATATGGCGAATGTTTCGTAAATGTCACAGTAAATTGGGTATATATGAAGGATGTTGGAATTAAAGAATATCTATGAAACAACAATGTTGATTTATCATCACTGCGCCATCAACGTCTCACCTGCGGTGAGTGGTTCTGATGGAGATACACAACATGGAAAAACAGATAAACTGTTTGTCCAGACAACAAGGATTATCACATCACAAAGTAGTGTCCACAACATTTCAGATTTTTCTTTTATGAGAATTTTGTTCAATCACTTCCGTGTCGGCGATGAGGAGTAACCTAATGATTATTAAGGAAGAACTTTGGATGGAGGCTTTCGGAACATTAAAAATTAAAACATTCCAGAGAACACTCGATCCTAATGCTTTATGTTGTTTATTTAAAAACTTTTAACCTATTTTAAAGAGGATAGTCCAAACTTTTGCTATAGTTCGTGTAAAGCTGTTACAATTTTTTATCCAGGTTACAAATTACAGTATTTATTTTATCATTAGTACTGTATTTTAATTACTGTTCCACGTTTCAATGGTTGTAATGATAAACATCTAACTCATTTGATAAAATGTAAGCTTCAACAGCGTAAAAGCCATTATTCTTTATTTTTGTGTTAGAAGGGTTTCCTTGGTAAACAGCATGAATAATTTCTTCTTTAATGAATGGCGTAAACTGATATTTCGTTTTTTTATTAATACTTTAAATGTTATAACTGACTGAATCGTGTAATTAAATTTGCAGCCAGCCCAGCCTTGCAATTTACGTAATTAAAAGTGAATTTTTACTTGAAAGTGCAATCAGTTAATGTGCCATATATATTAGTGAAATAAATGAGAAAATATGAAAAACATGTATTAATTTAATCTCCAAATACAGGGAACCTTTGAATCATTTTGAATAATTTAAGTGAGCATAACTAATCGTGTAATCTAAAAATGATCTGATTTTGATCCTCGCTGCCGAAGCCTTTATCCATCAAGTAATTTCATTTGATAATTCTACTGAACTCTGAAACACACAATGGTACTAGGTATGCATATAAGCTGCATAAAACCATTGGGTGAACAAACAGCGTAATAGCTATATAAGACTGGAGATTTTCTCGGCGTTGCAAATGAATAAAATGTTCCCGGGTAACTAGCCGAGTTAGTCCATCGTTTAACCACGACGTTTCGGTGGTCACAAACTCTGCCGCCATTGTCATGTGACTGCATAATAGCTGTTTTCTGTTTCTCAATAGCAGAAACTCTTCGAGAACTTAATATTAATCAATGTTACCTCACTTGTTACTGCGTCCCTGTCATCTAGGCAAATGAGCCTGTTCCATATTTGGCGATCGTATGGACAAACTGCGGAACAAAAAATTTCAAGAAAAATTGGATTGTCCCTCTCTGCAAATATGTAATTTCTCAAACATTAAAGTTTTACAAATCGTAAGAACTGAAAGATGAGTTCCAGCTTCTCTCCTAATTCCTTGACTCGGAAATCCACATTGTCTAACACTTGATAATGGTGCTGGCCTCTTCGCTTGCATTATAAAAGAAGCACGATTCTAAGAGTTCAGTCAGGAGTGATGCATTTGATGGGTTCATTCTTTCACCCTTTTAAACAGAGCTATTGGTGATAGGCATATGGAACGTCTGATAGGATAGAAAGGCGCAGAGGAAATGAAATGCAAATGTTTTGATCCGAGAAGACAACTTCTGAAATAAGCGCAATGAATTTGGTGTATAAGAGAACGCCAGCATCAAAATTGATGGCATGCGTCTAGAAATCTTTTAGTGACGTAATAAGTTATCTTAAAATATTGTAAGCCAGGTTCTGCTGATTACAGGTGTTTACGATACCTTACGGTTGGGGATAACTTCGTCGAAATCCCAACTACAATTACTTCGACCTTGAATTGGGCTATGTTCTGCCAATCCGAGTATCTCAGAAGCCGAAGTCGTCCTCCTTGGATTGTTAGCAAACTGTCCATGAGTAGTTGATTGTGCTTCATAGCAAAAAGACGAATCACTTTAGATAGAACTATATTGCAAAAACGGTTCCTATATTATAAGCATCTTTCTTATAAGCATATTTCTTATTCTTGGGATTATGTTATCAATGCTGCTTTATCGCCTAATCCTTCTTTCACCAGCAGTAGGAAGAAAGATTCGACAGTACCAGTCAGTAATTAAGAAAGGACTTTTTTTTTTCTCTGCACAGTGTTATATAAAATTACGTATTCATATATAAGATATTTGTTCGTAACTTCTGCTGAGGTATTTATACGTATTGTCAAATGAATTCTGTAATCATCTCAACAAGCAAAGTCACCGAACTGTGGGGCATAAACCTTCACCCAAGTTTGTTGCGACGATGAGAATGGAAATGTTGGGTTCTACTTTCGAAAACGCTACCACAACATCATATACAATGGATTCTGTGTTTACCGTATCAGAATCCATGATACTACACAATCGATTACAGTAACAATGATAGTACAAGGTTTGGAGTATCACATTTCACTGTTTATCTAACCGAACAAGACAGGTACTCTTCCATAGAGACAGGTGAAGAGCGAATCTCTCCAACAGGTAACAGGTCAATTTTTTTTAAAAAAAAAATGCTATAACAGTGTCATTTCGTCCTATAGTTATCCAGATTAGCACAGTCATTGAGACAGACGCGTTTGGAACTTTATTTTATATTGTGTATAGATATAATAGATTTCAGAAACTGATGCGCACCCAGATGCCAGCAGGAATGCACGAAATTAACGGAGTGTATAATTGGAAACCTTTTTACCTGACATTGTAGCCATGATCACATTCATATGCTAATATTCATGTAGGTTATTCAGCCACAAATATATACTCGTGAGAAGTTCTACGCCGGTTATCCTTCCTAGTACGCGTCTTCCGTGTAGCAGGCCTCATACGTTGGCATACCAAGCTTGTCCATAAAATTCCGTGAATGGAATAATAAAAACACAAAAATAGAATGACCGTTAGAAATACCTTTATTGACTTTCGAAGTAGTTGTTACCAGACACAACACACTTTTGACAACATTCGTATAGCTTCTGGAAACTTTCGAAAAGTCGTTTTTTAAAACCATTTTTAGAATAGCTATCACGCGATCCCGAATCTTTTTGACATCCGAAAACAATTATCCTTTAAAGATCCCCTTAAGACGAAAGAAGAAAAAAAATGTCAGCAGAAGCAAGCTCTGGAGACAAGCGTGGGTGATGCTAAACAGTCACGCTACGCTGAACCAAAAGTTGGCGTACAAAGATGCTGGAATGAGGTGGTTCATTGTCGTGCACTGAAACCCAATTTCCGGACCGAATCATCTGTTCTCTAACGCGCCGGATGCACTGCAACAAAGGCTTTAGCACCTCCAAGTAGAATGCGACATTCGCTGTTTTGCCAGCAGGGACAAAGTCCTGGTAAATAATTCTCTATTTGTCGATAAATTTTAACAGCATGGTCTTCATCTTGGATTCTTGTACGCGCTTGTTTGATTGTCGCGGGGAAGAAGGTAACCGCCATTCCATTGACTGTCTTTCAGTTTTGGAGTCGTACTGGTAAAGCCAACTCTCATCCTCTGTGACAGTGAAATCCTGACTGTATGAACCCCGGTCACTCATGTCAATGAAATGGCCACTGGTTTCAAAACGTCTTGCTTTTTGTTAGTCTGTTAGGATGTGCGGCAAAATCTTGAGTTTAACCATTTCTTCATAGATGATGGCTTTCATTGTGTCGTTGCTAGTATCCACTTCTTCTGGTATTTATTTCAGAACCAATCACCGATCCTCAACTAATAACAGTCACACACGTTCAAGTTTTTCGGGTATACTGCTTTTGGACGGCCGGACCGAATGCGGTCCCTCTTCCACCGATTCCTTATCAGCGCGAAAGCGTGCAAACCAAACTTTCTTCATGGGTTTTAGTCACCGTTTTCCCAATTTTAAGCAGAACTTAATGTAATGTCGTTACTCCACGGCTTTTCGACGAACATTGCTAGGGACATTATAATGAAATGAGTGCAATAATAGGTTCACAAAGTATCAAGACTGGTCTCAGAACAAAATATTTATCTATTATTTTGGTATAACGATCTAAAAGTCTTAAAATATGACCCTTGGCCATGAACACACCACTGTCAGCGTTTTTTATATTGTTCTTAGGCTCCCCGGAACTCTGCTTGCGGCATGCTCTCAACGGACATCGTCGAAGCTGCTGGGCTACTGGAATCGTGTCAAATCGCTTCCCTTCCAGGTCTCTTTTGACTATGGAGAACAAAAAGGAGTCACTGGGAGCTTGGTCGGGGCCGTAGGGTAGCTACAGCAGTATTGCCATATTAATCTTGGCCAACACGTCGCTTTATGAGAGGGCGCATTATCGTGGTGAAGAACCCAATTTTCTTTGATCTCTGGGCGAATGAGACGGATTCGAACCTTCAAACGGCCAAACACTTAAGCGTTAGTGATTAAACGTTCACGCACTTTCACCAAATTTTCGTAAGTTCTGCTTGTTAAAGGTCTCCTTGTGCGATCATAATCTTCAACATCCGCGCGATCACCTTTGAAGATCTTGTGCCGCATCAAAACCATCGCACGTGACATTGTTTGTACTTTATAGGCATATTCAATCATACAGAAAGTCTCTGTAGCGGTTTTGTTTAGTTTCGCACAGAACTTTATCGAATAACGCTGCTCCAGATGACGTAACATTTTCGTCTCTCCGGGTTTCCAACAAGGGTCACTGACATGCACTTACGCCACTATCGATCTGCTCACTCCAGCGTCTCGAAGGCAACTCCGCAGGTGCGGCTGGTTAGCTTACACCCACCACTATTTCAACCCTCCCCTACTAAGGATAAATTCAGTTTTAAACTTTGTGAACTAACCTTGTTGTACTGCTTTAACAGCTTAGCGCAATCCCCGACAGAGACAGGTCCGTGCATGCCTACGCACGTGAGCGACCTTGTTTCAAGCGTTTAATACATAAATATTAGACCATTCACTGAATTTTATAGACTAGCCTCGTAAACGTCTAAGGCCTCGTATCCACTTGAGCACGCTCAGGCGAATGAGCCGCTCAGTGAAGCGAGCGGCTCAAGTGTGGACGCCTGAGCACGCTCGCAACCAACGACAGCGAGCGCGCTCGGGGCGAGCCGATCGGTTGTCGGTATTTTGGAATGCTCAAAGGCGAGCCAGTGTTTGTTCGGCGCTCAGTGTGGACGGTATTTGGCGGTTTCTACAATGAGCGCGATCACGTGAGACAATGAAACTTGCTTAACTCTAATTGATGCGTATGAATCAAAGAGGGAATCAGCGAGATATGAAAATTTAGTATTTATGATGTAAAGAAAAAAATAACAAGCCAGCTAGTGTCATTCAGGCGAGAACGATCAAAACAGAAGAGAACTTCTATAACGGGAAGTGGTCTTTTTTAATAGTATTTCTCACAGCTGAAAGGATTTTGATTGAATTTGGTGTTACGAAATTCAGATCCTAAGTGCCTAAAATCATATTGATTTTGTGCCAGGCAATATACACTCCTGGAAATTGAAATAAGAACACATTGACGCCGGTGTGTAAGACCCACCATACTTGCTCCGGACACTACGAGAGGGCTGTACAAGCAATGATCAAACGCACGGCACAGCGGACACACCAGGAACAGCAGTGTTGGCCGTCGAAGAGCGCTAGCTGCGCAGCGGTTGGGCACCGCCGCAGTCAGTGTCAGCCAGTTTGCCGTGGCATACGGAGCTCCATCTCAGTCTTTAACACTGGTAGCATGCCGCGACAGCGTGTACGTGAACCGTATGTGCAGTTGACGGACTTTGAGCGAGGGCGTATATTGGGCATGCGGGAGGCCGGGTGGACGTACCGCCGAATTGCTCAACATGTGGGGCGCGAGGTCTCCACAGTACATCGATGTTGTCGCCAGTGGTCGGCGGAAGGTGCACGTGCCTGTCGACCTGGGTCCGGACAGCAGCGACGCACGGACGCACGCCAAGACCGTCGCATCCTACGCAGTGCCGTAGGGGACCGCACCGCCACTTCCCGGCAAATTAGGGACACTGTTGCTCCAGGGGTATCAGAGAGGACCATTCGCAACCGTCTCCATGAAGCTGGGCTACGGTCCCGCGCACCGTTAGGTCATCTTCAGCTCACGCCCCAAAATCGTGCAGCCCGCCTCCAGTGGTGTCGCGACAGGCGTGTATGGAGGGACGAATGGAGACGTGTCGTCTTCAGTGATGAGAGTCGCTTCTGCCTTGGTGCCAATGATGGTCGTATGCGTGTTTGGCGCCGTGCAGGTGAGCGCCACAATCAGGACTGCATACGACCGAGGCACACAGGGCCAACACCCGGCATCATGGTGTGGGGAGCAATCTCCTACACAGGCCGTACACCTCTGGTGATCGTCGAGGGGACACTGAACAGTGCACGGTACATTCAAAACGTCATCGAACCCATCGTTCTACCATTCCTAGACCGGCAAGGGAACATGCTGTTCCAACGGGACAATGCACGTCCACATGTATCCCGTGCCACCCAACGTGCTCTAGAAGGTGTAAGTCAACTACCCTGGCCAGCGAGATCTCCGGATCTGTCCCCCATTGAGCATGTTTGGGACTGGATGAAACTTCGTCTCACGCGGTCTGCACGTCCAGCATGAACGCTGGTCCAGCTGAGGCGCCAGGTGGAAATGGCTTGGCATGCCGTTCCACAGGACTACATCCAGCACCTCTACGATCGTCTCCATGGGAGAATTGCAGCCTGCATTGCTGCGAAAGGAGGATATACACGGTACTAGTGCCGACATTGTGCATGCTCTGTTGCCTGTGTCTATGTGCCTATGGTTCTGTCTGTGTGATCATGTGTTGTATCTGACCCCAGGAATGTGTATATAAAGTTTCCCATTCCTGGGACAATGAATTCACGGTGTTCTTATTTCAATTTCCAGGAGTGTAATTGTTTTACCAATTTTTACTAAAAACTTGAAATCAATGCCATTATTTTTAAAAAAAAACAACAACATAAAAATAGCCTTTAAATCTATATTTGTAAACACAAATTAAAAATAGTTACCAGCCTTCATGTAATTTTGGAGTGACTCAATAGTGCCATCACAGACTACCCGTACTAAACGGATGATGCTTTCTTTATATACTTTGAACATATACTGCAGGCTTGTGTAGAGACTTCCTGAGACTAGGAATCTTAAAGTTATTATAAATTTTATCTTCTGGTGGGATCGCCTCACGAATAGGCGTATTGTGCATTTTAATATGAGGTCCAACTAATGACAGCAAATGTTCGAAATCGATCTTGTAAAGTTTTGAAATAGCTCATTGTCTTCTTCTAAAGTCAATTCGCAAATTAATTTATTAAGATAATTTCTTCGCTGACGATGACTTTCTCTATTCCATCAACTTGGTAATTTTCTTCTCTGTTTTGACATCGCAGCTATGCGTGACGACACGTCAATAGCCGAGCGTTTTCTGAGCACTGAAACCAGGCTCGTTCGACCAAAATTTCCGCTTCCTTGAGCACGCTCGAACACGCGCGCTCAAATGAGTGAGCGGCTCATTCGCCTGAGTGTGCTCAAGTGGATACGAGGCTTAAGATAAGCAAATGTGTGCTCTCAAATACCATTACGCCAAGATTTGAATGTTTGTGAATGGCACAATATAGAGTGTTTTAAGTTGAGTAGTTACGAGGTGAGGGAGGGACTGAGTGTGTGAGGGGTGTTGTGTTGCAGCCGTGTTCCCGACGCTGTCGCTGCACGGCCACCACAGCCACGACGGCGCGCGGATGGCGGCTCACGACGAGTTCCAGGAGCGCCACCAGCGCAAGCTCAGGGGCAGCCTGCGTGAGTCCAACAACACTCTGCGCCGCGCTCGCTTCCACGGAGACAAATACACAACAAACACTCCGCCCACTCTACTCGACGATCAGCTTTTTCTTGCAGTATACAGATTTTTATTTTCAGAACAATTTTTAATAAGTTTTTTAAAACTCTTTTAAAGCTTGATTAATTTTAGAGTCATCAAATAACGAACATCTTGGTAAATTTAAATTTTATGGTGGCAAATATTATATGTTTCTGTTCTCTGTCACTATTAATAATAACAAATTTTTAAGAAAATTAGGTAATTTCTAAGGTTGTTAATTTGTTTACGTGGTTTGTTGCCAGTAATAAACGTAATCAAATGAGACCTGATTTAAATGAAATAGGGCTAAGAATTTTTATCTTAAATTTTTTATTGTATTATTGAAATTTCTCAGCATTTCCATAGGTAACTTATTCCAATCACTCATTCTCTTATCTCAGTTACTTAGCGCAGTGGCATCATGGATCACAGCCGATCCGTAATTCACAAAGAAGTCTTCTCCACAGAGCTCTTTCTCTTCTAGGATGTCTGCCTTTCTTGCGTCTTCCTGTACAGCATCCAGCCACCAGAGTCTTGGTCTTCCGCGTGGTCTCTTCCCTTAAAAGCATCCTTCTATAGCATCTTTAATGAGGTCCTCATTCCTTCTCCTTATGTGGCCATACCACCTAAGCCTTTGTCCTTTTACTATTGCTATTATATGAGGTAGCTGGTACAAGTCCCTTAGCTCTCTTTTTTTTTCTTCTCCACTACTCTCCCTCTTTAGCTGGGCCAAAGAATTGTCTGAAAATCCGATTTTCGAAAGTTACTAATTTATTTTCAATTCCTTTTGTCAAAGTACATAGTATGGCACCATACAGTACTATTGTCTGTATAATAGTCATATATATCTTCAGTTTTCATGTTCTTGACAATAATTCCCTATCGAAAAACTGCCTAAAACCTTTCCAAAGACTTCTTTTCCATGATTCTCGTTCATCAGTCCTCCAAGAAAAGAAAAAAGAAAAAAAAATCTCTCAATAGCTACGTCATTCGTATCTATCACTATAAGTCCTACATCCCGATATCTACTGATGGGTAGGTATTTTGTTATCTCGGTATTTATCTCGACTTCTATTTCTTTGATTTCTTTTATTAACACCTCCATCATGTCTTTTAGGTTTTCATTGGTTTTACCTATTAGCACAACGTAATCTGTCACTTATCGTGGAAAGAAATAAAGGTATCGTTTTATGTTCATGTCCATCTCTTCGCTTCTCTTTGCTGTTGCTAATATCTATTTAGGAATACTCTACATATATAAAAAATAATTACACGAAACTACTGTAAAATTTGCTTTTATTTCCGTACATACGAATTAAACATAAATGAACCCATGAACACTGGATCATGGGTCTTAAAACTACCCAGCAGCAGACATGTGTTCTATCTACCTTATTCTGCTATCGTTTCACAGTAATTAAGCAAAATTTTGTATTGTAAGTTAACTGTTATTAGAAAATTACTGGTCAGCCACAGAATCGTTTCATACACATTTCTAAAGTAACTAAAGCAACGTTTTGTTTTTATTCTGTCTCCATGGAAACGAACGCAAGCACTCTCACCTTACATTTCGGTTCCAAGACACCGAAACAATTTGTTGCACCACTATATTTATTATACATTTTAGACTATTCTTGAAGACATTAGTGTTACCATAGTTCACATAATTAGACATTATTAGTTCAGAAGTTTTTTCTAAATTAGAGGCACGACACTATTTCCCTTCCCTTATTTTCTGCAAAAGTCTAGTGTTAGAATAGGTACCTTCAGCTCTACGAATTGCAGTTTAGCAGTTAGAAAATAAAATTAATGATTACTGGCTTGCCACTCACAGAGAATTAGTTCTTCGATATTATATGCTAGTAGACTGCCTATTACTTTCCTGTTGCCGTTTTTCCTGTTAGTATATTAAGACAAAAAACATTTGAAGGACCCCAGTAATTGATCAGAAGCTTTAACAAACGTCTGGAAGCATAGATAAATTCAGTGGCAGAATGTAAAAATAAGTGATTGCAGTAACTAAACGAATTTCCAAGTGCAAACAATAGAAGTGACAGTACCTCATAACAGAAATCCTAGATGACCGAAGTTTTATAAAGGTTACGTTAGCATATCTGCATGTAACAGGACCTAGAGGCATTCCAAGGTTGGCTTTGGTAGTTTGCTTGAACAAATGCATCGTTTGGTAATGATATTTGAGAATCTCAGAGAAATTAAAGAAGTTGTTGTATAATTTTCAACATATTGAAGGAAATTATTGAGAGAACAACTGAAACCCAGAAACGATTAAACTGACAACATATGGATGGAATCTTGTTCTCCGAAGTAATAAAAATGGGAAAGTAACCTATTGTAGCTTACAACACGCAAAGAAAGCGTGATAGATAGAAATGAAATTAATTGAAACCTGTATTGCAAAGGACAACAGCCAATGAAAGAATAGCTGATTTTCTGACAACGTATATTACTTGTATACTTTTCTTGCTTACAGAATTACGCCTCGTCGACGTTAAGGTCATCAGAAACGGAAAAGAACTGGGGTCTTTGAACGGAATGAAATTCGGCCATGGCCTGTTGAAGGAACCATATCGGCATTCACCTGAAATTATTCCAGGAAACCATGGAAAACTTGTATACTATAAATTATTTTATAATTTTATTGACGTTATATGAGATCCTAATCATAAGACAAAGCTCATACACGCCAGAACTGTTGACAATGATTAGCACATTATGCAGTTAATTTCAGGATCTGATTGGAGTAATCTATAATAGAAATAAATGCTGTTGAAAGGAGTTTAAGTCGTTTCTTGTATACATACAAACATATAAACTGTCCAGGTGTCAGAGCAATGTACGTGGTAAATTCATCGCTCCGGTTCCGAGCCAAGTGGGCCTGGTGTTTAGGATTTGTCTGGTAAGTGCAAAAAAATTTACGGTTTCAGTAAACCAAGAACATGTCGAATACTCTTAGGTATTTGCATAAAGTTTGGTCTTGGGGAAATAAATGTTACCTTAAACAAATAGTTTAGATTATTTCTGGGATTAGGTTTGAGCCTAATATTAATCAACTTATAACTAGAGATCATCTGCACAGAAAATTAGAAGGGACAAAGTCAGAAACGAGTAAATAAAAGACAACTGTAGTTGGACATGACAACAGAAAAACTGATAAATGCATGGTTTGGCGATGTGAACAGGACGTTGGAGTCTGGAATACGTATATGTGTACGAATGTACAGTTAAAAAGATTTTTAAATTTAAAGTGAAATAGATGCTGGAGTCTGGGATAGAAATGCATTCTAAATTACCGGGAAAAAGACCAGTGGCTAATTCTAGATTAATGATAATTTACAGCGGAGGGAGACTCTAAGAAATAGGCAGAGTAGAAAGATATCAAGATACAAATAAATTGAAGCACATCATTCAGTAGTCTTGAATGGATAGCGAAATGACAACGAAGTTGATATGATCTTATCTGGGATGCCGGACAAAACATAATACCGAGGAGGCATAGACAAGAATAAGACAAACCCCCCAACTATAGTTACCCCTAAAGATATTGTGAAAGTTTGATGAAAGATTAAAAACAAAATAATGAAATTTCTAGGTTATATGTAGTGTGAACTCGTGTGTTTCTGTCCTTATTTCTTAAGCGAAAAGTACAGCGTGCTTTTCGATTAATCTGACCCTGTCAGATAAACTAGTAATCATAGAGATATGGTGCTGGGTATTTCTGCCAATGTGCAGGAGTTAAGCTGTTAGCAGCGTACCACATCCCGAAGATGCGATTCTCCATCTCTTTTCCTTCATTTACTTCAATTACCAGATTCGTAAATCCCTTATAATCACTATGCAAATGCTGCTAGAAATTAAGGAAATTGGACAGTTTTATAGCACCAAATAGGGATTACCGCGGTTTGATTTGTGCGAAGATTAATGAAACTATGGTGCTTTCATTGTGCTGCCTCATAATGAACGAAGAGGTCTTAACAGTACGCTTCTATATTGTTTTTTATAACATAGTACATGGCTTTTTCCTCTTTACTTCTATTACTAAGTTTTAAAACAACTGATACAATTCAGCTAAATTAACATAATTTTGATTAATTTATTATTAGCAAGAATTAAATTAAATACACGAAAGTATATTTCAAGTTACAAATGAAGAGAAATTAAATAGAATCATTAAGCAGAAATAATTTTGTTTAGAGCTCCAGTAGTTAATTATAAGGAATGTTTAGTAGTTGAAATATTCACACTTCTGTAGTTAGCTTACCTCACCACCATAACCTTTTTGCCTTTCATCACAATATGTGTTGTTTCTTTAGCAAAGAACTGTTTGTTCTATGTGCATTGCACTCGTAGAGAAGATGTAGGTAACATACAATTTAACAATCACATACAACGTCTGGAAAGGTGGTAATATTTTAATATCTGACGCAAGAAAAGAATTTTCAAGCATGTGGCCTGTTGTAATCCATGTATGATACATTTCACGTTACACATCGCATGTCATATTAACTACTTTCATTCCGCATTGTATGATGATCGTAAAATTATTGTGAACATAACACAGCCTTGGCGAAAATGAATGAAAGGAGTTATATTATTTTGTGAATACGTTGTCTTTCACTATATGGTAACTGAATCACCACATTAAAAATAGAGTTTCCTATCAACGGAGGATATGTTTCAAAAAGTTTGATCTGCTTCATATAGGAAATTTGCTAGTAAAAATCTGAATATTTACGACAAAGAATTTATATTCACTAGCATTCGTAAGATCTCTGCAGAATCAAACATCTTGAAAACTGACCAAAAGAAAGCATAAAGAGAAGTCTATCTGCTGCAGCTGTGTCTCACTGCTTGCGAAGACATCAGATATCTTTAGAACACCATAAAACTAGTTTTAAACTGTATAACAAAACTGAAAGGAGTAAAAATCACTTAAAGTAAACACATGATAAAAAATATGATATTACACGACTCTAAGCCTAGTAAGTGTGGTTTTCATCCCAAAGGTTGGTTGTACCCTTCAGAAGGAAGTATACCAAGCCTGGTATAAGAGGGAGATTCCTTCCTCTTACCTTGCCAGGTGATCCTACCTGGTAAAGGGAACCTACTGCTTAACGTGCAATCAGAACCACGGAAGCTGTGTACTAGGTGAAGCTCGTGTTAAAGACGTTTGGAAACCCCCGCCGAGACAGGGATTCGAATGGGGGACTCCATTCAGAAGCTTTAACCATTGAGCTTCAAACCGCTCTACACTGTTCTCATTATTGCTTATTATTAACAACTTACATCTTGCTAACACAAAAAATATGAATACCATTATTTTCTAAATCACTGCACTTAATCACCAACTATTTCAGTAACAAATAAACTGAGGTATAATCTCATTTACGTCACAATATGAAACTGCAAGTTTGTTGGACTTAAGCAGCTGTTTGTTTTCTTACTCAATTCAGTGTATCTCTAATTTCTGTATCATATAGAAATAATAAACTGCTTTCAATCATGTGGTAAAAGTTATCCTTAAATATAAGTAAAAATTTCATTATGACGCAGGTATAAATTTTGTTGAAGTGTTCACCATATTAACGCGATAAGCTCGTTTGAATGCAGTAACTGTTTTTTCTATTTAAGAATTTCTGATCAGCTGCCAAATCGAAACTGTTTAAGCCTTCCACAATAGCATTCGAAACGATTTACTCAAGGCGTCAGTAATGTAACATTTTATTTTTTATTTTTTTTTTAACTGCTTAACTTCTCCTATAACAACTAGGTCTTTAGAGACGGGAAAGGATGGGGGGCAAGGAATGGTAAGGAATTCGGCCATGGCCTTTTGAAGGAAGCATACCGGCATTCACCTGGAGTGATTTGGGGAAACCATGGAAAACCCAAATCTGGATGCCCGAACAGGGATTCGAACCGCCGTCCTCCCGAATGCGAGGCCAGAACGCTAGCCGTTACACCACCACGCTCGATGTGTAACATTTGAGATTTTCCAGCAAAGGTGAAAGTAATAATTTCTGATAAGTATAAGTCCAGGCTATAATTATAATTAAAAGGTGCTTTTAGCAGATTCCTGGAGTTTGGATACGGATTTTTGCATTTAACTGAATAAATTATTTGATTCTGTTTGGGACATAATAAAGATACATGCAAATCCTCCAGACGGCTAATTTGAACGCTTAAAATTAATGTTCTTGTAATTTCCCTGTCATTCCTGAAGATGGTTTATATTGTTATACAACTGATCTAGCACACTGACAGGAAGAAATAATTCCACTGCAGCATCAAAAATCTATTCTTTGATTAGCTGTAGAATAGCGAACAAAATAGACCGTTTTGAATGAGTTTGAGGGATACTACATTTTAAATTTGAGGGAGTTTTCATTTTCCTGGGAATGGATCCACAGTTTGATTCATTTGAGACAATCTGTACTATTTTTTCCAAAACGTTTTCATGGAAATATAAATTAACAAAACGATTTAAGAAGCCGAATAACATGCAAACTATGTATAGAACACGTAAGTGGGTATGTGAGACTTTGATGAGTTTAATAATAGTTCTGGGTATCACTCAAGTCGTCATCAAACGGAAGGTCACGGAAGTTAGTGAGGCCTCGCTGTGAAGACGCCAGCAGGTTGTTGCCGTGACTGGTGATTGAGCGGGATGTCCGGTTGTGTGTTGCAGGCAAGGCGGATAGCAGGGACAGTCCAGATAAGCCGGAACCGCCACCGCCGCTTCCGTCACAACAACAGCAACAGCCGCAGCAGCAGCAGCAGCAGCAACAACATCATCATCGCTCTGCCAAGACGGGAGGCGGAAGTTCCACTCGGACAGGTACGCCTATCCTCTGGCTGATAAGCTTGTTACTGGCTGGGTGAACTGAAATTTGACACAGTTCACATTTTTTGGCATTTGCCTAATCGGCTTTTCCAAACGTACGAGATTTAAATTCGAAATCGGACTAGGTGATTCCCTACCATTGGTGGAAATGTATCAGTATTTTTTTTTTTTTTTTTTTTTTTTTTAGATATTATTGAATTCCACAGCTGTGGTCACTAAAGCCAAATTGGTATTTATCGCGTTAATTCTTTGTAAATAGACCATATATAAAAATGACAGCAAAAGTTATCTCTTGGTTTCATAAGCGTCCTTTCAATAAAGAAGTTTTACACACAACTCGTGGAGACGATAATCAGCTTTAATACTGGTCGTAGAAACTGAATGGATTCCGATATCCAGCTACAAAATGTCTTGTATTTTTTTCATTTATCTGATTTCACTACTGAAAAATTCACCAGATGGTCCATAAGATTTTTTTTACTTCAATTTAATTTTTTATTGTAAACAAAAAATTTCTTGTGCTTATTTCATTTTATACACTATCTCTCGTTACTTCTTCAACAATGTAAAAAATTCAGGAACCTCTTTCGTTAATTCCGTAGCAGCAGGTATTTTTTAATGAAAAGGAGAATTTTCTTCATTATTAGTATATAAAACTTGTGACCATACAAATTACGGCTTAGATTTTCCACCCGTGTGGTGCCATAAGAGAGTAAAGTCGTCAAAAAATTTCGATTAAAAAAAAGACATGTTATTGTTTTGATTATATTCGCTGCGTTCATTCATACTTAAAAATCAAAAAGTTTTATATCATTTATATGCACGTTACAGTAATGTATATGAATGTTATGTAATGATTCGCACGTGTTATCATTTTATGAACGTATGTAACGAAATGAAATTTATACCTTTAATTTATTTTATCTGTAAACCATATTTCTGTGACAATCTGGACACAATAGATAGATCTCTGCAACACAGAAAATTGTCCGAATTGTGCACCCAGCATACAAGTTCCCGAGTAACGGAAATAAAGTGGAAACTGTTCGTTTCAGAAACAAAAATATAGTTCTGCAGTGCAGCCAACATTGCGGGGTCCAATGTCACAAAACACACAGTTAATTCACAAACCATCTCATTACTCTATAGAGTAATCGTTTGGAGGATGGCTGACGTCAAATCTAGACTCTTCCTATTCTAAGATTACTTCAAAAATTATGTTACTTTCAGAAACAGGTCACAAACTTTTAGTTTGCCTGAAGTTGATGAGAATGGACTGCATCAAAACGTTATTCAAAGAGAAATTTAAAAAAATCGAGTATTGCTCGTTGTATAAACAAAATTTTGCTTGTAGGATTTCTTGTACGAACACCCGTATTGCTAAAATCATTTGATGTTCATTTGTGATACAATCTTAAACCTGAAGTTTTAAGTCCGTCTTTTTTATGGGCGTTGTCGTTCACACCTATTTGATATATCCCACAAATTGAGATCACTTTATTAGCCAATTAAAAGACTTAAAATATTCTTATAAGGGACCGTGCGCAAACTACGTGGCGTAGTCCAAGGGGGGGGGGGGGAGGGTTGGCTGGAAGGCTACGCTGGGCTACGTGAGGAGGGGGGGGGGGTACCGAGCCATACCACGTAGCTTTCCTTTCATAACATTTTTCACAGTTAAAATGAGGAACAGAACTCACAACAGCATGTGAATATTTATTTCCCTCAGTTAATTATCTCCGTATGTAATTAACAATAGTCTGACAAGAGAAAACAGTACAAAATGTCTTCTGGAATCAAACGGGAAAAAAAGCTAAGTGCTACGTGGGGGGGGGGGGGGGTTCACAGGAGGCCGAAATGGGCATACGTGGTTTGTGCACGCTCCCTAATGCCCTGAAGTCATGAGTGAAATTGTTGAGTATGTTTTTGCATGGAATGCTTGTGGTTATAAATAAAATGGCCGTATTATAAAACTAAATATTATTTGCTATCAATCACACATTCGAGGTGAGCGGCAACGTTCTAGCCTCGCATTCTGGAGGCCGGGGTTTCGAATCCCTGTTCGGCCATCCGGATTTGGCTTATCCATGGTTTTCTCATATCATTACAGGCTAATGACGGGATGGTTCCTTTGAAAGGTCATGGCCCAATTACTTCATGTTCCTTGTCCCCTGTCCTTTTCCGCCTCTAATGACCTCAACTTCGACATGACGTAAAACCAAAAGCAAAATAAAATACAAGCAATCTTTGTCGAGGACGCTGATATTGGTATTCATATCAAGCGGAGGAGGCCAAACCCTACCTCTGAAGTGGCTAACTCTGTTCTGTGAATTTAGCACCAATATTGTCATAAATCTAATAGTTTTTGTGTGTGTGTGTGTGTAAAAGAAAAAAAATAATAATAAAAAAAGCTAAATAAATCATATTGAAACGGAAATAAATTGAAAATCGAACTAAATCAAAGAATAAAAACTACGTACCTCGGCAAAATGTACCAGACGAAATACAGAGCACAGTCAAATATCTTCAGAAATACTCAGTGAATAATTCTGTTGTTTAGGTAGAGTTTAATTTTTAATAGTTTTAAATGCAGCACTATTTGTGAAAATCGCAACACTCAGAATGAAAGGTCTGAATCACACCACAATCGGATAATGATAGTAGGAGATTAAGATTGCTGAGAGGTGGCGTGATTTGTGTGACCGGACTGGTCAATATTACGTAACATTCAGTCGGTGCTGAGCCATTAAACGAAGTGGAAACGAGCTGCAAGAGGTGACGGTTTGTATTTGCGACGTCAAAGGGCGCAATATCAGCATCTGAATGACTTCGAACGTTGCAGAATGATTGGTATCCGTGAAGCTGGTTGTTATAACGTGACATTGTGACTCGTACAGGGCACGCTGCTACGACACCGTGCGTGTGTGGAGCTAATGGGTAGAAAAGGGACGAGCGGGTACTGGACCACACAATGTGAACACAGCGCGGGGAGACCGTCATCTTCTCTGCATGGATGTAACCGACAGTACAGCATCGTCCACAGTGTTGGGTCGACCAGCGTCGATGGTTCGACGTCGTCTGCTGAGGGCTGGATTGAAGGCAAGCATGCCGTTGCGTCGGCTTCCATTGGCCAGAAACTACCACCTCTACAGACTGTGGCACGTGAACGCCGTCAATGCCGTACTGGATGTCAAATTGTAGTGTTTCCGGACGAGTCCCGCTTCAAGTTATCCATCACTGATGGCCGCGTAGGTGTTAGACGCTACCATGGTCAACGCAGTAGAGCAGACTGCATTGTTTAGTGGCGTAACGGGGAAAGTGTGAGTGTTTTGTGCACCATTGGCTGTAAGATGCGATCTCGTGTCCTAGGTATTGCGGCATTCTGAACAGCAACCGCTACATCAGTAACTTTTAGAACCACTCCTGAAAACAGTTCCTCATGCCAGATTTCAGCAGGATAGCTATGGGTCGCATGTGGCAAGTAATGTACAAGCTTTCGTCGCAGAACGACGGGTTCCATTGCTTCCCTGGCAAGCACGTTTGCCTCAAATGTCACCCATCTACATGTCTCGGATATGGTTTGTCGGCAACTTGTTCGCTCTTGTCCTCCTGCAACCACTGTCGATTCCTTGTGGATGCACTCACTAACTGCGTTGCTGCGTGTTTACCAGCAGCACTTGCAGGCTCTTTTTGATTCTAGGGGCTCTGGATACAGCACAAGATGGCTCCATACTATGTCGAATTCTCACGGTCAGAGTGCATGAACAATTCTGCGATTTTAATCATTTTTATATTGTCATGTCATTAACCAGAGGAATAAATTTCATCGTAATCAAATGTTCTCTTGTTAGTATTGAAATTTCAAAACTGTAGTGTATATTCAGACTAATAAAAAAAATCCTCAATACAATACGGACTGAATTTACACAACATTTTTTCACGAAAACTTTTACCCCTTATATATTAGTGTAAGGTCATATGCGTACACTGTTTTTTTTTTTTTTTTTAAGTTAACTAGATTATTTAGTTTCCATTTTTTTTATTTGACCCTTTCGAAGCTGTTTGCGTTCGTGTTTATACATTTTTTAATACATAACTTCTTTTGACAAAATGCATAATGAATATTTTTCAACAACAAATATGTATCTCGGCTACAAGGATACGTGGTTATATTTGCTTTCTGAATTAAGATGTATATTATATGTACACTTTCTGTATTAGGATCTACACATCACGGCACGAAAAAATCGAACACAAGACCGACTTAAAAACTCCCTAACACGGACCTGAGATAGATATATGTGCGTTGGGAAATTTACCGTTAGCCTCTATGCTGCCGTGGTTTGCGAATCTGAAGCGTATATATGCATGTTGCTCCCTTGGTTTCAGAACTAATTTGGCTGAATACATGTACTTTGATGTAATCACTGGCTGTTGCTTGCTTCGTCCTCTTGATCAGATGTTTGCATGTGGTGTACATTTGTTGCGTCCAGGGGCTACGTACACCATGTCGACTGCCGGTGTTGTGTTTCAGATACGGGGCCCAAATGAAGAGGGTCTGCGCAGCCGCGACGCGCAGCCACTGGTGGAAGCGACTGCCGCCGCCGCTGCCGGCCACCTCCTGCAGCCCTGACAGCCCGCCACACGTCTCTAATATCACCTTGTGTGTGTCCACAGCCACCAGTACAACGTTCACTTTACCTGGCTACGTATTCCACGTCTCAGTCTTTTTCTCTAATGACTTGTTGTTGATACGTAGCTTTATTCGAAAAGTTTTTATGGGTTCAAATATTACGCTCTAAAATTAATAGCAATCATCAAATTGATTGAAATACAAGTTCAGTTTCAAATTTAAAACTTGATTATTTACTTACTGAAATTTTTATGTGTCCCTAAAAGTTCAAAATTAACAGAATAAACTTAATAATCTGTCTACAGTCATGATTAAGTATGCGACTTGAAAAAAAGTCTGCGATTAATGTAAGCTATCTATTCTTGTAATAATTATAAATTGTTAGTCAACCAAAGAAACAAACCGAAACAAATGGAATGAATAACGCAGTAATGACGCTTGAATCAGGTAAAAACAGCAGTCAATTATCCTGGCACTCTCCTTGCGAGAACCGTTCAACACTTTCAAAACATGAATATAATGAAAATGTGTATGGCACTTATTTCGCTTCATAAAATTCTTTTAATAGTATACTCTTGTTGTTCGGTGTTTTCATAAGAACAAATCCCAATCAGTGGCTATATCTTTAAACTTTCTTAATATCTTTTCCGGTGTCTTTAAACATGTAATTCATTATCCTTACTTTAATTACTATATTAAAAGCTCTCATACACGTGCAGAATACCAATACAATCTTCCCTTCCGGTAAAACAGGCACATTTGTTTACATTTTGCTGACTTTTTTTTATGTCTATGTATCAGACCTGTATTCCCATTATGTGTACTGTCGTATAACTTTTGACTTCTGGCCTTTGGCAATTTCTCTATGCACAAAGAATGAAAAATGGTTGTTGTGAAGTTATTTGGGAACCTTTCCATGTTATTGGCCTTAACCGTTTCGTATTGGAGGCTTTAAAATGAGAAATGAAGTTTTGTATCGGTAATAGATTATAGAGCTAGGTAATGTAGTATGATAAACGTTACTGCTTACAAAAATCACTGCAATTAAAATGAATGTAATTAGGTCGATGTTAGAAACGAAACGCAATATGAATTATAATACATATTACTATAAACGAAGCTATTCACAAAATTCATACACAAAATTTATTGTTTCTTTTACAGCAGAAACGTTATTTACATACTCTAATTTTTTAAAGCGGTGGTTCCTATTATCAGTTCAAGTACGTCAAAGCACTATTCGTTTCTGTAAACCAATAAATACAAACTATAACACCACCTGAACACCATAATTAATATTGCAGTATGCATTGTGTATGATAGATGCCATACGTTATGACTGCGGAATTATATGTAGAAGCATTGCTTTGCATAGGACAATAGTAAGTGTTTATGATGATTAGCAGTTCAGATAAAAACTGGGTAGATTGTAGAAAACTTAGGGCGATAAAAATAACTTTATAAATCAGAATCCTATGAACACGGGAATTTTTACATAAAAAATGATTGTCTACTTATTTGTATAGAGATAACAGCAATTAACTGACAATCGATTGTACAGGAAAACTCTACCAATAATACACTCAATCAGTATCGTGATTATAGAGGTCAGTAAAAATTTCAATAAGGTCATGGAAAAATAATATTTCGATATAACAAATGAATCAAAATTGAAACTTAAGGTCAAGTGGCTAAGGTCAACTGAGTGTAAAAATGTAACTGTCCTACAAAAACGCACAGACCAATCAATGTTTTCATTCTGTTAATATTGTTCTGAAACCATTTCTATAATTCTCACAAGTTATAATTATCGAAGCTATGTTTGAAATCCTTTCTTGCATCCAATTTTCTTATTACATTATTGGTTTTGCTGTAGTGTAATATTACTGTTCCTAAGTCTTAAAAATATTTTCCTTCTTACTGTCATTTCATGTGTGTGTTCGATGTCACAGATTTCTTAACATTTCTTGTTGTTGTTGTCCACAAATAATTTCCAAGAAACTGAAGAGTCAACATCCAAAAAAAATAATTTTATACCTTAGTTTTAGAAATGCTTGACTACTCAATATGGCTATGGTGATATGTGATAAAATATGTTTTTCATTTGCATTTTTGTGAATATGAATAATAAAGTCAAAACGCAATATATTTCTTCACTTTTTTGTGAATTTCATTCATGTGTGTGTGACTGCTTGAGTGTAAAATTGGCGTAATAAGATGCGGTACAAAACCGTTAGTTCTTAAGACTAGAAAAAGAACTGTATTACAAATTAAAAAAAAAAAAAACTGAAATATACATAGACCTACAATTATTCAAACAATTCCGTATTCACATTATGCAGTTTCGGTAGTCGGTTGTTAAAAACGATTTTTCCGTAAGCTTGGTAGTCGTCGTGATGATGATGAGTAACTGTGCCCCCTAATACGACTTTAAAAACTATGTACTGCTGGGGTTTGAGTCATAAATTTTGATTCATCAGCCAAGGCATAATTATTTACGATCACTTTTAACTCCTTACCTGTGAGATGATGATCACCGACAGTTCTGAGTATTCTAAATAAATGAACACGAACCAAGGAATGCTAACAAAACAAGAAGGAGAAGCTGTTATTCACAGTCGACAGAAAGATTCTTCGACTACTTGGCAGGTGATAAAGAAGTTGCCAAGTGACAAGTTCACGTTAAATCTTTCCTAACAAGATTTTTTAAAGGATCTACTATATAATTTGTAAGCTCACTCACTCACTCTCCTCGATAGCTATTGCTTGGAGAAGGGTGACGGACGTTGCGCGCCAGCGACCAGAGATATCATTAGAATAAATTCGTGGTTATGTTCACAATTTAATACCCTAGCAACTGCTACAAAATTAATTTCCATAATGCATTCATTAAGTTTGATTTTCGTAGCATTTCATAGTTAAAAAATCTACAAACTTTAGTGTTGAAAAAAACGTTGGATTGCTTTTTAGTAAGATGTTGCTAATGAAAGCAACACAAAAAAAACTTAAAAAAAAAATTACTCATGTTCTCTGCTGTAATCACGAATGCTAATGGTCATTCCGGCCTAGGTTAAATTTCAATTAAATCAATACTCTCGTTAATGTTGCTGCTTGGCCAAAGTTAATAAATTACGGTTTATTTGATTTTTACGTATTTTACTGATCACTTTCGCTAATGATCTTTATTCATGTTTGCTGTACGTAAGTTATTAGGTTATTAAAAGTGGACAACAGACCAAATATGTTACCTAATCGAGTATTCTGGCTATCATTTCTTTGAGTTGCTGAACTGTTTAATAATCTGGAATCTGTATTCTGTGGCCGTTATAGACATTATTACCAAAGATTACGTTGTTAATATTTTCCCAGTCTCAATAAAAAACACCGTGATGTATTCGAAATAATATGTGCACTCCCTTTAAACAGAAATTCTTCAATTTTTGCAGAGTGAACTTTTAGAGTCAAGTACAAGATCTAGTCTACAAACCATGACCTTTGAAACAATTATACGGTAGCCCGATCGTCTCTGTCCGTGTGTAACCAATTCATGGCAAAGTAATAAGCAAAAAAAAAAAAATGCGTCTATTAATACTTCCGAGTTCATCAAGCTCAAGAGATTTTATTCTCCCTAAGGATTAATTAAGGGTCAAGTTCGTAATTGGAAACATCACGTCAACCTGTCGTACCTTATCCTTAAAAACTCGAACTCTTCTAGACCAGTGACGATAAACAAAAAACGGTCACGTGCTTACACTAGTCTACACTAAAAGCAGCAATACATCATTATTTCAGAACATTCTAGGATCGTTTTAAACAACCATTACGGAAAAATTTCTTCCCCTCGCAAATGGCCAATTTACAACTCTTCGGAGCAACAATATTGTTTTTAACGAAATAGGTATATCATGCTAGTTAAGCGTTAATAACTCATTTCCAAGCTAAAAGCTGTTTTCATAAAAAAAACACCATGTAAAAACAATTCTGTGCTCGTCCTACACAGACCGATCCTATATTAAATCGTCATTTTGTATGGAACTAAATGAATTTATTATGGCGTGGTTGGCCGGAAGACCCCGAAGTGTAATTCAGACGCCAACTGACAGAATTTCGATTTGTAGTACATTCCACCACTATCATGGCAACGTGGAATCCGAATCACGAAACGTCCTGCCGTATCTTATCAAATTTATAACAAAGCCTGAAAAAATTCCTTGCCCATCGGGATTTGGACCGGGAACCCTGAGTTTTATATGCAACCATACGAACCATTGAGGGAACTTCGTATCGAAGATGCGTTGTTATACCATCAAACATTTTCCATCATAGGTCAATAATATGTTTCTATCAAATTGCGGTAATCACACCTGTAGCCCTCTGCTATTGCCAGTTCTGTGAATTTAACCTGCCACTGCAAGATGAGAACCGAAAGAATTTACTGGAGAGAGTAAGGATAAACCTTCGATTTTGACATTTGCGTACAATATTATTAGGCCAGTCAGTCAAATCAGTCGTACAGTTACTCGCAGATGACTATTATATGTCTTCATTAATGATTCTCATCGTTCAATGACAGTTAAATTCCGCATAGTTACAACATTTCTTCAAGACAATTTTTTTTTTTGGGGGAGGGGGGAATTTCGGCAACCGAGCATAGAGAGTGTGCGGTAACGCTCCTGCCTGACATTCGGAACAACGCGAGTTCAAATCCCTGTCCAGCCAACCTGATTTCGGTTTTCCATGATATCCCGAAATCACTGCAGTGAATGCTGGGCTGGTTCCTTCAAAAGACCATTGGCAAATTTCTTTTCGTTCCTAGGTCACAGTTCCATCCCATCTCTAATTATTTTGATGGCGATTAAGAGTAAAGTCCGAAGCAAAGAAGAAAAACTAGTAAAAAAAAGAAGTTTGGTGGCAACAATGTTTGAAACGTCTTTCATATTGAAATCGATTGAGATTTTCAGTATCAGCTGTTTTCAGTTATTAATCATGACAACTGTTATAGATGAGTAGTTCAAAATAGAAATATGTACTGTACTGAATCCATTCAAGGAAATTGGTAAACGTGTTTCACGCTTCTTATGAAATTGACGGTAGGAGGCAAACAGTTGGAAGTTGTGTGATCTGATATTACGACACTACATTCGGCAAATGCCACACGTGATCTCTTCAGCCAAGTTAATTCAAAAACGTAGCAACTTCTCCCATACAGATCTGATCTGTAGTCTTCTGATTTTCGTGTGATTATATCCATGGAAAATGAACTGGCTGAATCAGCATTACCACCCAGTGAAATTGATTGCTTTTGGCTCCCAAGATGTCTGAAATTATCTGGAAGCGATAATTTCCAAACTTGTGTCGAGGCCAGAAAATAGCAAATCCATGTTGGATAACCTGTATATAATAGATTTTTGTGTCGATTTTTCAATAAAAGTAGTTTTTGCTAAACTTTTTCGACGAAATTAAATTTATGTAAATCAGCATTCAAGAGTTATGCCTTGTTATATTACTTAAATTGAATACGTAAATATGAATTAAAAATTTCTTCAGGTATCCTCCTCGTTAGGGCAGTTTTATCTGAATCCAATATACTCGCATATTATATACGCTACATTCAAGCAGAAAAAAAATTGATTTGGAGCATAATCACTTCAACTATCAGCCATAAGACTTCAAACCACTGCGCACCTAGAAAGAAGTTCAGGTAGGTTGCTGAAAACCAAAATTTCAAAACAGCTGTATTCATTTGTGTCAGTAGTCATGAAATTAATTTATTCTGTGATAAACGCCCTTCAAGCTCAACATCCATCTCATCGGAAGGACGCTTTAACTCAATGCACCAGAAGAGGTGAAAACAAAAGGTTTACTGAATTATTTTAAATAGCCTTTGGACTTTTGTATTGATATTTGACATCTGTGAACAGTGCTTGACACGTATACCATATCAAGCGATTAAACCATTATTTATTGCATGGCTTTCAATCCCTTACTCCTCACCTCTGAATCATCTGGAGGTTTGAAGGGTAATCTTCTGGGCCAACGATCTCCTAATTAGAAGTTGGAACAAAGTTTAGAGCAGAATATTAATTGGGACAAAATCACCACATATTACAGGTAAAGTACGGTACACTCGTATCTTCCGATGAAACCTTATGTGACGCATGCATCTGTGTCTGACGACGAAATGAACCACAAGAATACCTTCAGATAAAAAGAGCACTGCGTCTCAAATGAAAGCAGCATATCGTTACTTCTCTAATACGGAATTTAAACACATTTGTCGCACGGAAACTAATCTCAATCATACATTAATGAATCAACAAAAATAGATAAATAAAGAAGACTTCTACTAGCTCCCGAAATACGTTATCATCTGACAAGCTAAGTCAGCATACTATGAATGGTCTCCTTTACTGACTATGAAACTGCTTTGCCTCTAACCATCGCCCAGCATTTTTTAATTTATTTTTTATTGGCTCAGCAACTCTTACAGACTATCACTCCCGATTTTGTGGAGGAAAGTCCGGAACGAAAATCCTGCATAATCTAGATAAAAACTAAATCAAATCGCCCTCAAAAGTACCTATTTCTATTTATTTGAAAAACATCTTATAGATCACCATTATGAAAACTAATATTCGTTTAAGAAGCCCACTAATTCATTTTGATTTATTACAAAAGTTCAGTTGTAAACTATTTTCATAAATGTTGAATTTTTCATTTCTTTGCGGATTGGTAAATAAACATTACATATAGTCTGAAAATTCTTTCATTTGAACAATTCCTGCTTCACCTTAATGTATGTTTAATCCAAAATAATTAGTAGCTTATTTCCGTTGGCTCCTATCAAATTGATAACAATCTGAAGATTATTTCAAATGGGTACCCATTTTGGGTAGCAATTGAATTAGAGCGGTAATTATTTTGAATTAAACGAAATATTTTTCAACATATGTAGAATATGTCGCTTTCCTGTTGTCATGGAATTCATGGGGCGTGTCCACAGACTATACCAAAGTGCTAACTCCCAATGGTATTAAGAGGTACCTATTTTCCCCCTAGTGGTTCGGGACAACAGGTAGGTATTTATGAAGCATTTCAGTAGAGTAGCTTGTCTACTCGGAGGAAGATAACTGTTAGAGCCTATAGCGCTGGAGTGAATGCTTCTATTACTGCTATGAATGAAACAGTGAAAGTATGTTTACCGCCATTTCGCAGAAAGTAATATTGGTGAAGATACATAGATTGCTGGTTATATACAATAGAACAATCCTGCGGCCAAATTGACATTGATTGAGATGCTTACAGTTTTAGAGCAGAGGGCGGAGCGAAAGGTGAGGCTTCGGAGTCCTGCGTTCGGACCCGGACAGACCCCGCCCAGCTTGGCGCTAACGATGAAGCACTTCTGTACGATTATCGACCGACGGCCAACTACCCGTTGGTGCCTTTTATATACGTAATTACTACTGATGTGACATACTAACACCACAGTTGCCTCAGTATTGATTCACTCCCAGCCGATATCGTTAGAAATAGAGGCATGGCACACTACAAAAATTAACTTTATGGTCAAGTTTGTCGCTACTTCAACCTCTCTTGGATGTTAAAGACAGCCGGGCCAAAATATTTTGTTAATATTTCCTCATAAAACTGTAATCACTGATTTTATCCAAATAAATATTAAAACCATTGGAGATGCTCTTCTAATAATTCCTCTTCTTAAATAATTTAATACATTTGTAACAACAGTTCTTTTACTTAATTAATTTAATTAAAATGCTTGTTGAGTGTTAATTATCTTTAACTGAAGGTTCAATGTGGACTACCGCAAGATTTAACGACACGTCGCAGTAAACAGTCGGTGAGAAGGTTTTATATATAATCCTATAGTTATATAATACCATCTATTACATAGTTATTTTTTTAAAGTGCATAGTTTTCACTGTTAGGACTTAAATTACGTACATCTAACACTACTGGCTTAAGAGGGTAATTGCAGACCGTTGTAGTTTTTTCATTATTTTTTGAAGCGAAATTCAGCCTTTTCCGCAAAACTGTCAGCCATAGTTTCATCTTTTATTTCTTCACAAATTCGTTACCGGCTTACTTCGGCAGTTCAGTCTAGCATGGTGGATCATCGAGCTAGTAGATCCAGAAATATGTGAACGGGGCGATTGTTGAAAGGTCACCTCTTGCGTCCTGATCATCCGAAATAATGGCTTTAAGCGCTACTGCATTATAATATAGACCATTGCTGCAGAAGTTTTCAATTTCCTGCTCCCTGCGTATATCAAAAACAGATAAATACAAAAAACACAAGATTTACGCTGGTTCACAGGTGTACAGAGACACTTTCACTCCTTCTCTTAAAAAGTGGACCGGGAAACAAGGAATTACACTGGAAGTTCCGAGCTTTTACCTGAAGTGGTATTACAACGGTTAGAATAATAATACTGCGAAGAATGGGCACAAATTTAATGCACTCTCATTTAGGCCGGTGCTCTAGTATCTGCCCCTCTGACGCCGCATTACAGGTATTGTTCTGAATTTGTTTCTAGATGGCACTACACGCTGTTGGCTCATACATTTTCGCCAATCATGAATATGAACACTTATCGTAAATTCTTGTCGGTGACTTAAGAGCTTCTGAGGTAGTTTTAATCAATTTTTAACTTTTTTGTGATTCTGTTGAGATCGGGAATTGGCATGAGAGGAAAGAGGCTAGACGACTGCCTGCTTCATCGATTTCCGTGGAAGTGATTCGCCGTTCCGATGTAGAGTTGAGCATTTCAACCACACCAATACCACCCACAGAACATTGTTAGAAGAACAGGATGAGAAAAGTCACTGAATGTCCGCGCAGGGACCTCGCGTATCATACATGACACATTCTGCGATAGGTTTGAGCAAACTGACATACTTTCGGACGTCATCCTACATTCGTTAACACTATCTATGGAACGGCTTTTCTATTTTTTGTTTTTAATTATTATTTTAAATAAATATTATTCGACCATGGTAACTTCATTTTTTTTAAAAAAAAAGAAATTTTTAACAAATACTTTCCTATATTTTCTGTTTTCCATTTTTTGTTTTTATTTATTATTTTAAATAAATTTTATTCGCCCATGGTAAATTCAATTTAAAAAAAAAAAAACTAATTGTTAACAAATATTTTCATACATTTTCTGTTCTTGACTAGAATTAATTGTAATTCTCGTTTTCATTCCACGCTAAATAGATTTCTGTACCTTAGCGAATCATATTTGATTCGAGACTAAAAGTATTCATGTACATAATGAAAATTCGTATGGGATACCAAAATTTATCACCCATTTTAATTTTCGAACTCACATGACACTTAATGATACTTGTTTAAAATATATCACTGACAAATAATTACTGAATGATTTCTATTGCACTGTTATTAAATAAACTGAAATTTCTCCTTGTCGAAGCATTTTTAAAGTTGCAAATTTACAATTTTCTATCACACACGAATAAAGGACTATTTGTGAACAATGTTAATACCAAACAAACAATATATATTGCAGTTTAAAAATTCACATACCGTTAGGAAACAAAATCAAGATTTTTGAAAACAGAATAATTAAAATTTTATATGATTTGTATCAGAATTAGACGAGTTGTCGGATATTAATAGGCATTAGAAATGTTAACAAAAAGAAAAAAAAGGAAAATCGCAAGTTTGGCTACTTGTTAATAAGTTAACTACAATTATTCATTTCAGTTGATCATACTTTCCAAATACATATTACTCATAGTTTTTTCCGTGATTCTAAGAACTAGATATACTACAGATACAGTACATGTAGGTAATATTGTGTTTACAAAAATCTTAACCAAAAGGCTGTCAGTGAAAAAAAAAATATTGGATAGCCGTGCAACATAGTAAAATAGGGAACGAAGAATGGTGCGAATTGTTTGATACCTTCTCAGAACTACCATTTATGGAGGAAATGAACATAACTAGAGTGCTTTTTTTTGTTAAGAAAATAACATGAATAACATCAATTTGTTAGATTTTTATTAAAAAAGTAAGTGCTTTGAAGGTCTCTATGCGTTGTCTGCCAAAAAATGTTCCAAGCAACGGTTGCTGAATTAGCACAAGTACGGTACAAAGACTACTGTATGGAACAATAGTTACTTTTTATAAAAAAAAACAAGCCCCAAAGCCCGTCAATCGGAATGTTACGGTAAGTTATTTCTCTGCAGTTGCTTAACTAAATAGAATTGTTTCGAAATAAAGCTCATTGTTACTTATCGTCCCTAAAAAGACTCAGTTGTCAACTTGGTCCAGGAAGCATTTCAGCCTAATCCCAACTCCACTACTATTGGTGTTAGAAAGCCAAAGCTTCAATCATATGCGAATTAATACATTCCCTGTATCGCATGTCATTGTCACCATGCATCGCGATATAAACTTGATCCCAAATCTTCACAGGTTCTTACATCTTTCTTTCTTATTACTTGTGATGAAGATCGGTATTTTAACGACTGAGACAGTTTACATCGGCTGTAATAATGACCCCAGTGAAAACGAAGGATGTTAAAAATAAATCTTAACAACTTACGCTATGCCACGTAATATTTAATTGTGGTTTAGGCCACATATATGGCGATCAATGTGGAATTTCTTTCATTCAAACCATGTAATTATTTCAGTAAAAAAAAAAAACACACACACACTCAATTTCTTTCAGCGTTCTGTCAATTCATGTCTTAGCAATTGCTTAACTAAATAGAATTGTTATAAAATAAAATTCAATGTAATTCCACGTGCCTTGCGCTGTAGAAAAAAGCTACCGTTTCCACCTGGGTCCAGGTTGCATTTCAACCTAACCACATACTAAACTTGCCGCCAGAAAAACAATACTTCAATCTCACGCATATTAATGCATGGACTGTATCGCATTTTAGTGGCAATAATGCATCTCTATATAAATTTTGGCTCTAGCATAATCATTGGGACTCATAAAGGAATTGTCCTTTTGGTCTGAAAATTGTTACACACGTTTGATAGATTATATTGTTTAATGTGTGTTGCTCTTAGAGCTGTAAAATATATACATACCTCACAAACGTCACTCAAAAAGTGCCGTAATGCGAGCGACTGGGATATGCTATATAGCGAAATATAATGATCTCGCACACGTTCTTTGAACGATATTATTCGGGACTATGTTGCTATCACAGCCATCAAAAATTTAAGTATGGAACAAATTACACAAAAAAAAACTTTGAACCGTTAGCGAACGAAGGAATTTAGTTTTTATAGTTGAAATGCAATCTGTACCAAAATGGCGTTTGGTTCTTGTTGTTAAAGCATAATTCACTAGAAATTTGGATTTATGAAACATTTTAATTATCATTATTTACGAGCAGAATCATTGGCAGCGCCTGTGGATAGGTTGGAATGTAGCCTGGACCAGAATGGTTTCCTTTTGTACCTTAATGGACTTTGTTTTGATTATAAAGTTGGTCTGATTTTCATCGTTTTTGCTCATTGATGCATTTTGTTGCACGTAATATTAGTATCGCTGGAGGTCGAATACGATAACAAATGGCGTACTGTAATCGCTTAATGTGTAACGTTACGGCAGAGTTTTTTGATTAAAGTTTGAGCTTTATATACTACTATCTTGATGGGGGTATTAGAAACATATTACTAAACAATATACTAGAAGGAACGTATGCGTTATCATTATACATCGCTATATTCCTTCTCCCAGTAGCTCGCCGCTTAACGTTACGGCACTTTTCGAGTGAAGTTTGTAAGGATGTATGTATTTGACAGCTTTAGGATTAACATACATTAAATAAAATCGCCCAACGATCGTGTGCAACAGTTTTCAGAACAAAACGACAATTCCTTGATGAGTCCAGTGGTAGCGTAAGAACCTAAATTTGATCAAAAATCTTCAAGGATTTTTACACCTTTCTTTTTTTGTTGTCGTGATTCAACGTTTGAATAACTGACATAGTTACATGTTGCGAACATAATTGACTCAATAATATTACTCAATGAAGGCAAAGAAGATAAAATTAAATCTTATATTATACCACGTAATATTTGTTTTAATTGTTGTGTAAGCTGCACAGTACGCGATCAGTATGGAACTTTTCCCGTTCAAACTATTTAATAATTTCAATAACAGCGCACAGTTTAAATTATTTCGAAAAAAAAACTATATTATTCATGCCCTCTGCTGTAGCGTCAAATGCCGTTGTAATTCTCACCCATGCTAGGTAACAATCTAATCGAAGCTTTCGCCAACATTGATGTTCGAAAATTAAAGCTTTTTTCTTACATATCTATGGACAAAGAATTTAAGGAATACTTCTACTGATGAAAAGAATAATACGTAAATTTAAGCATCTAATGATTGATATGACGATTTAAACGCAGTACATACTTTTTTCGGTGTTCTGTCATTTAATTTATTCGCGGATGCTTAGAAATATTATTAAATAACGTGAATAACCAAGAAAAATGGCGTAAAGCATGACGACATTGTGCGACGTTATAGAGTGACGTCATGACGTGACAGGTGACGTCATAAATGACAGACTTGCTTATTATATGAATATATTTTTCGCTTCACTGAGGTTTTTCTATTCTACAAAGTCTCCATCTGTATGGTACTATACCGCTGCAGGAAACCGTGACGTGAAAAGAGAAAGGACGGGAGTATGCATTGTGCCATTGCACTCAACGGTGAAAGCTGTATGAACTACGGCTTGCACGGATCCGAGACGCTGCCAACACAAAAACTTACTTCAGCGGAAATAAAAATGCGTACCCATCATTCTTTTTGCAAGACTGACTTATTGCGTAGCCGACTGCCATTCAGAGAATTGAAAAGCGAAGACATTTCTTCCAAGCTGGTAATGAAGAATTTTAACAGGATTAGCAATACCTACCTCAGATAAAAAATTAAAAAATATGGATTTTTAGCTGTTACTAGCTTTACTGTTACGCCTCCTGAGTCTGAAATCGACATGAGTGATTATGAAGTTATTCAAAGAGCGCGAGCATGTTGTGTATAGTTATAAAGTTATTATTTTTATTTGTAGATCCTCATGCATCGGAAAAGAAAAAGGAATGCACATTCCCAGAGTCTATCAAATAGTGCCAGGACAATTTTTTTTCTAAAAACTCATCTTGCAACGTAGAAAGGAGATGCAGAGCGTGAATAGTGTTCTAACATATCTAGTTCAACAGTTTCACACTGAACTGCTATAATTTGACGCAAAAGCATATATATCCTCAAAAATTAAAATTAATTATTTAGGGAAGGAATTATTGGAAGAAATGTAAAGAGGATAATTTGCAACTCATTTTATTGTTTTAATGCCACTAAATTCCACATATTTTTTATATCCTAGCAGAAAATTTGGTAATATATAGAAACAATAATAGTGCAAACGCTATTGCAGCGTTTATTCATAGCGTGTTAAAAATTAAACATTATATAAGTTGAAACCATTAATTCTGATTTAAAAAGTAATTAACTGAATAATTACCTGTTGTCTGTTCTTCATTCGCATGGACTGTTAATGTTATCTTGGATGTCTGGGTTGAATCGCGTCAATTTATCGAAACCTAATGTTTCGGCCATCATTTTGGGTCCTCTGAAGAAGGCCCCAAAATGATGGCAGAAACGTTAGATTTCGATAAATTGACGCGGTTCAACCAGGACAACCAAGATAACAACGACAACGACCGCAGAAGTCTTCGCATCCACATGGACTGTTTGAGTGCAGACCTCTAGAGAGCTAAATTATCTACGGCTCTTGTGTCTCACTGAAAGAATTTCATTTTATTTTTTAATATGAAGGATTTCCAAATCAAACTCTAGTTTAATTCCTTTGAATAAAACGATACCGTTAGTACCCTGTAAATGTAATAGGTATATCGACTCTGAGAAGTCTTACCCAAATTCAATTTGTTCAAAAATGTATCTTAATATCTCATTTTTCCTACCTCCATCAAATTAAAACGTTCCTTTATCTACTCATGGGACCATTGTCTATACATTCTCCTAAACTATTGTAACGATACAGCTTAATCAAGCTGTTCACTCAATGGTCAAATAATATTTATAATTATATGATTTACAGTTTGCATTGAATATTCAAGGGTTGCTGGTGGACAGAAATTGCCGGTCACTGACTCTTAAAGGGACAACAGCTGGCAGGTATTAACCTGGAACCAAAGTGAAAATAGCCTTTGTGGCCGAATAGAAGAGTAGAATGGAGACGTCCGTCCCTCTCCAAACACCAGCCAGCCTCGTACGTACTCCTGGAAGATTAAAAAGTCAGATTTAAGAAGTTGGATTCTGGAGAACGGCAAGCTTGCTAGCACAAAAAGCAAAGCCGAATATGGACGATTGTGAGCGAAATAAGGTAACTCTTGCGAATCTGTATGCGTGTATTTGCCGCATGATTGAAAATTCCCCCAGTACGATGTTTTTAGAAACTTGTAACTAGGTTTTCTGTGAACTAGACGACCCGAGCGAAAATTTCGCAAATAAAATGCTATGAATAGTGAGGTTGAATATGATGTAACCAAAGCTGAGTCATTATTCTTCATACTCATACTTCATTTATCGAATTTGGTTAGAAATCCAGGGAGATAAATGGGTCGAAACACAAAAAAACGTATTTTACAAATATTGACAATTTTGCCCTTTAAGGGTCGAATTACGAAAAATTCCTTTCTTAAAATATAATTTTACCACGGCGGAAACCTTGGTCTTTAATATGATATCTCATTTATCTATATCGGTTAGATATCAAGGGAGATAAATCGCTCGTGACACAAAAATACGTTATTAAAAAAAATTATACTTTATCCCTATAAGGGTTGAATTCCAAAAACATTCTTTCTTAAAATACGATTTCACAAAGCTGAGACATTACTTCTTATAATCCTACTTCATATACTGATTTTGGTTAGATATCCAGTGAGATAAATGGCTCGAGATTCAAAAAACGCATTTTATAAAAAAAATTGACAATTTTGCCTTTAAGGGTCGAATTAAGAAAAATTCCTTTCTTAAAATATAATGTTACCACGGCGGAGATCTTAGTCTTTAATATGATACCTCATTTATCTATATCGGTTAGATATTAAGGGAGATAAATCGTTCGTAACACAAAAACGAATTGCAAAAATATTGATACTTTTTCCATTTAAGCGTTGAATTCCGAAAAATCTCTGTCTTAATATATGACGTCACTAAAGCGGAGATCTTAATCTTTTAAATGATAACTCATTAAACGATTTCAGATAGGTATCCAGGGAGATAATAGACTCATAACACAGAAAACAGCATTTTAGAAATATTGACATTTTCGCCCTTTAAGGGTCGAATTCCGAAAACATAATTTCTTAATATATGATGTGACCAAAGTGAAGACCATAAGCTTTAAAATGACACCTCATTAATTGATTTCGGTTAAGTATGAAGGAAGACACAGGCTTGTGACAAAAAAATACCTTATAGAAGTAATATATATGATTATATTTTCGCATGTGCTACGAGTCGATTGACTGGTGATCCAAGGCAGTAGGGGGGATGCCGAGCTGTAATACTTTTAAACGAATATCTTCGAGAGGTCTTGAGATTCCACCTGCAGAACAGAGTGGTAATCCCATTAACCGTGCGGATGTGACGACTAGCCACCAGCGCAATTAAACTATCACAAGCGGGTGGTAAGACATTAAATGACACAGTACTCGTGGGTGTAACACTGGAGCAATCACTGTGCTCACAGTTACTTTAGACTGTGTCCTACATACGTTACAAAAGCGAGCGAATGCGCGCGATCTCTGGCTGTGCTACTTTCAGCTACAAGCAGCGACAGCAGTCCAAACGCTTGGGTGTCCTGCGTGCAAGTTGAGCCGGTCAGCTGAATAAAAATGTCGCCGAGAAGCCGTAAAATGTTGATGCTGGACAGTGCATTAAGTAAACTAGTCTTAATTAGGAAAATTAGGCGGAACAGGAGTGCTGTAAATAAAATATATCGAGAGAGGCACATTCATGGAGAATTACACCACCTCGTATTTACAGCTAAGAAGATCACCACCAAAATTCTTCAAATATACGAGAATGACTATCTGATAAATGGATTGCGGAGACATGTTTCGTATGCAGCCACAAACTTTCAGCAGCGAATAAACTTTGAAGAAAGGCTGATTATTGCATGAAGGTAAGCTACTTCCTTTGTACAGTGTGTGTGCATTTCAATTTTTAATGTTGCAACCAGACCAACAGCACAATTATTTTCCCCCTATATAATTTGTTGTTTCATATGAGTGATAGAGTAGTATGAAAATGCGTTAGTATAAATTAACAATTTTCCACGCGTGATTAGTTATAAATATAGGTTATGTGCTAGTTAAGTTCATAAAGCGAATAGCTAATGTACTTACTGTCGAAAACTTCAATTTTTGAACTCCGTTAATAGCAGAATTGGTTGCCATGGAACTAAAAATGATAAATATAGATTACGTTTTCCAAATTAAAACATGCCGTTCTTGCAAATCCAAAAAATTTCGCTCACAACCCATTTTTTTCTATTTCTTCTTCAGCTTTTTTGCTACAGGAGTATCGTTCCGCCAGCTCTCATTATCATTTAGAGTTGGAAAAACAACAGTTGCAAATATAGTGAGCGAAATTTCAAGGGCGTTGTGGACATGTTTTCAGCCATTATATACGCCACAACCAACGAAGGACTATTTCTTGAAAGTTGATACGGACGGATAAATGGCAGTTTCCAAACTGCATTGGCAGTATTTATGTGAAGCACATAAGAATTCGGAGCCATCCTCATTCTGGTAGTCAGTACTACAATATTAAAACTATTTTTCAATTATTTTTCTGTCAGTGACAGACGCAAGATACAGATTTTCAGTGATTGATGTTGGAGCTTATGGAAAAGACTGTGATGGTGGTGTGTTCAGCAATTATATCTTTCGCAAAAACATAAGAGTCGAATCGGCTTATTTTTCTGGGTATTCCTTTCTGCCAAATTCAGATGTGAGAGTGCCTCATGAGTTTGTTGGTGATGAAGCATTTCCATTAATGACATATCTAATGCATCTTTATCCTGGAAGAAATATGACACCTGAAAAAGCAGTTTTCAACGAGAGACTCTCTGCAGCAAGAAGAGTTGTGGAATGTTCATTTGGAATCCTGTCATCAAAGTGGGAAATTTTGTTGAATGCAATTGAAACTGATGTAGAGAATGCAATAGCTATTGTAAAGGCGACAGCAATTCTACTTAACGTTATCATTGAAAGAGAGGGTGTTGGCCTTGCATTACCAGCAGACAAAAGCAATTTAACTGTTGGAACATACTTAAGCCTATCAATAACACAAAATTCTTCCCAGCGAGAAGCAATAAAAATAAGAAATACATTTTTTAATTATTTTAACAATGTAAAAACAGCAGAATTGTAATAAAATAAAACTCTAATGAAGCTATTGTTTCATTCATATAATTTGTATATGTGGCCCTCAGCAATAAAATAAACTTCTGTCAATTATTTGATCTGCCTTTAGGAAAGAGCTTTTACTCACTAATAAACCAGAATGTTTTATTTAGTTATACTGCAATCCATGACTGCCTGACAGGAATTGTGATATAAAACTTTATCAGATAGCAAAGAGGAAGTTATTGTACTGCACAATATCCATAAAATGTTGAGTTATACTTAGTTTCAAGGCTTATTTCATGTTGTAAATATGTAAAGCTTATACTCTTGATTGGCTGGTAAACAATCTAGAAGCTGTCACTGCTTTATGGTCAGAAGCTGTCACAAGACTTATGGTCCTTGTTGAACTAAAAAAAATATTTGCCATGAGGCAAAATGCCTGTCAATGAAAATCCAATCATCTTTGTTGTGCAATTGTGTTCTCTTTACAGTAAAGATCAATCACAAAAGTATGTAGTAGTAAAAATCTGGCAACACTGGGAGAGAAAGGTTTAACATATGGTTAGAAATATGAAAAACTAAATGAAATCCATTTTTTCATTATTTTTTATCTGCAATCTTATTTTTCAAAACACCGATAATTTGGCCCATCGCATCCAGCTTGTCTAAATGGTCAAGCTGTTTCATATAAGGTACAAGTGATAGTAATAATCTGGTATCCTCACATTGTTGCTCGGATTCCAGCATTTGGATTTTTCACGCCTCCATTTGCACTAGTTGTTCCTCAGAACTGGTGACCAATTTTTTTCTCTTCTTTGATGGCTGTTGTGTTTGTGGTGTCTGAACAAAAGCAATAGAGTCCTCCGAGTAATCTGATAGCTTCTCACTCTCACTGCAGCCTCAAAATACTGCATTCACGAATACAGAGTTATCAGTAATAAATTCTTCAGAGTTGCTGATGCTGACACCTGAGGATTGTGAAACTGAAAAGTCCTTGACTGAAATATTTGACTCTGTTTCTCTGAGTATCATAACATCAGTGACTGAAAGTGACACCAATTGCTCTGCCTAGCCACAGCTGCATTCCCTGACGAAAGAATTGGCATCTTCTTTAGATCCCTCCGAAACCCATCCCTCAATGATTTCCATTTATTTTTTGCCTCATCCTCTGAAAGCAGACAAACATACAAACAAATTAAAATTTTGTTTATGGCTTTGGACTTAAAAACTGGTACATTTTGTTCACCTGAACTGCCCAGTTTAAACAATTATGTCCTATCCCAGCAATGTAAGTAGTAGCAAGTACTTGATTATAGACTTTTACTATGAAATATAAAAATCTTTGCTTTTGATGAACACATGCAACTTCAGGATACATACTGTTATGAAACTTCAGTTTGAGCAGGGTTTATGTAATCTTTCAGACTCCAAACAAACATATTGGCCTGAACTTACTCAGCAACTTCATTGACTATAAACCATATGACCAGTTAATTATGCTATAGGTGAACTATGACCAAAGTATAGCTGAAAATTAGCTAACAATTATTAAAAACTATTTAATAACACTGATTGAAACTGTATTGCAAGAAATGAAGTAATGTATACCACAGCTGCCCACACAGCATAAGCCAGCAGACAAGAATAAGAAATGCAGCTGCACCGCATCAGTCGAAACCATAGAAAAGTACATTTAAAGTAAAACTGAACCATCTTGTTCTGCTGAACCCTCCAAACTTTGAAATATGTTGAGGAGTTATTACATTCCTTGGCTAGTTACATACACTTGTACAGTGCATAGCCAAAAGTTGTTCACCTTTCAGAATAATTTCCAAACTGTTCACATACACTCAATAAAATGACATTATAATCAGTAATAGTAGCTTCCAAACAAATGAAACTGATGCAAAAAAAAAAGTGAAAACACAATAATAGCCATATGCCATAAAGTGATTAAGTTATTAATGAAGGAACTTATAAAAGGGAAATCGACATCCAAATTTCAGTGCTGTATGGAACCACACTCCTTTTTGCTGAGGGTACACAGTTTTCATTTCCAGACATAAAAAAATTATTCTAAATTACAGTAGAAGAAGGCATATATTTAAGTCAGTGCAACTTCAAATGTTTATGACAGAATTGCTCTGTCTTAACAGCAAATACTGAAGGGCAATGAATCAGAGGTAAGGAAATTAATTTACTAGAAGGGATAGTATGGACGACTCATTACTGTCAGTAAAAGTCCTGAGGGACACCACAAAAGTCCTGAGTTTTTTCCGTACCTTACACAGTAAAAAAAATTTATGCCAAAAGACACCAGAAAGGTACATATAGGTCGATGCTTAATACAGGAATAATTTGCCACACACAAAGAGAGTTTTCAGCATGAAATAAGTTACAACAAGCATAAATACACAAGCCATACAGCAAACAAGACCAATATGTAGAAGCATAAATTTATGAAATAACATGCTAGTGCTTCCATGATCAAATATAGGACAAACAGGCAGGCTTTTTCGAATCACAAACTCTGAACACACTAAGTTGCATACATCCACAACAGACATACGAAATAGCTGCACACATTCATAGGTAAGCAAATACTAAAAAACTGAACCAAGATCCAGATAAATACACATATCGTAGAAATTTTCTAATGTAGATAAAAATATAATTCCTTACTCGAGCTCACTGCCATTTATCAGAAATATACCGGTTGTGATAATTTTTTTCATTCATGACCCACAATGAGCGTCTCTTGGTAACTCCGATATTAAAATTTCTGCAAAATCTTGCGACATCGTGCACAAACCTAACCTAACCTCGTAGTAGCAGACGCTTCTAACAAGATACAAACAGGTTTGAAATTCAAACGTCGCCCGTTGTAGCGTCAGGCAGGCAGCGCTACAAACGAAGCTCATGTATGACAGAATCGTAACTATACCTGCGTTTGTGTTTTGTCTCCTGAAGCTGCGGCACACTGTCGCTCGCTTTTGTAGCGTACCTAGCTGCCTCGATGGTTGCACGCCAAGTGAGCACTTAAACCACGCCGGTGCTCTCTTTGTGTGTCTGCAGGGAGCTCTGGTTTATTATAAGTCCGTAAAACTATAGTGGCAACTGAAAGAACTAAGTGTGCGTGTTTTTTTAGATTCCTCCACACTTTAACGGTTTTGTATGGATAGATCTGTTCTAAGGGAATCACTCTCCGATGAACAAACTAAGCAAAATTAAACAGCCGTGAGAAAAGGATACGATATGGAAAGAATTTTCAAAAGTTCCTACCTTTCAATAACTTGTATTTCTTAATGGCGCCTTAAATCGATTTAAAATGAATACTTTTGTTCTTCTGAAAGGTTCAATTGATACTGTCAATAGTTTCCAGAAGCACTGAATTTTCGTGTTAGTTTTGTATGTTAGCTTTTCTTATAATAATGTAACGCTAGGATTTCACTTGAACTTTTCCATAACTGTTTATTCTTAAAAGTCAATGAACTAATTTGTTAGACAATTTCTGTCAAGTCTTTGATTATTTATGTGTTCACGTAATCATAAATACAACGATATATATATAATAAGATAATTTAATCGTAAAACAATAGAATGTAATTTCGCATTCACTTCCTTCATGATCCGAGTTATCAAAAGATTTAATTGATTTATAAAATATGATTCTTATTAATTACAAAAATAAATAACAAATTAAAAAAATAATAACAAGGTAATTATAATAATAGTATATATACACCTCCAACATAAAACCCCTGTCCAACATACCATCAAAAGTCTACATGTAGTTTTTGCACGTACCGGATATTAAATTCCTGATACCTTTGTATTAATTTCTCATTGTTTCAATGGCACATCAAAATTAAACGTACCCTGTTTTACTCATGACTGTACATTATTCTAAATCACATCAGAATCCAACAAATTTAATATATATATATATATATGCACATTAAGTATACAGTCTTGTTGCCGGTAACAGTCTTATAATTTTTATAGATTTCAATTGAAACCCTGTAAAAAAACGAACTTCAGCTGTTCCATAAATCCTGACCACCTCATCTTACAAACAGACAGATAGGTATAATTTTTAAAAAAGTTGATCCCTATTCAGTAACTTCCTAATAATGTCCCGAAATTATTTATTTAAAAAGCTTTTAAATGTACTGTCTTTCTTCCGATTACAGTTCTATTATATAACAGGTATAAGGATTTCTGTTCTTGTGGATTTACGCCTCGTCGCCGTCGACGTCGAGACCATAAAGGGAGCAGTGAACGGGAAGGGATTTCGCATTTGGCCTTTCAAAGGAACCGTCTCGGAATTCGTCTGGAGTGATTTCAAGAATCCATGAAAAACCGATATTATTTAGAAATAGGCCAACGTTGAATTGAGAGAAGCCGATCTGCCGCCAATAAAATGAAGGGAAAAAATCGAAATGTAAGCCTTCACTCCATTCTCTCCACTCGCTACTCTCCTACATTACTAACATTTCTCATCCGTCCTTAGAATTACAGTTGTTAAAGAATTATATGAAGTTGCTGAAATAATAACTGACTGGGGTAAAACTGGGAAGGAGGAGGTTAATGCTGAATATATAAAGACTGTAAAAAGGGTGTTACTGGTGAACAGTAGAAGTATAATGAACAAAGTAATCGAATTTGCAAACTTAATAGAGATACACTAACCACAAGTAATAATTGGGGTAGAGAGTTGGTTAAAAGAAGAAGTACTAGACAGTGAGGTTTTTCCCGATGGTTACAGAGTGTACCGCAGAGATAGAGGAACAATTGGTGGAAGTATTTTTATACAAGTTAACGAAAACTACCACAGTTCCCTGGTGTTCAAAGATCATGACCATGAGTTACTTGAAGTAGATTTCTGGGGCAATAAAAAAGAAAAAATCACGGTGTTGGCTGCTTACCGCAGTGGTAGAATGACAGATGAAGATGAGATTCTTGGGGAGAAATTAAATTCATACTCAGAATTCAGAGGTGAAAAGAGAATGGTCATTATTGGGGGCGATTTAAATTTACCAGGTGTAAACTGGGTAAGAAATAAGATTAATAATACAAGGGAACAGAGACTTGCAAACACACTAATAAGGGAAGGAGGATTTACACAAGTGGTAGAGCACAACACGGGGACAAAATATTTTGGATATATTCCTAATAAAGCCCGATGATAACCTTGTGTGGTATCAAGTAACCGAAGGAATAAGTGAACATGAAGCAGTTTTCATGGATATTAGAGGATTCAGTAAACCAGCAGCCAAAACTGAAGAGGGAAATAGGTACAATTATAAAAAGGCACAAATTTCGAATTTGAGAGATATTGCAGAGAACGTTTCAGCAATTGGAAGGAAGACACAGGTACAGTAGAGTTAAGGTGGGAAGAGTTCAAGAAGATAATAAGAAACGGGAAAGAAAAATTTATTCCAAAACCAGAAAATAAAGAGGAGTAGAGATTCTGTGTACTATAATAGGGAGGTGAGGAGGTTAAAGAGGTTGGTAAGAAGAGAACATAACAGAGTTAAGAGACAGTAGGGTAGTAGGGAATATTTAAAACAACTAACCAAGGACTTATTATCCACAAAGAAAGTGGCTAAAGATGGATGTATGAAGAGTATTATCAGTTCAGGGGGACCATTGACTGATGCATCTATAAATTACTATGGCTATCTTAGAAAACTGAGGAGAACGGAGGGTGTTGAGACGCTTACAGATAAAGATGTAAAAAAACTTATTGAGGATTCGAAAAAGGCAGAGATTTGAAGTAACTGGTTTAGTGAGAGCATTATGGACAATGAATCAGAAATGGGAGGGTCAAAATCAGAGAACGAGCTTAACAACACAATTAGAAATGAACAGACCAAAATATTTGAAATTCATCTCGAAGATATAATGAAGGAGATAAAAAAGCTTGAAAAACATAAAGGGTCCGGTGTAGAAAATATTACTACAGATATCTTAAAGATAGGCGGATGCGACATTGTACCTTATCTTAAAATATTATTTAAAATGAATATGGATACTTGCTGCATACCACAGGACTGGGAAAGTGCGATAGTAGTGCCGGTACGTAAAGGAGGGGTAAGAAATACAGTCGAAAATTACAGGCACATCAGTTTGACCACATCAGAAATATATGTGAGGAGCGTAAAAGGTTTTCATGTAGGCAAAATACCTTTAGGCAAGGATATTGATACGAATCTCAGTTGGTGGGATATATGCAAGATATTTCAGATAAGGGAGGCCAAATTGACAGTGTAGCATTAGATCGTTCAAAAGCTTTTGACAGAATTAGCTATAAAATGGTTGTAAATAAGGTAAAAACTACTGGCGTCGATGAGGAAGTGATTTTTTTGGAAGAAGAATTTTTAAAAGTTAGAAAACAGAATAATGCTAAGCTTTAGGAAGACCCAACGGTCCAGAAAAAGGCTGAAGGTGATGTTCCGGACTGACATGTGCCGCCACAATTTTTAGTAAGTAGAGTTTATGTGCATAAAGCTTGTAATCATACAGACAATTTAGTATTAAGAAGTCAATTTATGTTTGAACACAGATACTATGAAAACAATATATAGAGTAATTATAGCAGACTGAACATACAGACGTTACAATACTACAATATGAATATATGTGTATAATTAATGTACTTAATCGCATACATAAATGTAATCATAATATTATTTTATTTATAGCCACTGACGATGCCCCACTCCAAAAGGGCGAAACGCGTCTGTTAGATGAAAGTTAATAATAAAAATTGTTAGAAGACTGATTTTTATTCAAAAACATTTATGCAACAACTGCGGAACATGGCCAAAATCAAAGTTACTTTAGGAGACAGAAAGTTAGGGTAGAAAATGTGGTGTCAAAAGAAGTGGAAGTAAAAATGGGATTGCCACACGGTAGCGTATTGGGACCATTGCTATTCATTATTCAAATGAATAATTGTTTACTATCAGAAATTTGATTGTTTGAAGATGATATAATGCTATATAAAAGGATAAAAACGGTAGAGTACTGTAAACAGCAGCAGAGTGATCTGGACAGGACATTTAGTTGGGTTGGTAAACATGAGATGAAGATAAATGCAAAGGAGTGTCAGCTTATTGGGTACACAAATAAAAAATTAAAGGTTAATTACGATTATAAGGTGGGGAAAGAATTGCTTGTTGAAGACTTGAAATGTAAACATCTTGGCAATACATTTGATAACAAGCTTAACTGGGCAGAACACATTGGTCATGTAATAGGAAAAGATTTCAAAATTCTGCACTTGTTGGAGAGAGTGATGAGTGGATGTACGAGAGAAGTTAAGGAATTGGGTTATACCATTACTTGAATATTGTAGTGTAACAGGAGTTGGAGATAGTGCAAGAAAGGGCTGCTAGATTTGTTTCTGTAAATGATCACAGAATGCAATCAGTAACAGATATGATAAAAGAGCTGGAATTGAATTCACTGTAAGACGGGAAGGAGGTGAAGAGGGTCGTGGGAGTGTACAAGCGTATATTGGTGATGAGGCACGGAAAGATATTGGTGTAAGAATTTAAAGAAATGCATGGAAAGGAAATGATCACCATGACCACAAGCTGGCACTCGATTTCAGGCACAAGGGTGTAGGAATATCCTCTTTTTTGGGTAAGGGTGTTAGGGATTTGAATAAGTTACCAAGAGAAATGATGAATAATTTACCAAAAATGTTGAAAAAATGTAAAGCTAAAATATGCGGAGGGCAAATGTAGTCTGGTGCAGAAAAGGGGGAAGATGGATTTGTAGACAAATTGCAACCGGAGCGTGCGCTCCATTGCAATTTAATTAAATATTATTATTATTGTGGTTATGTCTTATTAACAAGTCCTGTCATCTGTTAACCATTGTTAATAAACAACCGAATTTCAGTTGATCATTTGCAAAAAATTTGTTGTTCTCCTGGATTACTAATTGATTTTTTTTAATAGCTTTTATTTTAACTGTATATGACATATTTCTGAGCGTGATGGTAGGAAGTATAATTATATTTTCGAGATTTAGTATGTAGTCGCGCGGTTAAAGATCCTTATTTTTTATTTTAATCTGTCTGTTTAATAGGCTTTACTCAAGGCTTCACACTCCTAAGTATTTCTTTAATAACGCTGAAAACTAATTAATGGCAGGTAAATACATTTTAGAGATCGTTATAATATAATGTCATTTTCATTTTGATGATATTTTTGTTCGAGAAATTCTGAAATTCCAACAACCTGGTAAATGGTTTTTAATACCGCGCATTCCACCTTTCTTATGTGAGATGAGTGGTGGATAGGGGGGGGGGGGGAGGATGAGGGGAAGGAAAGAGGGATGGTCAAGCGCCACTATCTGTCTTTGATCCGTACGTTACACGTTTGTGTAAATTTGAAGTGTTTGAGTTGAAAGTTTGGAACTGTCCAAGTATTCTCCCAGAAGATTACGGAAAATTACCTACATCCCGTGATGAGAATATCTGGTTGGTCCTTTTCGTGCCACCCCTTGTTGCATTTCGTGTTGTCTCATCTCATTCCATTGATGCGAAACTTCCATGCAAACCTAATCTTTAGATGTTTGAGTGATTATATACTTTCATATCATTCATTGGTCTTTATTTTCGTTATATTACATTCAGAAGTATCCGAAGATTACAAAGGTTCTTGTTATACGGTAACTAGATGTCGTCAGCTAGAAAGTGCTTACACACAACTCAATTGCTAGCCGGTTCTTGTTATGCTATCATCTCCTTAGCAACCAACTTCTTTTTTGTTTTTTTCTTTATATTTTCTCTCTGTTATGTCTCACCCTTTATATAGTATGCAACTGGCAGGCCATCTAAATTAAAATGTGTTATCCTGTTCTGGTAGCGTTAAATTGTAACATAATTAGGTTTCAGTAAGAGTATAAATGATTTTTTTTTAAAATTATGCATGAATCTGGACTGAATCAATTGTTAAGTATTGTGAAAATAATGGTTTAAAAAAATACAAATTCTTTTCCAAAAGTGAACTGTTGTGACGAATGATTCAGAGGGTACTTCTTTGTTAGCTGGACAGGATTAGTACGATGATGAAAGACATAAAAAAAACTTACAATTTCTTTGACAGTGTAATATATACACTTCAATAAACCTAATGAAGTCATCTTCACTAAAAAAATGTTAGGTTAAAGTGTAGTTCCGAAATGTAATCGTAAGTTTTAGTGGAGAATCTGATGCTTAGAGATCTCTAGGGCATGCGGCCATATCAATTGATCGTGGTTTAACGAATTTTCTACGTGCCGGAGAAATCTTCAAGCATGTATTTCAGAAACTTATGAGAGCCACCTCTTTGGCTCTGTGGCATACTAACCAGCGAAGAGATAATGAATTATCAAACGAATATTATCTGACAGATACTGGTAGACAGTTTTTTAATTTTAAGCTGCAATTATTGCAGACAGTATTTAAAAAATTTCTGTTGTGGTAGAAATCAAAACTAATACGTTATTAAACGACAGAGATTGTAGTTGATAAAAAAAATTTAAAACATCGCCATTCACATGTGTTCATTCTACATTCTATTTGTAAACAGCCCCAGAACAATATTAGTATTACTGTAAAATTTCTCACTGTTGTTTCTGCCGTTCCCTCATTATTATTATTAATAATAATTTCATTAAAATAAATTTCATTTTAGATTCTACTGACTGAATTTTCGGTGAAAAATGTTAATTCTTTTATTCTCAAAGATACAAATTGTACAAACTATATTGATATATATGGTATAAACCAGTGTTAAATGAATAAATAGAAAATAATATCCAGTGTCCAGCGATAACGTTTAGCTCAGAGGTTTGAAAGCGGTGTTCCAAAGATTCTAGTTGTTAACTGTATTTTGTTTGATAACGTACGTAGAATCTGTGAGTTCAGTACATAACACTTCGTATTCTTAAAGGAATGAAACATGTCTATTACAGAAAAGGACGAGGTTTCAGAAAACCGGTCTTCATATGGTTATGATGTCAAAGGAGACAAAGTCCCATGCGAGTTCTTTGACTTTGGAAACGCCGAAATAGGAAGTGTTAAAAAGATCTCTTCTGCCATAGACAGCCAATCGCCGGTGAGTTCCAAATTATTGGAGTTTTTATTTGGAACGTTAGTCACAGTTAAAAATTGGAAGTGCAATAAATTAAAAATAAAACCTAGTTGTTATAGATTACAGTCAGCATACATCATCCCCTTCGAGTGAATTTAGACCATGATTGCCCAAAGAATGTGATTAACTTTGACGGGTGAAAAACGTTCGTTGCCGACAGAGATGTGCAAGATACCTCGAAAAAAGTATTTGAATACAAGATACAAGATACATTTAAATAATGTATCTTAGATATCAGATACAAGATACTTTTGGAAAAGGTATTTGAAATACAAGATACAAAATACATATTTTCCAGATACTTTTTTAAGATAAAATACTTTTTTACAAAATGTATTATTTTTATTTAGAAACATATTTTACTACAATGTACAACTGTTGCTTAAGGTTTTAAATGAGACTTAAGTATAATAAGTTTTTCAAACATCTCATCACTCATTTTTCTTCGGTGGGGTCTCATTATTATCTCCCCAAAAGAGAAGAGTCGTTCCACAGGGGTGGAACTTGGCAAACAAGTGTTATATTTTAAAAATATTTTCTTGATTGTTGGATAAGTATTTAAACTTTTTAGGCAGATGTCCTTATTATTAAGGTATTGAAGTGTTTCTAAGTCAGCGGTGCTGCCAGTAGATTCTGTACTGTCGCCACTAGTGGCACTACCAACAGAGGAATCAGAGGAATCAAAAAACATGTAATAAGATTCGTCTTTTGTTTTCTTTCTTATATCCTCTCCACTACTCTTTGAAGCCACTGATTTTTTATTTTCAGATCGATTAATTTTCCGTTTCAATCAGGATAAGCTCTTTTACATGCTCTTTAAACATTTTTGGCACCCACTTCATTTTAAAAAACAGATGGGACACTGAAGCTAATATTGCATCATTTGCTGCAGGCTCAAATTGCAAAAACTTTTTGAAACGTTTATTTAGATTTTCTTCAATAACATCTAACAAAGTGCCACAATATCTTAGATTTTCCATTTTAAGGCATTTAACCATATGCCGGATTCTCATTAGTTCGGGTAGTAGACAACCATAGTAGGTATCTTTATCACCTTGCAGACTTTGAATAGCTTCTGCTATAGGTTTTGAACAATTTACATATTCCCATAAAAATTGAAGTTCATAGTCCTTAAAAGCTGATAATTTTTCATGGTTTCATTGAGACGCTCCTGCACTGATAAAAGGTCTTTTATGGAATTATAATAAGAGTTCCATCGGGTTGCGCATGGAGAAATTGGTGATTTCCCCGTCAATTCCAAATATGTTTCACATGCCTTTGGTGATCTTGAACATAAATTCCAGAGTGCCTGACACTTCGCTAAAGCTGCATCATGCACTTTTTTATAAAAATTGTTTTTCAGTCTTGCTTGTTCAAAATCTGTACTGGCGACCAAATGCAAAGTGTGCGTAGCGCATCTTTCATGTCCTGGTAGCAGATAGTTATCACTTTCCGGTTCTGAAGAAGAATCTGGAAATGGTTGTGTTAGCAGATCATCATCTTCATCTTGCGGTTTTGTTTCAAGATATTCTTTATGCGAAATGTTTTCAGGATTTGTGGCTGAAATATCTGAATCTGATTTTCCAAATACTTCGAAGGCCTTTACCATATTTGATCCATTATCTGTTACCGTTTTAACAATTTTGGATAGTTTTAAATCAAACTCTGAGTGTATATCAGCTATCATTTCGGCAACTTTATCATATGTGTGAGACCCCTTGAATCTTCTGCATGCAATGGCGGCACTTTTCCTCTCAAGAGTCTCGCTTTCAATCCAATGGACTGTAACCCCCAAATAGCTTCTTTTAGAAGAAGACCATATATCTGCTGTGGTACACACAAACTCCACAGTCCTCAGATTCATCTTAATTTTTTCTTTCCATTCATTGTATTCATCACTAATTAGCACCAGGTTTTGAACTACTGTTTATTACTTCCAAGTTGTTATTTTATTTTTCAGAACCAATTAAATAACAAGTTGTTATATTCTAAACAGAACACTACGTACTAAATTTGGTAATTAAGCAACCTAAACAATCGGAACTCAGACAACAGATTCAGTTACATGCCATATTTAAGAAATTAGAATTGTTAAATAACTTATACCACAATGTTACCCTACACTAGAATTTTTAATAAAAGCTTTCGGCTATTTGTAAAGCAATACTGTATTTTGTGATAAAGAAAAGAGACTAGCTTACAACAATGGCACGAATTTGAAACTTATTTTTACAGGTAAATATAAATACTTCTTCTCACTAACAATAATCCTAAGAATTTAGTTTAAAATTTATAGATTTAAAAAAAAAATAGTTTCTGAAACATAGGTAATAATATAAATACTCGGAGTTGCGTGAGCAACCTTCACACACACAACCAACGATCACGTAGTGGCTGTCAAGTGAAATCTAATCCGGTATATACCTACTTAAATAAAATTAAAATGATTCGTTTATTTATTTACTTACATTTCGATGCCATTGTCCTCAATTATGATTCACTAAAAATTCGATTTCGACATACCATACACGATTTGGCACGGTAAAATATGGCGCGGACCAAAGACAACATACAATAGACAGCCAGGTGTTCGTTTCATGGTTCGTTTATGGTTTTCACAGTTCACAGGTATGAAGGAAGACAAAGATAACTAGACCCTATAACCCTGTCTTTTGATATACGTTAATGAATTTTACGAATGTATTCCGTTGTTTTTATGATGCCGTAACGTAAAAATGCGGAAATAGTATTTAGTATTTTCAAGATACAAAGATACAAAGAAAAAGTATCTAAATACAAGATACCAGATAAAGATTAAGAAAAGTATCTTAGATACAAGATAAAAATACGTATTTTGTATCTTGTATCTGTATTTCAGATACTTTTATCTAGATAAGTCACATCTCTGGTTGCCGAGCACACTATAGCAGCCACATTAACCTTGCGGTGAAAATGTGTTTAAATCATACAAACTATTCAATTAATTATTTTTATAATAGTTTATTTGTGTACAAATTAAGTAATTTGTTCATAGACGCGTCAAGCCTGAAAATTCCAAATATTACTTACAGACAAGCACAGAGAACAGTACGTAGATGTCACTGCGGTTTATCCACAACCGTGATGTCTACGGGAGTACTGGTAGTTTCAGGGAGTGGTTGAAATTAATAGCGGTTCGAGCGCAACGCCAGAGTCTCAACAACAAAATGTGCTACCGGTCTAAAATTTACTAAACACGTTCTCAAAGACAAATTATTTAACCAAATGTTGTATGTAAAATGACAGACCACGTAGCGTAGAAATAATTCAACACTGAATTTACCATTACAGTAATGGCGGGAACTGCACCACTTTCGGTACCTGCCACAAACTGGTACTAACGTGTTGAAATTTACATCAGTCGCTTCGTCAATATGTTCTCTTCACGTTTTGCGATCATACATTACGGAAAAGTTGCGAGAAATTTAATTAAAAATGCCGAAATATGACATGACGTAGCAGGTAGGTTGTTGTATCTCAGACGTCAAAATTTGACAGAAATTTAGTTATAAAAGTTTCTTGATACACATAAAAAAAGATATTGCCAGGAAAATCAAGGTACACAGATTTGTAGAAACAATCTAAGTTACTATCCCTCAAATAGCTTCAGTGTCATTGTTATATGTGGCAATCACAATTGAATTTTGCAGCGATTGTAACACACACAGTTGATTAAAGGAATACGATTTCCAAAGTAACCTAACAAAACAACTTAGATTTTCACGTTGGTTTCATGATAACGATATTCAGCATACTAAAAATAGAAGGGGCGGTGAACTTTTGGAATAAATAAAATGTTAAATTTACTGACTCAACTGAAACACAGCTAAAGAACTTTTCAAACACATAAACTGTTAAATCTATTATCATAGCATATAACACTAACAACAACCACTATCTGTACAGTAATTTTAAAAAAAATAAAAAAGCAAGTAAGGAAGCAAGTAAACAGTTCCAAATTTAAAAAATTTGTATCCTTGTCCAAGATCAGAAATTTAGTCCTTCGTTTCAGTAAAAAATGCATCCATAGAAACTGCGTAAACTTTTGAGGAAGCTGTAGAGAAATATATATGAATTTCTACAAGAATGAAATATAAGACATGATCCATATCTGATTCAAACATACTACTTACTGTATTTCTCGGCAATATGTTGTAAAAGATTCCGAAAAGCCATTTGCGTATTTTCTCCATACGTATGAAACCACATAAACCTGTCGATATATTCTGGTAGTAATGCCAACCGTAACACTCTCTTCATTCGTAAAAAGCGCTTTATGCGTCTCCATAAATTATCCAGCAGATTTCTGAAAGTGTCTGTATCTGGGTCGAAAAAAAATTTGGAGTGGTTCACCGTTTTGTGTCAGTATGGGGAAAGCCAACCCTGAATAGGTTTTCCACTTATCGGTCCAAATTTCCGTACCTTGCCTCACATGCCTACAAATGACTCGGACAAGAATCCTCCAGGTTCTCTGGTCCACATGCATTATTAGGCCTCCTCGCTTGGATGCTCCGTACATGACTGCATCCCACCTCTCGGGTGTAAATCTGACCTTATTATTTTTTCTTCTCGAAACCACACAACTTGTCAATTTGGACGACACATCCAGGTCCCCCAAACAAGAATTCTTCAAAATGTTTCAACAGTTTCCAAAAACAGACATCAGCAAAATATCTAAACATTTGTAGGGCTGCATTGTTACAAATTCTGGCAAAATTCGTTGAAATTCCAACCCGCATCTTACAAGAAAAAGTCCATATCAGAACAAAATCTTCTTTTATAGGAGAAGAGATGCCTTCAAAGAAGGATGCTTCAAACACAGACCTCTTCCTTCTGCACTTTGGGCATCTAAAATAATGGCCCAAACATCGTGAGAGATCTCTCAACAAAGTGCACATTTTTTTATGACACGTTCTATTCCTGCACCGAATAGAAAATCTAAATAGTCCCATTAATTGAAGTGTTTCATATATTTGTCTCCTATCTCCTCCAATCTTCCAGCACTTCGAAATCCATTTTATTACTAGTGATTCAATGAAAAGTACCACAATCGTGCACAAATAGCGGCAAAATATCGACAAATGAACAGTGACCAATAACGAACTAATGTTTTTCCCGCCACAAATAACTGTAACACGCAGATGAGATGCACAAATTGTCTTCTTCTGTTTCTTTTATACGCACATCGCTTGTCCAGGCATGATAACAATACGCTCCCAAGTAACATAGCCATTTTTTTCCTAACATAAAGACTATTTGAACAACAAACGCCTATATACCGTTTAAAATTGGAATTTCAGACAATTTGTATTAGGATTAACCCCATTTGTAAATACCACCCTATCATCACCATTGCGTGCAGCATCTTTATCTTTAAATTTCTGATTGTATTCTGCAGTAATTTTCTAAATGCCACCTCTTACTTCCGTACTTGATAAATTCATATAGAGAATCCAAATGCTTCGAAATCACGCAAACTAGCTTTCTTTTGGTACGGATAGAAAATGTAGATGCGCCATTGCCATGGATGTATAATTTCGCAACTTGGTACGGGAGTCATTTTCACGTAAACACAGAGAGCGTGGTAGGTCAGTGTTAACAATCTAGACTCGCATCCGCAAGAACGCTGGTTTGAATCCCCGTGCGAACATCGATATTTCGGTTTGCCGCGATGGTGCCTTCATTCCTACCTCTAACGACCCAGTTCCACAATTTTACTTCTTGGTCCAGGCATCATTTCCACTTAAACGCTAACTCGCTTTCTTTTCTTTTGGTACGAATGGAAAATGCAAACGCGCCATTGCCATGGATATATAATTTTACAGCTTGGTCCAGTAGGCCGTTTCGCGTCAGTACCGAACTTGTTAAGTAAGTGATAACACTCTGGACTCGCGTCCGCAAGAACGCTGCTTTGGATCCACTTGCGACCATCTATATTTCGGTTTGCCACGATTTTCTGAAATCACTCCACGCCAATGCCGCGATGGTCCCTGCATTCCCAACTCTAACCATGAAGTTCCACAATTTTACTACTTGATCCACGCTTCTTTTCCACATAAACGTTAACGCGCTTTATTTTCGTACGAATGAAAACTACACATGCGCTGTTGCCACGAATGTATAATTTTACAGCTTGGTCCAGGATGCATTTTCACGTGAACAATGAGCGCAGTTGGTGAGAAGAAACGCTCTGCTCTCTAGTTCACGACAAATCTGGTTCGAATACCATGCACCATTGCAGCATGTTGTCAAAAACGCCCTTTAACAATCAACTTCGCCGCAAGAAGTTGGAAGCAATTAGGATAATAACATCTTATCTCATTGTCTTTGTCATACATAACCGATGCAAATATAAACATGTCAGTGCAATATGTCTGCGTAACTGAATGTTTTGTATCATTACCTATATCGTTACTTGTTCTTTACGTTCTATACGGATGCGGAATGCAGTTTTCTCTGCAAGAATAAATCGTAAGATACATCTGCATTGAACGGAAACAGGTAATAACTCATTATTATTGTATGGTAACTTCTAATTAACTACCGATATTTCAAACGACTATATGCATATTTCATACGTTTGATTGCTTCACATACAACGCTTTATTAAATAATATGTCTTCAAGAACGTGAGCATTAAATTTCAGACCGAAAGCACGTTTCCTTTTTGGGACGCTGGCGTTGTGCCTGAATCCAAATATCTTGCACAAACGCATTTAAAACATTTTCATGTATCCCAATTCAGAAGAAAAGAAGGCGAACCAGGAAAGAGGAAAAGACAATCCTGCTCCTCTGCTTTTTCTTACAACAACATTGCTTTGGCACTTTATTAGTGGCGTTACAGTACAAATCTCCAGCTTCACGTGAACCAAATAGGTAACTCGAATAGTGTTTAATGTATCTGTGGTAATATAATCCATCCTTGTGATTTATCAGCCTCCTTAGCTCATCAATAAATTCCCCAGGATATTGGTATAATTTTATAGTTTGATCATTTCTATTTCTGTGAAGATCTTGCTTTGAATTTTCCTCTCCTATTCCTGAATGATGGTCGCTATTACACTAATTAAACCAGTTACTCAATAGTTCTTTCTTTTTCGTACCCTCGGTAACTTCTCCCCATCACTATCTATAACTGTCTGAATGCCTGCCGCTCACATCAGTTTTCTAACATAACTATAAAATTTTCTAGTTGCATCATTGAGTGACCCCCCCCCCCCCCCCACATTTTCCAGCTAGACTCGTACTTAGCTTCAATTTTTTGCTGTTATTTATTCTTTTGTTAGTTGATTTAAGTGTTTCATACACCTTTCTGTTTTCTGACTCTACCGTATTTACCTTATTCGCTCCTTAAAAATGTTTCGAGCTTTGAAAAAGAAACTTTCAGTTCTCTGTCTGGTATGTAGATTCTGCTTTTTTTTCTATAATAGATGACCTGCATATAAGCTTTGCGGATAAAATACGATTAATAGTGACGTTGGTAGTTAGTAATATGATGAAAGAATAACCGCCCCATTTTTAGCAATTGTTTATTTGTTTAGAGGTAAGTAACGAAATATTTATAACATATTACGAAACAATTAGGAAAACATAGAACAAACGTATCACAAACTGTCACCGACCTTAACAGAATGCAACTAACCTAAACAAAATACACACAGCACATCCATATCTCTGTGATACGTGTTGCTGCGATCATAAGCCTTGAAAAAATTTCACGAATTAAAGGTTTATAGATTTATAGAGAAATTGTACAGCAAAACAGAAATGTTTCCGTAAGAGAAAAACTATCTGCAAAGCCACTAATTGCACAAAAAAACAAACAGTCTGTAATATGTGGTGCTGCTATATAATAGCTTGGTTCAGAACTGTCTCATAGTCGCGACCTTCATAGTTATTACTTTTGCCCTTTAAGCGTCAATAAGCTTTGATACGATAAGTCGTTTATTGATTTCGGTTAAGTATTAAAGGTGTTGAATGGATAGTAATACAAAATAAAAAAATGCTGTAGAAATATTGATACCTTTGCCCTTTAAGGATTGAACCCCAAAAAATTCATTTCATAAAATATGATGTTACAAGAGCCTTTAAAATGATATCTCGTTCATCAAACATGTTTTAGAAACAATGGAAATAATTATATTTGTGTCCTTTAAGGGTTGAATTCGAAAAAGCTGTTTCTTAAAATATGATGCGACCAAATTGGAGACTTTAATTTTTTAAATTATGCCCATTTCTTGATTTCGATTAGAAACTAAGAGAAATAAATGGGTCGTGACCAAAAAGAAAAAAACTGTGGAATTAATGTTTGTTTTGCTATTTAAGGGTCAAATTCCGAAAAATTTCTTTCTTAAAAGCGGAGACTTTAATCATTAAAATGATACCTCATTTATCGACTTCGGTTAGGTCTCAAGGAGATGATAAATGGGTCGCGACAAAAAAAAAACGCTGTTTGGAAATTATTATACTTTTCCCTTTAAGGGTCAAACTCTGAAAAATTCTTTTCTATAAATATGAAATGACCAAAGTGGAGACATTAATGTTTAAAACGGTACCTCATTTATCGGTTATGCATAAACGGAGATAATGACTTATGACAAAAAAAACCCTGATATATATATATAGATGGAATGTATGGTTTTTAAATAAACATATCATATCTTCATAATATCTTTGAACTGTGCTCACTTCTTCAACACTTTACTGGTGTTCTCCTTTCACAAACCTAATCTTTCCCTGACATATCTATTCTGTTCTGAATTATGCGCCTTCTGATAAATGTACCTATAACCACTTTTAAATCTGACCATCGGTTTCTCACACCTAACAAAACCATTTCTTGATCTCTTTTTTCTTCTGTAACCTGAGACTGCACAAAGCTATAATCAGGCTTTAAGATGTCCCGCATATTCTGCCCTCCCGGGCTCTGCTCTACAATTTGCGAAAATGCTCCTTTATTGGTCATATTTTCTCTCTCTCTCTCTCCACACCAGCAGCTTCTAACCCAGAAATTGCACAGTCCTAACCTCATCATAATTAGAAGTGGATATCAAGTAGTTTGAGCTAACTACTCAGGAAAGTATCCCATGTATATTGAAACCCAACCTATTAATTATGTCAGTTGGTTTCAACTCTATTCGTTGATAGCAACTCAGAACTTGCATGTGTTCAACATTGGTATGTTTTGCCTCCTTCACCACCTTCTTCAGATCTCTCTATATCAGGGATCCAAAAAACTTTTATCCCATAGATCCCTTCATAGAATATTTGCTTTCTTATCGACTCCCCAATTAATACAAACATTAAATCATTTTTGGCATTTCTAATGCTAAGCAATAAGGAGACTTGCATAACAACGAAATAATTTGCAGTTCACTTATGTTTCAAAATCTACCCAATAACTTCAACAGAAGGAGACATTTTCCACTGTTATTATAATCTCAAAAAGTAATAATAAAATTATGGATAGATGGAGTAAATTTCGAATAAAGGTTTGCCAACTAGAACAGATGGTTCTTGTACTGTTCTAACTTGTCGCATAGCGATAGATCCACATTCCTAAGAAACTCTTCAGATGAGCTTCTGCAGACTACCACCTTACCTCAGTGTGTAAAAGTAACTGGTTGGAAGTTTCATCATTTACTTCACATAACTTCTCAAACAGACAGGAATTGAGAGGATAAGCTTTAATTTTATTTATTGACCAGATTCTTATTGGAACATAGCGATAGATCCACATTCCTAAGAAACTCTTCAGATGAGCTTCTGCAGACTACCACCTTACCTCAGTGTGTAAAAGTAACTGGTTGGAAGTTTCATCATTTACTTCACATAACTTCTCAAACAGACAGGAATTGAGAGGATAAGCTTTAATTTTATTTATTGACCAGATTCTTATTGGAACATTCCTAATTTTCCCTTGACAGTTTAACTGATCCTCGTTAGTATTAATTGACCCCCTTTCGACTGTCATGTATTAACCTACTCTTGGAGAACTGTTATCGACTCCAAGGGGTTGATATCGACTACTTTGGGGATCCCTGCTGTATATACTACTAGCAGAGTTCCCGGCGTTGCCCGGTGTGATCTAGGTTGATTTGCACACACAGTAAATATAGAAACTTATAAAAGAGGTCAGTTTTTTGCACTCGTGAATTAAATTTCATGTTAGTAGCTCCATTTTTCTATACGTATTTAAACGGCTAACCCCCGGTGTAGCAGAAGAGAGATGGGGTTGGAGTTGATTTATACCTGTAATATTTTTAGCCATGATATCAGGAACATATGTACTAAGTTTCATCATTATAAACACAGTGATTCGTGCAGTAATAGAAACAATGATTCTTTCAGGAAATGTGGTAAATACAGAATCGCTCATCAAAAAATTACAAAAAAAAATAACACTATGTCAACACTAAAGTTTTTAAACAGTTCAATTGCATGTACAAAGCCATCAAATATGGATTACTAAATATTTTCAGCGAATATAATATCACAAACATCAGAGATTGTAGCAGTGTGGCTTCAGATAGTAATTTCAAGAAACAAAGAATATATCGAAAGGTTTTTTCATTATATTATTAAAATTAATATTTTCTACTTTACATAGTTTCCTCTTTGCATTTGATATAGCCATGTATGGGGTTTATAAACTAAAAACCAAAATTTAAGAAAGTAAACGTTACATGCGATAATATGGCTATTATTTTTTACGATGTATGACATATACATCACATTTCATTTTTTTGTTTTGTTTTGTTTTGTTTTAGGCTGTACGTTCAGATTTTCATTTACCGCTTCGGCGTTATGTTACGTTTGAGCATAAGACATACCAAACAATTCAATTAAGATTCTAATCTTTAAAACGGTGAAAACCCCATCGAAATCTGCGCAGTAGTTTTTGAGTTTTTCTGGTACAAATATGTATGGATATAGATAACTCGCATTTCGGTCATTACCCACATATCCAATTATTTTCCTTGGTGAAACCCGTAAAAAGTGATCCTGTACTATGTACTACATGACCCAGCGTTGCACTGAGCTTGAAAATAGACCTGGTAGCCAGTACCTAACTAGTCCTGCAGAAGTGGACATACGCCCTCAGTTACTACCAAGCATCTTCTTTATATTCACGTCCCTATTCTTAAAGACCTGCTGCACCTTAACTACTCCAGCAACTACATCAGGTTCGTGTCCCCTAGCTATAGTTACAGGACAAACCTATTTAACAGCCCAAAGCGTCCGACTTCTTTATCCTGTTGGCTCAATGGTGATGTCGATTACCTATAGAATTCTATTTTAATTTTATTTTATAACGTAGTTTTCAATCAAAATTTTTATGTATAGTTCACATGCATGTCTCCTTAGTAGCAGGTTGGACGAAAGTGATACTGGTAACTTATTTTATATTCGGACGCTTGGAATAAGTATTTTGGTGACAAGCAATGCTGTTTATCGCAATCAAATGTTACTTATATATGCGTTACTCGTTCATAACATCAGAATCTATTAGTAAATGCCAGTCGCCTAGTAATCAGATGTTAAATAATACAAGTATAGTTTTTGATTACTGTTTTTCCTAATATTATAAGCATATATATATATCACTATGGTAAAGAGAAAAACAAAGGGATACACTGAGGCTGGTTTTCTGCCCTAAGAGTGTTTCGTAAAATATCCGTGCTAATTATTTATTAACATTTCGTGTAGTGTAGTGTTAATTTTGTGGAATACTGAGTAGAAAAAAATTGTTAAAATAATAAAAAAAAAATTGACACTGCATTCTTACAGTGTATAGTTGTTGTGACAGAACAGAATAATTTAATAAGAAAACCATATTTTTGTGCCATGAAATTAAACAAAAAATGATATATTTACTCCTATAGCAAGGAAATGTAAGTTGCCATGGCAATAGAAAAATCAAGAGATAGCTAGAGGTTAGCGACGTACAGACCGAACGGTTGCTTTGTTACCAGTTCACTGCTTAAGAACTTTGCATTCTTCGGATACTTTAAGACCAATGTAGTTCCTAGAAGAATAAGAATTGGGAATAATAAATGTTAATCTGTTAAAAGCGTAAGAACTGAGTTATTTATAATTATCACATTAGGCGCGCGACATTGTCAACACAAAGAAACTGTCCAGTACAGAATATATCATTTTTTTAAAATTTAATTCTATAATACAGAACTAATACAATCACGAGTTTGATAAATACGTGTTTTATGGGTCAGTTGTACAAAGCGGCAAAGGTGAAAGTCAGGTTGAAGACGCTGTAGCATAGTACAAATGAAACACGCCACTGCTGCGTTGACGGCGAACATTAACGTGAAGTGTATCTAAAGTTTAAAGGGTAGTAGACCTTTTCCCATCGTATACTTAAGATCACCTCAGTGAATAAAGTTTTCAGTATGCCTATCTAAGATTCAGATTTGTTTGAATCTAGTGGGATAGATTGAGTACACTAATGTGATAGGTTGGGAGCGACCTTATGGCAGCGTAGTGAAACAGTTTGTAGTTTTACACATTTTTTATTCTCCTTTCACCGAAAGGAGGTGACCATTTACACATAATTCTGGTATAACAAATTTAGCGCCTATAGAGTTAAAACCAATAGTAAAATTATCTTTGCCTACCTGTCGGAACAGAGAGCAGGTGACCAGCTGGTTACCTACGATACTTCTCGCTGAGTCTTGGTTTACTAACAGTTAGGGTGAGGACCCTTGTATAGACTAATTTTCACGAAGGTGTTCAAACAGTTATGACAATACGGTTGCCTTAACGACTATGTTCTAATTTCTGATCAACTAAATGACAATGACAGCTCCCCATTTAAAAAAAAAAAAAAAAAAAAAAAATTATTTCTACTCTACAGACATCTTAAATTCTCTTTGACAATAATTTACGGAAACGATCAAATTTCTGTGGTACAATAACTAGGTAATTTTTGCACTACGTTTGCGGTTAGTATTATTTTAGTTCTCCAGGTGGACCCGCGTCGATTTGTTAAAACCTAACGTTTCAGCCATCGTTCTGTGGTCTCCATCAGAGGACTGCTGCGTTTGTTGCCGCTGTCACCTATAGATAGCAGTGGAAGCGCGATAACCGTCCGCGATAACGTCATGGTCGTTACCGTGCCTAGCGAAGGCGGTCGGATGGGGCCGTTCGTCTTTCGTACTTCTCAGTAGGTACGACCAAATATGGTCAAGTAGTAGGCCACTATCAGCATTCATGTTGTTAGGTGTCTTTTATATTTTTAGTGCCTCTCTCACTCACCTGGACCACCACATGCTCTCTACGGCAGCTACGCTGATATGGTAAAATAAAATAGAAGGAGGGAGCAGCAATGGATTGTCCACTGTCACCCATTGTGGCCGATATCTTTATGGAGGCATTTGAGGTTGAAGTCGTCCACAATTTCCTACCTGAAATCTCCTCTCTGGCCAGACACGTTGACGATACTTTTATCATCTTGCCGCATGGACGAGAGTCCCTCCATGTCTTTTTCCAGGACTTGAATAGTGCCCAAGAAGAAATATAGTTCACTATGGAAGCTGAAGAGGACCAACAACGTCATTTTATGGATGTTATTGTAAAAAGGAAGGGGGATTGTTCCCTGGGCCACGGGGTATATCCGAAGCATTTACATGCTGAGTCCCACCACCATCAGGCAGTAAAACGAGGTATTTTAAAAACTTTAACCATTCATGCATCTGCATTTAGTGACCAAGAAAGCATAGCTGCTGAGAAACGTATTTTAAAGGAGACTTTTCTTGCCAACGGCTACCGCTCCGATACTGTTAACAAGTCCATTGCAGCTCTAGGCGCTTAAGAATCACCTCTTAGCTCAACACCGACAGAAGAGATCAGCAGATCAATCGACGGGCCAGTGGCAGTATTAGCGTACATCCAGGATGTGACGGATAAGTTTGGTCGCCTTCTAAAAACGAAAAACATCCGCCCTGAATACAGGACATCCAGGACGATTTCCGCTGTACCTGTAAAAATATAAGACAAAAGGGAAAAATTACAGACACCGGGTATGAACCAAATGCCCTGCAGCTGTGGCCAGGTGTATATCGATGAAACGGGGCGCACCGTCAATGAAAGACTAAATGAACACATGATGCATTTTAAAAACAACGGCGTCAGCATATTAACTGTAGCTCAACATTCAGCTGACAGTGGAAATTCCATTTTATTTGACCAGCGTAGTGGCCGTAGAGAGCAGGTGGTGGCCCAGGTGAGTGAGAGGGGCAGTAGAAATACAAAAGACACCTAACAACATGAATGCTGATAGTGGCCTACAACTTGACCATATTTGGTCATACCTACTGAGGAGGACGCAAGACGAACGGCACCGTCCAACCGCTTTAGCACGGCATGGTAACGACAGTTACACTATCGTGGACGGTTATTGCGTTCCCACTGCTATGTATAGGTGACAGCGGCAACAAACGTAGCAGTCCTCTGATGAAGGCCACAGCATGATGGCCGAAACGCTAGGTTTTAACAAATCAACGCGGCTCCACCCAAGATAATACTTACGACGACCGCGGAAGCCTGCGCAATCATTTGACGTTTGTGGTTGATATTCAACGACCTTAAAAAGATATAACAAACATTTGCGCAAGCAAAAGAAATATGACTTTACAATTTATTTCACAAATGAAAGGGTTTCAGAAAATTTCCAGCATTAGACAAATGTCTTTACAAGCTACTGCGTAAAAAGGGTTTCACAAACGCTAGGGAGACTGCGGCCAGCTGGTTGTCTCGGGTAACACTTGTTCAGTCACGGATTGAATCACAATTCAGGATAGGGTTCTTCTATACAGCAATTTTTACAGAGCTGTTCTAACAGTGCAGACACCAAAAAGGCTGACTGAGTGAGCACCTACGCAAGGGTCTGCCACTCAGGAGAACGCTTTTCCAAATCGGTTTTCCATGTTTGCCGAAATCACTCCAGGTGAATGGTGGGATGTTTCCTTCAAAAGTCGATGAAAGAATATTTTCCGCATTCTTCCCAACAGTCCAATTACACCTACAATAATTCCCCCCCCCCCCCCAAAAAAAAACAAACAAAGAATGCAATCTAAATTTGAAAGGACTGGCTAGTACTCGATGTGATTTTAAAAGTATTTCCGTTTGTACATCGCAACTGATGCAACATATAAATCACTATGTGGAATAACAGACAGATTACCATCAAATACATATTTTAATTTCATTCCTATATCTTTGAAATTTTAGAGTTACATAGCAAGGACCTGTTAGTATTACTCTCTTGAAAGGTTTCCACAACAAATACAGATATAACTAGGAGATTGCCTAGGTTGTTAGCGCTAAGGAGAACTTGCGAATAAGAAGTCCAGTTACGTAATTAACGTGATGTATTTGGAGCTTATTAAAACTAATTTAAACCGTGCTGAGTATAACGACTATAAGTTCATTTATTTAGTTTAACTGCATATTCTAAATATAAAATAAATAACTCCAACCGCAGTAAAACCACGAAGTTATTAAGAAGTATAAAAAGCACGATAAATATAATTAAAATCTCTTCGGAAATACAACAACCGGGGCCGTACATACTTTCTAGAAAAAAAGCGCTTGTGTCATCCACATTATCAGTCGCTCGTGAATCAACTGATGATACAATTTTTAAAAAGAAATTAGGAATTAATGAATCATTCTGGAAAGCCTCGTTTCAGCCCTTACTATGGCTAAATGTAATAAAATTATGTAACCGAATGAAGCGGTATAATTACGGAAAAAAAATTAAAAATAAAATTAAAAAAAAACAATCACGTCATATAGTAAATGTTGTTACAAATGTCAGTTCTTTTGTATATTTGTCTAAACTCACATGTTTTCTTTTTTAAGCCTTAATGGTAGTTGTAATGATATTTAATTATAAGATGGAATTATTTGCCACGTGTAACATATGATGTTTCTCTTACAGGAACAAAGAGTATATACTATTGGCCGAGATAATGAAACAAATAGTGAAGGGTATGTGTTTTATGTGGATCCCGAAGTTGCAGTTGTGGATCCGTACGAGACTTTCATCTTTACAATTATATATACACCAAAGATCCCTTCATCAACCAGCTTCGACTACTTTAGCGTGTACGACGATACTGGAACTATTCGCATGAAGTTTGGAACCAAGGGATCCAGCCTAGGTAGATTTCTCATAGTATTCTTCTCTTAAAATTTTGAAATCTTAGCATTTCTTACCGTTATTTTACTCAAAACTTAATATTTGAATATCTCATCATTCAATCCGTCAACTGTCTTCAGTGTGTATGTTGCTTTCTAGAACATTTATGTCGTTATAATTGAGAGAACTCAAGCTTAGATTTCACTAAAATATTCTAGTTTGAGTAACACTTTGCATTAGATAAGTATAAAGCATTTAACTCTCGTATACCAGCGATGGGAGCTGGTAGTGATGTTTCAACATCAGTTTTGCATTTACCTTTGTCGGAGTCACAGATGCCTTTGACTCTGCTTATGCAGCAACAGTTAGGTCCTGAACTTTTATTGGATTGTTATTACGAGAAGAATGCGTCAACTGCAGATCTAATTCCCTCCTATGAATCTCTATAAATCAGTAACACAGTGCCATATTTCATTAAAACATATACTTTAACGAATTTTACTGACAGTGAGAAAACGTTTTGTAATTGCTGATCTGCTAGAGTCGAATACAGGAACATTAGAGAATTGACTAACTCATCTGTGTGCTGTTAGTGTCTGGCGATTATTGAAATAGAGTGGTGGATGAGTGATTCACTAGTAAAACAACAACTACAATCTTGAAGACTTACTAAACAGATGTAACTGGTTCATACGCAATGGCAGTACCTGATAAAGATAGTTTCAGTATATAGGCAATGATAGCATTGGTAATTGAAAGGTTCCAGGTCGTGGCTGGGAGTTTCAAAGACCTTTTGCCTTTCTTTTACCACTGACATACATTGCTTTGCTAATGTGAACTACGCCGGAGAACTTCAGATTTCAAATCAAACATTGAGCCCTAATTACTCTGTAGGAATACCCGGTTACTACAGGGTTAGATGTAAGATAACAACTCTGTCACATTTAAATCCAGAATGCTATCGGCTACCAGTATTTTTTTTTCGTGCACCTTTACGGCTTGTCGACAGAGAGTTCATTAAAGTAGAGTTACGATTCCTTTAAAGTAAAAAAATCGCTGATATCCTCTGTGAAGGAACCATGTATCGGAGAAGGTGATGAGAGGATGTACCAGAGAAACTAGGGAATTGGGTTACAAAATTTTGGTCATACCATTGGTTGTATATGGCGGTATAGTTTGGTGTCCACATTTTTGGTATCAAATAGAGGTGCTGAAGGGCGTACAAAGAAGAGCAGCTAGATTTTTTGTGGAAATTATCGCAGGACACAGTCAATAACTGATATGATAAAGGAGCTGAATTGGGTGTGATTGGAGGACAGGAGTAGGGTGAAGAGAGTGCTGGGAATGTACAATACATACGTTGGTGATGGTGCTTGGAGGAATATTGGTCGCAATACGGGGCAGTTGAAGGAACCACAAGCAGTGCGTCTCAATCAGCGAGCTGCTACGGTATACTGTGATAGTGTTCTTCATCATAACATGTCTCAGAAATAACACGAAAAGAATTATCGGAAAACTGTAAGAAGGACGAAGTTCGACGAGTGTAGCCCTGGAGTTTGGTATTGCTCACAGTTCTGTTTCACGTGCTTAAGGAGTGTTCCAAACCGAAGGAGAGGATGTGGTCGACCGCTGTCAACTACAGCAGCAGATGACCAATACACCGTGATACTTTCAACAAGAGACCACGTTAAACACCGGACGCTTTTGTAATTACATTTTACAGGCATGCAATCTCACGCTACACATCGGGTACGTCTTTTTGCTCAAAGACCATTACGTTGAGTTCCATTGCCATCCGAAAATTGGCGGCAACGTTTGGGATGGTGCAAGTGCATTAGGATTGGACCGACGAGAAAGGGGGTCGTGTGCTCTTCTCAGACGAGAGTAGATTCAATCTGAGTACTGATTCTGGACGTTCCTTCATTTGGCGAGAACTGGGAACACGTAATGCACCCATGATTGTTTTGGTGGTCTAGGTGTAGAGGGACATAATGTTATATGGGCGTATCGACATTCAAATATTTGTACGCGGTACACTCATCTGTCAACGTTATTTTATATAACACTGTACTCCCTTTCCAGATTTTCGTCTTTTCATAGGTGCATTCTGGCCTGATTTCATTTTTTGGATGAAACACATGCACCAACGACCATCCAACAGATGTCAACCACGCTGGTGGAGGAATGGAACGCTCTACCACAAGAACTCGTTACCGACCTTGTGGCCATCAGGGAAGCACGTTGCAGAGCATGCATGCTGTCCGTGGTGATCACACCTTGTTCCTTATTTTTCTGATGTTCAGGATAATATGTGTCCAGGACACTGCTATGAGGCGCAATGAATTGATTGTAACTTATTGTCACGGTATGAAAGTGTCATTTCTGTTTGTCTTATCGCGCTTTTCTTTCAGTTGCCTACTGATCCATGAACGTTACTTTCATCCTTAAGTTTTGCACACCACTGTATTATCGGCTAGTGAGTCTTATATTCTTTTCCCTCTGGTTATTTGTGGAAATATCGTAGCAGTTGCATACGGAAACGACTTTAGGCCCTGCAGTGAAGTCCTCCACGCAAAGGCTGTCTTTCCGCTGCTGGGGCCCGGTGGGAGTGCAGCACAAGACAGTGAAACTGACCAACGAGTCGACAGCAGTGTCCGCGCAGTTCCAGTTCGTTGGGCTCGGAACACACTCCGCCTTCCGCGTCGACCTCCCGCATGGCAGAGTGCGGCGGCACGGCTTCCTGTACCTGTGCATCACGTTCGAACCGACCATGCCCGGCGCCTTCTGCAAGACGCTCTTCTGTCTCGTGCACAACCAGGTCAGCTACACAAGCGTATTCTAAACTAGATTTCCTGTTTTAAGCTTACAAATCGTAATAACAACGAAATACCTAAAACTAATCCTTCTGCTTAACGTAATCCAAAGGTACAGTACCTTCAAAAAACACTTATTGTTAAGTTTGTTAACTACAGCTTCAACATATTAAAGACTTGCTATTTTGCTTATTAAGTAAGTAGTTGTTGTCCGCAGATTAGTTCACACGGACTGTTAATGTATAAACCGCTCTACCCCACCCCCATCCCCCCCCCCCCTCCCAAATAAACTGTAACTTAATTCCTCCGAATAGCACAATGTCACTCATACGCTGAAACTATGATGGACATTTCGACTGCGAAAGGTAACTTACCTTTGTATGAATACCGACTTGTTGAAACTTTTATTTTAACCCCGTAGCTTCTCGACGTCACATCAAAATGAAACATATTTTATTTTACACCAGGAACCAGGGGTTGTCCGTTATTTAAAACATCATTAAAATCTGACCAATATTTTTGCATTACTGTTTTGTTTCTGTCAGACAGAAATCTGAAAAACAGCTGGTTTCCTTATCTATAGAACAGTAGCAATGTCCAAAACGAATTATTTCAAAAATAACTTAAATTTACACAGTTTCATCCAATTACAAACATATTATACGTATAGATCAGTGGTTTAAGTCTTCTGTTGGCAGTTAAATATCATTTTACGTGGACGAATGTGTCGTTTTATTTTAACAATAAGAACGTTTAACAAAAAATTCTTATAGGAACTGTTGAACAAAATTTAATCTTTATCTTGACTCGGGAACTTATATTGTTAACAAAATCTTGATAGAACAATACTAGACATGGAATATTAACAAAATTTTAACATTTTCCAATATTTGCGCTGACACTGCTCTCGACTCGTTGGCCAGTTTGACCACTTTGAAAACATCCAACTCTCTTTGGATATTTAGAAGCGAAAATATTCGTACCACTTAAGTAATTTAAAGTTTCGATGAACTGACGATTTATTTCTCAAAATTAGCTAACCGAATAAGGGCTACGAGTTGAACTAATATTCACTGAGGAGACAACAGCACTCGAGATCTCTTTATATATATTGCTAAACTCGCAATGTCTACTGTGAAGATGAGTTTGTTGGTGCGGCCAGGCGCCGCTGACGCTGACGCTGGAGGGCATCTGGGCGCTGCAGCAGCCGAGCCGGCCGACGTTGGTGGTGGCGAGCCCGCTGTGGCCGCACCGCCCCGTCGGCTTCGAGGGCTACATGCACACCGTGTCGCCCGTCGCCTGCCGCAAGCCTCCGCCGCTGTCGCTCAGCGTGAGCAGCATCGACTTCGGATACGCGGCCGCCGCAGGGCTGCAGCCCGCCGTACCCACCCCCGTCACGCTCACCTCGCACGTCCAGTCCAACGTCATCGTCACCTGGGAACAGGGTGCCCGCCTCTCACAACATATCTCTCATACATTGTACCATTAAACCCTATCAAAGATTGATCTCGTTCTCGAACATGTGCACAAAGAATCTAACTACTGTTCGACGAACAGTTACAGAAAAGATTTAAGAAAGCCAATTTTAAACAAATCACTGATTTGAGGGGAATTGGAGGTGGTCAAATCCAATAAAATCGAAATTTTAATTTTTTGTTTCTAAAAATTAGTTTCAACCATCCCCTCGAAGGGAAACTTTGATTTACTGTTATGCTCGTGCAAGAAGTGGAGTTGTTATTATTTTTGCGCCAGTCTATATTGTCGGAATGTATCCGACCAGCTTTGAAAAGAATTTCCAGTAAATTAGATTTATGAAATTTAAGGAATATTTCTCAAAAAGTACTAAAGATAGGAAGGTAAAATTTTTATATGCTACTCTTTGTTGGGAAACTTACATTTTAATTTAATTTAATTGCAATGGAGCACAGGCTCCGGTGGCAATTTCCCTACACACCCATCTTCCCCCACAGCATTGTTATAATAAGCCCAGTTGTTGATATTAAACTTAATAAAATATGACTTAAAAAAAATGATTGTTTAAATGGACATTATTCAAAATAAAGAAAACAAAATATCCCTCCGTCCTTACTTTAAAAATGAATCATCGTATATGTTGAAGAAGTTTCGAGTTAGTATATTGAAAAGTTTTCCTACGCATGTTACTCAATGTTTACATAGGCAGTATAGACAACTCCATATCCCCTTAAAAGTTATATGGCTAATATCTGATTTAGTCGCATCCAATTAATTCATATGACTTCACAATACATTGCTGTTGGGTAAACTTTACACAGTTGTGAGAAAATATTCATTAAGTAATAATTGTCTAGTTTAGCATTATGAAAGCAGATTTTGAATGCTACCAATCCTTTCAGCACAACAACAAAAATATGTGTGGTTAGAAATACTACCACGTGATTGAACGGAGAAGCAACTGCTGTTGCAAATTAAGAAATAGGTGCGAATAATAATTGTGATCAATATAATATAATGTACAAAATTTTCACAGAAGAAATGAAATATTTATTTAACATTGTTGTTAAATTAAATTGTTTACATCAGTCAGTAAGGGTTTTGGAGAGACTATACTAGCCTTTTCAAACCAAATGTCAACCTCTCCTTCACGTGGTGTACCCTGTTTTCACGGACGAGGCTCTAGTGACTGAAAGATTCCCGGTATAAGGAGTCACCCACTGCTTGCCAATGGCCTTCGAAAGAGCGGGCGGAAGAGCGGAGAGCGGATCATGGCACCCTCTTCCCCTTGGGGTTGGAAACGGGCCCTAAAGGCTGATGAATCAGAAATCATCAACGGCATGGGGATGCAGAAGGCAACGGGAAACCACTGCATTAAAGACCCAAAGGGTATCCCGAGGACATGTAATCCTCTCAAATGACATATATCATGATGGATTCTTCTTGGGTAAAATATTCCGGAGGTAAAATAGTCCCCCAATCGGATCTCCGGATGGGGACTGCTCAGGGAGGAGTCATCAGAATGGATAGAAACATCCTAAGAGTCGGAACATGGAATGTTAGGAGTCTGAATAGGACAGGTAGGTTAGAAAACTTAAAAAGGGAGATGGAACAACTTAACTTAGATGTCGTTGGGATTAGTGAGATTAAATGGAAGGACGCACAGGATTTCTGGTCTGGGGAAGGAGTCACTGGTGTAGGATTTGTAATGAACAAGAAAGTAGTGAAACGGGTGAGTTATTATGAACAGTTTAGTGACAGGATTGTTTTGATGAGGTAAGAAACTAAGCCCGTCCCAACCACATTAGTACAAGTGTATATTCCAACGTCACAGGGAGATGACGAAGAAATAGAAGAAATATACACTGAAATTGAAGAATTAATCCAATATGTGAAGGGGGAGGAAAATCTAATAATCATGGGTGATTGGAATGCAATTGTGGGAGAAGGAAAAGAGTGGAATATTGTAAGAAGTTTTGGTCTAGGAGAAAGAAATGAGCGAGGATGCAGGTTGCTAGAATTTTTGTGCAAGATATAAGCTAGTAGTGGCAAACACACTGTTTAAGAATCATGCAAGAAGAATATACACCTGGAAACGTCCTGGGGATACAGGCAGATATCAGCTAGATTATATCATGGTCAACAGAGATTCAGGAATCAAGTAATAGACCGTAAAGCGTACCCAGGAGCAGACATAGACTCTGACCATAACTTGATAATAATGAAGTGCAGGCTGAAATTTAAGCGAATAAGGAAGCAGTATAAACAGAACAGACTGGAAGTGAATGAACTGAAACAATCTAGCATGAGTGAAAAATTTGCAGAAATGGTAGACTTAGGTCTAAGAAGTAACTGTGAAAGGAACTCGACCGAGGACGAATGGAATGCGTTAAAGATCGAAAGAATGAAAGCTGGTAATGAAACATTAGGCTTCAAGGAGCAAGCTGCCCGAAAACCTTGGATCACAGAAGAAATTTTGGAGCTGATAGATTAGAGGAAAAGGTACAAAAATGCTCAGGATGAAGCAGGAAGAGAGCAGTACAGGCAATTTAGAAATCAAATAAATAGGAAATGCAAAATAGCAAAAGAAAAATGGCTACAAGAAAAGTGTGAAGAAGTAGAAAAGGAAATGGTCGTAGGAAAAGTAGATGTTGCATATAGAAAGATCAAACAGAATTTTGTAGAAATGAACAAAAGAGGTATTAACATTAAAGCTGTCGATGGGAAACCTCTTTTAAGCTCAGAAGATAGAGCTAACCGATGGAAGGAATACATGGGAAACTGTATGTGGCGGACGACTTGAACAATAGTGTAATGGAAAAGGAAGGCGATGTCGACATTGATGACTTATGAGATCCTGTTTTGAGGACAGAATTTAATAAAACTCTGAATGAATTGAAGGCAAATAAGGCAGTTGGAATTGATGAGATCCCTGCAGAACTCCTTAAATCCCTAGTAGAGGAAGGAATCGAAAGATTATTCAAGCTGATATCAAAAAGTTATGAAACAGGAGAAATTCCAACTGATTTTAATAAAAATATCATCTTCACACTTCCAAAGAAAGCAAAGCCGACAAATGTGAGAATTATCGCACCATTAGTCTAACATCATATGCTTCAAAATTACTGACCAGAATAATATACAGAAGGATGGAAAGGGTAGTAGAAGAAATAGTAGATGAAGATCAGTTTGGGTTTAGGAAAAATCGCGGTACAAGGGAAGCAATTCTGTCTTTAATATGAATACTTGAAGGGCAGATCAAGAATAACAAAGATACTTTCATGGCGTTTGTTGATTTAGAAAAAGCTTTTGATAATGTTAGGTGGGACAAGATGTTCAAAATTTTAAAGAAGTCAGGTCTAATGTATCGAGATAGAAGAATACTCTATAAACTATATAAGAATCATGAGGCTGTAATAATAGTAGAGAATTACGAGAGACATGCATCAGTTAAAAAGGGTGTGAGACAAGGTTGTAGTTTATCCCCCTTAATATTCAACTTATGTAGAAGAATCAATGAAGAAAGTCAAAGAAAAATTTCCATTTGGCATAAGTTTTCAGAGAGAAAAAATCAGTATGCTACGATTTGCTGACGACATTGTCTTGTTAGCAGAGAGACCGAGTGTGGTGGTGTAACGGATAGCGTTCTGGCCTCACATTCGGGATGACGGCGGTTCGAATCCCCGTCCGGACATCCAAATTTGGGTTTTTCATGGTTTCCCAAATCACTCCAGGCAAATGCCGGGATGGTTCATTAAAAAGGCCATGGCCGACTTCCTTCTCATTCCTTGCCCCCATCCTATCCCGTCTCTAAAGACCTCGCTGTTGAGAGACGTAAAGCTGTTAAAAAAAAAATTGTTATCAGAGAGGGCTGAGGGTATTGAGAATTTACTGAATGATATGACCAAAATACTGAAGGAAGATTTTGGACTGAATATAAATCAAAGCAAAACAATAGTGATGAAATGTAGCAGAAATGATACCAATACTAGCAGATTAAATATAAAAATAGGATCTGATGCAATAGTAGAAGTAAGTGAGTTCTATTACTTGGGAAGCAAAATTACAACCGATGGCCGAAGCAGGAATGATGTTAAAAGCAGAATAGCACTAGCAAAAAGAGTCTTCATGAAAAGAGAAATCTTTTAGTTTCAAATATTGATCTAGAAATTAGAAAGAACTTTTTAAAACTCTATGTGTGGAGCACAGAACTTTACGGTAGCGAAACATGGACTTTAGGAATACCGGAAAGATAGAAAATTGAAGCATTTGAAATGTGGTGCTGCAGAAGAATGCTGAAAATTAGGTGGAAAGACAAAGGAAGAAATGAGCAAGTTTTGGATATGATGGGTGAGAAAAGAGGTTTATGGAAGAAGCTTACAGAAAGAAGAGACAGGCTGGTAGGTCATATTTTGAGACATGCTGAATTGGTTAATTTGTTAGTGGAGGGAACAGTCGAAGGTAAGAACTGTAGAGGAAGACAGAGATTAGAATATATGAAGCAGATAATTGAGGACGTGGGTTGTAAGGGGTATGTAGAAATGACGAGGTTAGCACAGGATAGGAGGGGATGGAGGATTGCATCAAACCAGTCGAAAGACTGACGACAGCAAAAAAAAAAAAAAAGTTAGTGTATTATAAGTGATTGCAGTGGACAGTTTTAATGGTATGCTTCAAAGCAGAAGTTTAAACTAAGAAGGAAGTTAACTCATATCCAGTATCGTGTACACCATTAACAATGAAATGTATTTAGTCATTTTGTCAATATAATAAACGATGAAATATATTATTCTGTTTCATTTTACAGATGACACAAGCACGTTCAGTATACAACCACCTCGTGTCATCATAGCAGGACGGAGTGTCGCTTTGTTCCAGGTGTGCAAAATTAATTTCAAGGCAAAGGCAAATTAAAATGGTTCATATATTTCATCAGTGTTTTGAGATAAAATCGTCAGAATTCTCTGTCCTTAGTGTAGGTAAAATTGTATAAAAACTATTATTGTTTACGTTATTTACAAGTAATAACTATTACTAATGAATTTTAGAGTATTGATTTCTTTGTGACAACGTACTATAACTTTGCAGGAGGCTACAAAATTTGGTGCACAAGGCAAAATGTTGTGTTTCACATAATAAATCACAGTTTTCATAGGTCATCGCACATAAGAGAATGTTATGGACAGGATCTATTATCGGTGGATAGGTGACATGATTCGTTGCGTGCAGGTATACTTCCGTCCTGCCAGGAGCAAGCGCATGTACCATGAAGAGCTGGAGGCATCCTGCATTTGCGACGAGGGTGGCGGCGACTACATACCGGCACCGTACATGATCAGGCTCAGCCTTATGGGTAAGCAAAGTTAATTAGATTCAAAACTGTAGTTGAGATCAAATAAAATGCTAACACCTATAACTGAAAACAATACTAAAAACAAAATATTCTGCTGGATAAATCTACACACCTTTCAGCTTCTGCACTGTAGAATTTAAGATAAATTGAATTTAGATATAAATATTCTATTCTATCATCTATAATTTATCCTTTCTTAGTGGCTGACTTTCCAAGCAGCTCATGTCAGAGTTAGTACAAATATATAAATGATGTATAATAATCAAAGTATCAAATTTTATAAATCCACAAGTTTAAACGTTTGTTTAGGTTATCACAACAGATACAATTAGCTGTTAAAGATAAATTCTTGGTTGAATAGAGAGTTGTAATTAAGACAATATTTCAATTTACTTTAAAAATGTATTTGTTTGATCAAACTGTCTTATACTATAAAGATGTTTACTAAACAGATTTTTTTCCAAAATAATCAACATTTGGCGACTTACAAGGTATTCTGACAGTGAGAGAAATTTGGTAGTCTCTAACAAACCGAAGAACCGTTCCCCAGTCATGTAAATATAACAGCTAATTTAGTAAAATACCCAACAGCATAACATTCTTCACCTCTACCTTATACCCCTACAATAAATCGTAGTCAACGGCACAGTCCACAAGCATAGATCTACTGGAACGATCTGTACTAGTACTCAATTCAAAGCGGCATCAATGAGCAAACATTAAGTGACATGAGCGCATGTTACACGGACGACTGGTTAATACACAACTAAGAACAAAATCAAACTGCGCCCACCTATTAATAATATTATCTCATCTCCTACCATCAATCGAAGCTGTTGCTGCTGGCACCTGACTCCTTAGAGTTGCCTGAACATTAAAATACCACGAGTGGAAAATCAGAATTGAGAAAAAAAAAATGAGAACGAACTAAATACTGCAAACGTGTGTTATTCAACCGTATTACTCCATAATTAATGTGGAGAGGAGAGGCGAATTACTAGTAGTGTCAATGGCGTCATTACTGTAATGGTGGTGTACTTTAACCTTAGACCTAACTTACGTTGCAAAATTTAGGCTCATTATTGTCTTTCGTGTTGGTACCCACAATACCTTCTTGTGTTGCATGGTGAGTGAGCGATATCGCTCTGACCTCGTATTTTGGAGGAAGCAGGTTTGAATCCCCATCTCACTATTTAGATTTATACATGCCATAGTTTTCCGAAAATTTTCCAATTCCAGGATAGTTCCTTCAAAAAGCTAAGGCTGAATTCCTTTCGGTTCCTATCTAACTTCCAATGAACTCGAAGTCGACGAGGGCTAAAGCCATAAAAAAAACCGTTGGGCTTCATATCTGGATGGCAATGGTCTCACTGCCTGTCATCATCTTACCATGCTCACCTTTATGGATAGGAGAGAATATTTTAATATTTTGTAACGAAGTAGCGATTGCATTTCACTACAGATAATCAAAATTAATAGCAGGTGAAAGGAGAGTGTGTTACGAGAATGCCTTACAGCTCTGAATCTGTACCCCCCGGCGTGTTGTTGATAACTGCAGACTTGCTTCACAGTACGCTGATTCTGAGTGGAGATGCCTTGTTGTACGCAGGCCACAGCTTCCCTGAGGACGATGTGATCTGGCCGGGCGAGTTCTCCGTGAGCCCTCCAGAGGTGCTGATGCCTCCCTGCGTGCCGCCGCTGCCCGTGTACTCCACCTTCAAGATCCGCCGCTTCGGATCACTGCCAATCATGTTCAAGCTGACACCGACAATAGCCGACTCGTGAGTACTATCTGAAAATATTGTTTCTTAACCTGAAATGACACTACGTTTAATACTTTTGATACAATGCAATCGAAACTTAATGATCAGGGATAGTATATTTGATTAAACTGCGAATTTATCTCCTCTGTACGTATATGTTTGTTTAGTTAATGTTATTCAAGAAAATGCACCCACGGACCGTTTAACGCATTTTAGTTTATTTTTTCAGTGTTGAACCTTCCATTAACAGTCGTACCTTAACTTTTCAAGTAATTTTCACTTTTAGTTTTTAAAAAACTTGGTCTAGCTACCGTACCAAACAATAAAATATTCAAACTTAAACCATCGATACTACTTATATTTTTGTGAGTGAACTGTATCTTTCGATACAAAAGAGTGAGGGTTACAAGAAAATAAAATAAGAAACTGCTTCCGTAGTGGGCTCTATATGTTTTCAGTCCAATGATGTTCCAGAGGTTATAGAAGCAAGAAAGCCATATTATCAGATAACGGCATCTCTGAGTAGAATAATATGAAGTTTTCAGCCTACAATATTCGTCAGTTCAGTTGGACCTTATCATGCTTTCCGTATGACTTTTAAAAATCGATTACTCATCAACAAATCAAAGCCAAGGAAGGCCATCTTAAATAAGTGGATGAAGAAGATGATGTGTGAGATGTATTAGGATTCCAGAGAAATTTTAGTGATTAACTTCAAGGATCTAATGTGAAAAATGAACAGAGAACACTATCCTAGCCTGTTGTAGAAGTTGTTCAATGGCATCTAGAAGAAGAGACGGCAAGCTGAGTATAGGTGTTCTCCTCTTCACGACAACGACAGTTTATGTGACCGTACTTGCCAAGACTGTTATGAAACAGAACGGGAGTAATGTCAGAAGCAGAGAGCTCAAGCGTGGCAAAAAACTTTTTTCTGACCAATTAATTAAATTTATTGTGATGTTTTCTGTCATAGCCCAATATTAATTTTTAATCTCAAAAGTAGCCGGAGTAAACAATTGTGATATCTCTAAAGGTAATACCAAATTTACAGCATTAATAGGAAAACTAATGTTAAGATCAAAATACATTTGCAAAATTATCTTTATTGGAACTTACACCAGGATTTAAGCACCTGTGATTCCATTTCACATACTGCAAGGACACTGAATATACATTAGACATTTTTTTCTAAACTTTTGAAACGGTTAAAAGGACACAGAGTAAAACTTACCCAAAAGAAATCCAGATGGATTTCTATACAAAAATGGCAGTCCGAACATCATTACGTAGAAGTTAAATACGCGTCCTTAGGCAGAATGGTAGGAGGCGAATGCTAGCCACTGAATGAAATTCTTGGGTAGTGTTACATAGTGAGCCAAAGCAGATCACATACGCTATCATATAATAGGGCAGAAATGAGAAATCTTAATAATTAGTGACAAAATAGATGGAATATAAAAATAATGGCACGAAAACGTTGGGAGAATGAATGATGAACTTCTCACAAGGTCAGTCGTGAAGTTTAAGCTGGAAATAGAAAAGACAAGAAGAAAATGAAAGAGGTAGTCAAATGGAGCGGAACAGGTCAGATTACCTAATCTGTGAGACGAATAACTATAAATTAGTGAAATGTTAATTGCAAAATTTAATTAATGTCTTAAACTTCGAAGGCAATGTGCAAAAATGGTTCTTCTTTTATCTTCTTCCACCCGTCACAGAAACATGCAATGACCGGAAACTTTCGGTACCTTCATCGTAGTTGTTCACTGTTGACTTAGGCCTTATATCTTATCATCAGATGTGGGAAGAACACACTTAATTAACTGAACTGAAGTATTCTACCCTCAACTAAAAAAATAGAAACGTAATCATTACTGCTAAAATAAGAACATACACTGCCTGTAAAATTATGTGAAGCACGGAGAAGAGGAGGAAACGAAATGAAACTTCACGGGTTGAGAGGGCATGTGATGATATTTTAGTGATTACAAAATCGAGTCAAATTTATTTGCCAGCATGATGTTGTACACGCTGCAGCCTGGATGCACGCATTGATTCCTTTGGCAAGGGTGCCATAAAGCTGTTGAGTTCTCTCCTAAGGCAAGTTAGCCTAGAACTGTTTTTACTGGTCCTTGATATCCTGGATACTGGACTGGGATGGAGTTGACGTCAGAACTGATGCACACATGATCTATCGTGGACGGATCTGGGGATCTTGCTGCCAACTGGACAGTTCATAGAGACACGTACCGTCTGTAGACGAGATGTTGCCACGTTACTGTCGCTTGAGAGTTAACACATTGGGACTCAGGATGTCCGTGACGTACTGTTGTGCCGTCAGAGTTCCCTCAGTTACTACTAGCTTTGACCTAAACTGATATCCGATGGCTCCCCATGATGGTGATCTTCGTGTTTTGGAGAGGCACAGCAGTGTGTTACTACCGGCGTCATGGTATGTGGAGCTATCGAGCCTGACATCATCTCAAGGCTGGTAGTGATTGAGGAAGCTCTGACTGCACAGTGGTTCGTCAAGGACATACGGCGTCCTTGTGTGTTACCTCTCATGCGATAGTATCGTGGTGACATTTTTGAAAAGTAGAATGCTTGTCTACACACGGCACATGTCTCCATGGACATCTGTGGCACCAGCTAGGACGCCAATGTCCTGTGCCAGTGCCAGTGCCAGTATTCAGGATATCAAGTACCAGTTACAACAGTTGTGGGGTTGTTTGCCACAGGAGATGATAAAATGGATTTATTACACCCTCCCCAAGCGAATCAGAGCATGCATAGAGAACAGAAAGAGTGTAACATCATACGCGAGTTCATAGTGCTAAGTTATTTATAAATATGACTCGATTTTGTACTCAGTGAAATAACGTGCAAACTCTCTCAACCCGTGAAGTTTCATTATATCTCCTGCTTCACTTCTTTGTCAGGTAGTGTATTTGGTTCTATACAGGACTGTGTTGTGGCAGGCGGTACGTTGTGAAGCCTGAGCAGGGTGTGCTGAAAGATGAGCTGCAGATCTTGGTGGTGCAGCTCAGTCCTGACGGAGGAGCCGCCGCCGCCTACAACGAGGACTGGACGCTGCTCATCAACAGGCACGAAGTGAGCCTCAACACATGACACGCTCTACTATTGTTCTTTATTAATCCATTTGCATTAAATGAATGAGAGATAATAGTTTAAAAAAATCGGCTCGTAATTACCAAAAAGAAATTTATATTCTGTCGTGAATAACAAGGACAACAGATTGAAACTGAATTTGGATTATAATGCGGAATCGTTGTATTTAAATACCTGTTCCATTCACATGGCACAGGTACTAAGTGAACTGAAGACCCGCGGTGACGACGAATTGAGTCTCGGCGGAGGTCATTCGCAAAACTTGCTCGGCAAACGCTACTGTCACGTTTCACCGTCCAGAGTTTGTTAGAACAGTTACACAAGGTGTGTGCATCTATACCGATAGCTTATAACGCTATGTGTTTTACATTGGGATGTTAAGTGCATTAATATCAAGTCCTATAAATTGATGGTGATCTTGTGTTTGGCTGTTAAAAGAACACTAAAAACTGATCTTTTTTCAGTTCTTAATAAAGGGATACAAGTTAGATAATTGGCCTGGTCGCCAAAAATTGAACTGTTGTACACAGTTAGAGTAGCAAACATCAATTAATACAGTAAATTAAAATTGTTAATGGTAACTTGGAATGAATGTCACCGTTACTGATAATTCACTTTTAATCACTGTTTGAATCACTTGTCAACCAACACATATATATACGATACTAAAGTTCGAAAAAAGTTAATGTTTTTTTTAATTACCGAATCAGAGATTTCAAAGGCGAGTACGACTGCTTGCACAGTTGCGCTTGCTATCACTTCAGGGACCTTCTTTACAGCATTGGTCACTGCTTGCGCCAACTGTGCCAGCGCAATGGCCGATGTGTGTGTTGCGAGTGGCGCTGCGGAGTTCTGTCGCCCGCGTACCCGTCTCGCCTCGGTTGCCGCCGGCCGACTGGCGTGGTTGACCAACCTTGATGGATCGATGTAGTACTATCGTCTAGCTGCTGACTCAGCTGCTTCCGAATTGCTGGTAGGACGCTTGTAGCCCTGCACTCTCTTCTTTTCATCTTTTGGGTGATGACTTGCTGCTGGTGTGGCTCCCTTCTGCGACCGAGCGTCAGCGGTGGTCATTTTCTGAGATGGTACAGTTGGCTGGGTGACTCCCGCAATTTGGAACACTTTGTCGACGGCCGCCTTCCTCTACTACGTCGTATTCGCAGCGCCAAGATTTTTCCTCGCTATACACTCACTATACGAGGCGGCATGTTTACCGCCCCAGTGGTGGGTTTGCCATCGTGAGAAGTGTTGCAGTTGACCCTATTGACGCCCCCATATCTTATGCAGCGCTCATCCTCAGTCGAATTACGGACCAAGTGCCTGTCGTACTTTTGGCAGTGAAAACACTAAGCGAGCGCTAGTGGCGACCTTTTTTCGATTTGTGCCTGAGGATCTGCTTCGGCCTGTATAGAGTGCTAGACGATACTAGGTACCCAGTACCCGACAGACGCATCTAGTGTTTGTTGGTGGTAGCCATGTCACCACTCTTGAGCCGTTCTACCACTTCCTTCTCTGTAGCTTCGACAGCCAGCCACAGATTACCATCTTGGCCAGTAGTCTGAGAGGATGGATGAAGTGAGGGATACCATTTTAATACAGAAATTTCTGGAGCTTGTGTAGTTGTTCCGGTTGCTGCGGCAGGAGGCAGAGTTTGCCAGTTACAGAGAAGCATTGGAGAGGTATGGACATTTCTTGGAAAAATACTGCGAACAGTTCGATTAAGATTCCCTCATAGTATGCTGTGATTAGCAAAACTGATCCTTCCTTGATGGGCAGCTAATCTTGTTCAATATCTTCCGCTTTGTCGCTAAGTTGGTGACAAATTTCCAATCCTTCTCATAGTTATGGCATTGCTCTCTTGGTAGGGTTTCGGGCATGTGGGGTATTCTAAGAAACCGCTTCTTGTGAAAATTGAAGTGACTTGCCATAGAGAATTCGGGGTGTAGCACCGTTGGAAATACGAGTGTTTCCTGTCATTCGACGCAGTCGGCGGGCATCAATTTTTATGCAAAGTAGCTCTACTTTCGATGAGACAGGCACTTCTCGAAGATGATAAAGTATTCTGTGCATACACGCCAATTGAATACATGGTCGTCGAGGTGAATAGTGATGTTAAAGAAACACTAGCCCAGTTTGGTATGTTAGAGACTTCCGAAGCTAGTAGAGAGCTGACTCCACTCGATCACGTCGGAAGATGATCCCCCGGTGAGGCAAATAGTTTACAGAAAGGTAGACTTAGCATTCACGACGTCTTTCTAGACCTACAGGCCTACAGTTACTTTAATGCGTGCACTATGGCGAAAGATCTTGTGAGGCAATTGGCCACTTCTAAGTACAATGTGAAAAATAAGATGAGAGGAATATCCCATGAGTTGACTATGAAACAGGAGCTATGCAACTGCTTGTATTTGTGTGCAGTACAATATGCGGTTCCTGGGCTTCGCAGAACCGCCTTGCCTCAAAGTGGGTGTGGACAACTTGGTGACGCTGCCACCCACTTACCCCGGCTGCGAGCAGGAAATCTCCGTGCCCATCAGGAACGTCACCAGGCACTGCATCCGGTACGAAGTTAATAACACAGCAACTGAGAACCAATCATATTCTGTCTGTCTCTTGTACCGAAAACAATTTCTGTATATGCTATTGGCTGTCTAACGTTAGTTTTACCCTGATGGAGAACAACCAGACATAAGTTGCTAACGTTCCTTTAACAACCTCCGATTCTCTTTTAGAGCAATATCCGTATAAACCTTTATTGATTTTTGAAGCAAGACAGATGGATCGTGCACGTCAGTTTTTTACTAAGCAAACATCATAAATTGAACACTTCCGTTCGTCGAAATGACTCACAAAGATGTGAGAAAAATATCATTCAGATTTGTGCATTAATCTTTCAACATGACGTACGCGTCTGTAGTTGTGTGTCAGATATGTTTATCTCAGAAAGCTTATTTGATTATTGCCAATAGCAGGTAAATGCATTTACCAAACCGTATTTTGTTAAAATGCACACAAATTTGAAATTTTTCTTTGGTGATTACATATACCGCAACAATTACATGAAAATATTCTGACCCAACTAAACTATTAATCAGTTCATCAGGGTTACTTGTAAATGTTATCAATTGTCAAATTACAGATACGAATTCCTGAAGTGCTGGTATTCAAACTGCAGAAATTAATTGTGCTTTGTCTTATCACAAACATTGTTTGCTTAGTTATACTCATGAGATCTATCATAGTCGTGTATTAACTTAATTAAATTTAACAAATCAACTACCACTTAAAGAAGACAGCGTTAAATACCTCAAAAGTTCTATGAATTCTGTGACGTTTCACCCCACTGCCATTATTTAGAATCTTTAATCATTTCCTGATCACAACACAAAATTTTCATTGCATTTGTAACTGTTACAATGATTATTTGTGCTTTCTATATTAAATTCTTCAATTTTGTATGTGAACTAAATGTTTCTAAACATTCATTTACAGATACTGCTGTATTACCTAACAGTCAAATCATTGTTGTAATTCTGAATTTGCCAGTAAATAGTGCTAATGAAGAAACACCTGGATAACCAAGATAATTTAACCTTATGTACTGCGTTAGTAATTAATGTTGACTTAGCTTGTCACGTTAAAAAAAAAAATCACACATATAAAAAAATCCATACATATTTTCAAGGTAATGATATGTTCACATAGTATTAATAATTTTGTAAAGTTATATTCTTATTTGTTTTATGCTTGTATTATTGGTTTTGTTTTTCTCGATTTTATATTTTCTCATGTTGTATACATTTAACTTTCAAATGATTTTTCCTACTTTACTGATTACTTGAATAATTGCTTAAAGGAGTTATTCCGTAACCCCGTAATCGATCACCATGAGATGATAGTATGATTAGTAAAATAATAGATTTAATATATCATGTCTAGTTTCAGGGTGTTAGGATGAATCTTTTTCGCAGTTCAAAATACAAGTTCCTTCTTTTCGGGGAAAACTGTTGTTTTGAACCATTGTAATAGGAAATTTTGATTTATCAGATTTGTTTAATTTCAATGATGAATTATATTAAGTTTTGTTCCACGTTGGAAAATACTGAGCAGTTTCTGACTGTCATTAACAAAATATTGAGGGAAGATTTTGGACTGAATATTAACCAAAGCAAGACAAAAATGATTAAATGTAGCAAAAATGATACCAATAATAGTAGATTAAATTTTAAATAAGATCGGATACAATGGAAGAAGTTATTGAATTTTGCTACTTAGGAATTAAAATTGCAACTGATGGTCGAAGCAGGAATGATGTTAAAAGCAGACATAGCACTAGCAAAAATAGTTTTCATGAAAAAGATAAATCTTTTAGTTAAAATATTGATCTAAGACTCAGAAAGAACTTTTTAAAACTCTATGTGTTGAGCACAGCACTTTTTGGCAGCGAATCATGGACTTTAGGAATACCAGAAAGAAAGAAAATTGAAGCATTTAAAATGTGGTGCTACAGAAGAACGCTGAAAATTAAGATGAAGTACGAAATAAACGGCTTTTTGATATGATGTGGAAGAGCCTTACTGAAAGAATAGATACGATGGTAGGTCATATTTTGAGACATGTAGGACTGGTGAACTTGTTAGGATGGAAGAGTCGGAGGTAAGAACTGCAAAGGAAGACAGAGATTAGAATATGTGAAGCAGATAATTGAGGACGTGCGTTGTAAGGGGTATGTTGAGATGAAGAGGTTGGCGCAAGATAGGAAGGGATGGAGAATTGCATCAAACCAGTCGAGAGACTGATGACAGCAAAAAAAAAATAGTTTACCTCAAAAATAAAACCTGATCATAATTTAAATTTGAATGCACCTATATATGGAGATCAGAATAATTTGTCATATACTTTTAGTTCTTTCAGATGCTTACACGAATCTCTAACACTTTTTAAAACTGAGTGGTTTGGGCACTGAATGTTGTGACTGTGCGTTTTGTTTTTATTAAATTTGAACGATCCTCATATGCATGCTATTACACATTATTTCATTGTTGGATAATGGTTGCGTTGCTGAAAGAAAAAAGAAACTGCCTCTGAATTGGTAAACACGCTTACATCGTTGTTTCTCGCACGTTTTAACGCATTATGCCTAATACAGGTTCTACATGGCGGTGGTGGACCACGTACAGACGGTGAAGATCCAGGAGCCGTTCGGAACACTGTCGGCCAACGAGCTGCTGTACTCGATGTGGCGCTTCCGGCCGGCCATCGAGGGCGGCCACAGCGTGCGCATCTGCTGCGAAGCCATAGCAGTGGACAGCCGCGGGCAGCGCTTCGGCGCCAGGGCGGACATCTTCGTCACTGCGATCGGCACTGCGGAGGACACGCATCTCCTGGTGGGTCACACTTCCGGCTGCCTAACGGGAAACGATTCCCGTTAATATACCACACATCTTTTAAATATAAGATTACAACTTTCTCTCGTACAGAAAATTGTTTGTATCTACAAGCAAGGAACTCAATGTTTTTTTTTCGACTCGTCATTAGAGCCTGGAGAAGATGACGGGAAGAGACTGACAAGGAACAGCAGTGAGTTTAGCCATGAGCTTTGGAAGGGACCATAGCGTTATTTGCCTGGAGTTATTCCGAGAAATAGTGGAAAAACTGAAATCTTCATGACCGTAATGGGACTGGACTGGACTCTGTGGCGCTCCTGGAATGAACTGCTGATCATCCGGTCACTAACCCGGATTTTTCTTGATCCCAGGTTTCTAACTAACTCCTGTGACTATCTCTTGACTTTTAAAGGTTTGTTACAAAAGATTCGCTGACTACTGAACATTGATCAATTGAAGCCAGTTCAATGCCGGCGTGAAATACACCTGTAGGAAACACACAGCACCACCACAGAAATCATACACCAAAAAGTGAAACAGTATGGGTAATAGCATGGATGTGTGTGTAACGTATCAACCAATCTAACCAAGAAAATAAAGATGTAATTATCTAGTGAACTTAAAAATTATTTCGGTATCAGAAAATCTATAAGAATATTTTGCGTTACTTTCAAATCAAGCACATCCAGTGGTAACAACCGAATAGTTTTCATCAATTTTTGTTTATTTAATGGCTTGTCTGATCATATTCTGCTACACACAAATTACAACATAAATCAATATAATTTTAATAATTTCTTCCATCCTATACATTAATTCCTAACCCTAATGCCACGTTCTTTAACGAAAGCTGGAAAGTGAAACATGCGTTGGTAGCTCGCGATTTAATTTCACTACGGCGGCAGTTAGAAAACTCTGTTCACGTGTCTGCTATTTGCTACTAGGAAAGAAGAGGTAATTTAGATTTCCTACCGTTTGTTTAGTCGAAGTAACACAATGGAATTTTAACTAAGCCTATGTCCATGAATTGCATCCGTACTGTGCTACTGATGTATTTTCTGCTCATAAACATGAGTCAGAAAATTACGATTAACTGATCGAAATGTTATATTCAGATGCTAAATAATAGATCTATTAACTATAAACTTCAAAAAGCAGGCACAATAAAGTACGAATCTCGTAAGCTTGGATGCTTGTAACTATACAAAAATACGCTGATCTACGAAATCCATTTAATACTACCCCCAAATGTAGTTCAAATTCCACGGTATGGGAAACTGCTTCCATTCAGTTGGAGTAGTTACTAGACCCTTAAATAAATGGCTCCTCCCAACCCTTGTGAGGGATCCTCAATTTTGTTTTCCGACTTTTTAAATTCTTCCACTTCGCAGTCCCATTCTGGTAACAGCACCGGCGCTACTAGAAGCTATGACTCAGACAAGGGTAGCGTTGTTCTAGAGGCAGGGGAACAAACTCGTGCACTCAAGTATCGGAGATATACTTCCATATACATGGTAAAATGATCAGGGATATATGAATGATAATTTATTATAATTGTGACCCTCATTTTAAAAAATATCAAGAGCCAACGGCTTGATGGAAAAATTTGAGATAAATTACTAAGTGAAGTGCTGAATCGTTACCCAAAAAACCTGGAAGGATTTAAAAATGAAACTTGTAAAGATCAAAAGTAGTGAGGTCGCAAAATTACACTCAAACAATTCAACCAAAAAAAAAAAAGGCTATAAGAAGGGGTTAAATAGTTGTGTATAGAAAAGCTACTGAAATATGCGCTCGATAATAATTAAAGTAAACTAAAAATTTAAAATTTGAGTATGGGGGCAAGACACTAGACCTTACATCGAATACTGTGTCAATGAAGACAGTTCGCACTAAATTTGCACGAATACTCGTGAAACTATGTCATATTTCAATGATAGCGTATCCTAAACTACAAAATGTAAAGCCATGTTTTGCTTCTCTAAGTCTGAGTGCCACGCCAGCTTCATTTTTAATATCCAAGGATCACAACTCCTTCTCTTCTTCAACTGGATGATATATTCATATTCATATTCCTTACAAGCATTTTCTTCAACCTATGCTCGACGTGCGGTTGGGTAGATGTTTGGATTTTAAATCATTATATCACTACTGGTTTAGAAAATTGCAGCAAGACGAAGGAATGATCTGAATAACTCAAAATCGGAAGACGTGTAGAACAGTGGAGCCATAACAAGTGATTAAGATTGCAGAGGAAAATGCCCTCTTATGTGTGATCGGGACAGGGTCAGTACTAGGTCTAGCTAGTACTAGCTCAGAGCCGTCAAACGAAGTGCGAACACGTCAGAGAAGTGACGATGTGTCACGTTGACGTCAAAGGACGCAATATCACCAAATGAGTAGCTTCGAAGATGGCAGAATGATTGGTCTTCAGAAAACAGGTTTGCTTCTATGGCATTGTAACTCTTACAAGTGCACCCCGCTTAGACAGTGATGTGTGTGTGGAACCATTGATCAGAAAGGGGTATAGACGAGGATCGCAACAGTGACGAGCGGCTAATTGACTACAAAAAGTGACCACAGTGTGGAATGATCACCATCTTGTTCGCATGATCGGAACCGATATAACAGCTTCATCAATAGTGTTCACGCGGCGTTGGGGCACTGCAATGGATGTGGATGTTTCTTCGTCGATGGTTTGACGCAGTTTCTGAGGGTTATACTGGTGGCACGGAGGCCTTGCGTCGGCTTCCATTACGTACGTGCTAAACGCTACCGTGGTGGACGCAATCGGACAGACTGTTTTGCTGAGCGGCATTGAGGACAAACGCCAAGTAATAACATGGATCTCGCCTTCTACATGCTGAGGAGCAATCTGAGAATCAACTGCTACATCAGGGAGGTTTTAGATGTCTAGTTACTCTCCATTTTACATGGTCTCCAAAATACATTATTTTATCTGGGTTTTTGCACGGATACGAGTGGCGAGGAATGTTAAAGTCTTCCTGAAAGAAGGTCAGGTGCCACTGCTTCTTGGTTAGCACTTTCCCCCGTCGTACACGCCTGGGACATAGATGGTCGACAGCTTGCTCGTTCTGGTCCAACTGCTACCACTGTCGACGTTTTTTTGGACGCGGCCTACTAAACAACAATCTGGCCGAATCTACATCTACATCTATACTCTGCAAATTCACAATTACTGTGGGTGGCAGAGGGTGCTAAGCACCAATCCTATTTTAGAGTAATTCCAATCCAGATAGAACGAGGAAAGAAAGGAATACATAAATGTATCATTACGGTATCTTATCTCTCGAATCTTATCCCTTCTGTCATTGCGACCCAATAGGTTGGCGGAAGAAGTATTTCGTTGCACTCGTGAATTAGAGATTTTCGCATATTCAGCCAACAAATTTAAACGAAAACGACGTCGTCTGTACCGCCAAACAATCCCAGCCAACCCACGTATCAGCTTCTGTGACACTCACATAAGGACTGTAACTAGCGGTCACGAATCGAGCGGCTCTCTCTGTACTTTCTCTAACGTGTCAATCAATCCCTTGCGATACGGATCCCAAATTGCACAACAGTATTCCAAATGCGGACGCACTAGTGATTTGTACGCTATTTCCTTTGTATGAGCATTGCAGCTTCTCAAAATACGACCTATAAAACGTAGTTTAGAATTAGCTTTGCCTACGACGGAATTTATGTGCAAGTCCCATTTTCATGTTGCTTTGTACTGTTACGCCTAGATACTTCAGGAATCGACCGTGTCAACAACTGAATTGTTTAACTTTGTACTCGTGAGCGAACGGGGTCTTTTTATTACTTATTTGCATTGCCTTGCCATTTTTTACAGTTAATTGTAAGCTGCCATTTACGGCACCATTCCGAAATAACATCCAGATCGCGCTGTATTTCTAAGCAATCGTCAGAGCACCCCACTTCCCGATAAATAAGTGCATCATCAGCAAAAAATCGCATCCTGCAATTAAAGTTGTCACCGAGATCGTTTATAAAAATTAAGAAAAGAAGTGGTCCTATTACACTTCCTTGAGGAACGCCCGAAGTAACATCTAGCTTTGAAGAGGCTTCCCCGTCAACAACGACATACTGCGACCGACCAGTTAGAAAATCGCGTATCCATTCGCAGATCTGATCAGATATACCGTACGCTCGAATCTTCGCCAAAGGCGGTTATGTGGTACAGAGTCAAAAGCCTTCTGGAAATCCAAGAAAATAGCATCAACTTGTGATCCTGCATCGATAACCTTCATTACGTCCATGCGAAAATAGAGCCAGTTTGCGTTTCACACGAAACGGTTCTTACGAAATCCGTGTTGGTTTGCTGTAAGTAACTCGTTTTCATCCAGAAACTTCATAACGTTAGAGCATATGACATGCTCCAGAATTCTACTGCAGACAGATATTAGAGATAATTCCTAGGATCTCGCCGATCACCTTTCTTGAAAACGGGAATCACCTGCGCTATTTTCCAGTCAGAAGGTACTTTTCTTTTCTTCTAAAGATTTACGAAATTATATCCTGATAGAAATGGTCCTATTTCTTCCGCGTATTCCGAAAATAATCTTACTGGAATACCATCAGGACCCGGCGCCCTTCCCCCACTTCAGGAGCTTTAATTGCTTTATGATACCTACACTATCAATTTGAACTGGATCCATCTCAGATTCTACACGCCGTGCAAAAGCGGGAATGTTTTCCATGTTTTCGTCAGTGAAAGAATTTTTAAATTCAGTGTTAAATACGGTAGCCTTTTCGCGGCTGTCATCAACTTCCCGGCCGTCTTGTAGTAGAACTGACATATTGTTGTCACTACCACTAACTTTTTTTACATACGACCAAAATTTCTTTGGGTTTTCGTTGAGACTCTTAGAAAGTGAGTTGCATCTAAAGTCGTTAAAAGCCTCGCGCATCGCATTTTTAACATGTTCTCTTGTCCTCAGCTAACTTTTCTAAATCACTCCTATACATCGTCGTCCTTGAGCGTGCATGTATCTCCTTTGTTTTTTAAGTAACCGTTTTAATTTCACGTGTATACCACGGGGGATCGTTCCCATCCCTGATTGTCCTTTTCGGTATATGTAAGTCCATACCATCCCTGATTATATGCATGAACCGAAGCCACATCTCTTCAACCGAGCCTCTTCCTTCTATAAAGGTAATGGAATTATCCCTCAAAAACGTTCTTAAACTCTCCTTTGGGGCCTTTTCAAACCTGTAAACGACCCTTTCTTTTTTCTTTTTGCGCGCGGCTATTAATTTTACTGTAGCAATTACAGCTTTATGATCACTTATTCCCATGGTGGTAGAAATTTCCGTGAATAACTCAGGCCTATTCGTAACGAGAATATCTAAAATGTTTTCGTTATCTTTGTGGCACCGCGTTGGTTCAGTGACGAGCTGCTCCAGATTAAGATCTGAGAAAAGGTCAAGAATAATTTCACAGGATGTTTTATCCCGGCCACCAGTAACGTGGATGTAATTATTCAGTCGATATACGGAAAGTTGAAGTCACCTGCTAGTATTATTGCATGATCTGGAAATTGACGAGCTATATTACTTATATTAGTTCTTAAAGCCTCAGAAATAGATACATCTGCATCTGGTGGACGATAGAAAGACCCTAATACAAGTTTTGTCCTAGCTACTTTTAGTCTAATCCATAGGATTTCACAGACCGTATAGATATTTATTTTGCTACACGACAGGTGTTTACTAACATCTATAAATACACCGCCTCCATTGGAGTTCACCTGTCCTTACGGAAAACATTCATTCTATCGTTAAATATTTCTGCTGAACTTATATCCGGTTTTAACCAGCTTTCAGTACCTAATACAATATCTGCTTCTGTGCTACTAATAATGCTTTCAAGCTCAGGCTGCTTATTACAAACACTTCTACAGTTAATAACGAGTACTTTTAATGGTCGAGACTGATTTACGCTCCTCCTAACATATGGTGCCAAATTTGATTGGGCTGCCCGTAACTGTGATCCCAGTTTCGGGTCTTCCTGCCTCAACCTAAAAAATCCCCCAATGCACTCCACACGGCCCCTGCCACCCGTGTAGCCGATTCACGTGTGTAGTGCACTCCTGATCTATCCAAGGGAACCCTACACGACTCGACCACATGGCGAAGATCTAGGAATCTGCATCCATGATTATCGCAGAAACGCCGCAGTCTCTGGTTTAGACCCTTGACTCGGCTCTGAACCAGAGGTCCACAGTCGGTTCTATCGACAATGATGCAGACAGTTAACTCAGCCGAAATCTTGCGGTCATCAACCACAGAGCTCACCCTTTGAGCAAGCCGCCGGAAGGAAGAGAGGATAGTCTCTGACCCCAGGCGGCAAGCATCGTTGGTCCCGACATGAGCTACAATCCGCAGCTGGCTACACCTCGTCCGATCAATGGCATCCGGGATGGCCTGATCCACATCTTGGATCAGACCTCCCGGAATACACAATGAATGGACACAGGACTTCATCCCAGACCTATTCGCCAAGTCCCTAAGGGGTTCAATAACACGCCTAACGTTGGAGCTACCTATCACCAAAATCCCCTTCTGTGGTCGCTCAGGCCTTGCGGGCAGGGGGGCTGGCAACTCGCTGTTTGACGATTGTGGATCTGAACCAGACCCAGACAACACATCAAACCGGTTGGACAGTGGTACAAGTATGTCCTCCTGGGATTCAGACTTGCACAACTGCCCCCGCATGCGGCGTCGACGCCCGGAAACCACACGCCAGACGCCGCATGCAATATACAAATTTGTGTGGCATTCGAATCTAACAGTGGTTCCATGTTGGATTGCAAGTGAATCTGAGAGTACGTATACTCACCACCAAGGTTCTGGTCGACCACGACTGACTACCACTAGGGAAGATCGCCGTATTGTGTACCACGCACATCTAACCCATTCATACCTGCACCTGCCATCCAAGAACTAGTAATGGACTCCCTGAAACATTCTGTGTCGACCTGTACTATAGGTTGGACACTAGCATTAGTCAGACGAGGGCATTAACAACCCATACGTAAACTGCTGTTAACACAGCAGAAAAGGCTGCATTTGGAATGGTGTTGTGGCCAGGAAGTATACATAGTTGATGATTGGCGTCGCACTGTGTTCAGAAGTGAATTGCGATTCTGTATTATTTTGGATGGCCAACGTCGCATAGAATGGCGGCAAACTGGGAAGAGGCCGCTTACTTCCAATGTTTTACCAAACAGTACAATATCCTGACGCAACAAGCACATGGAATTTATTGCTGTTTGCTTTTCAAATCACAGGCAACCACTAACAAGGTAGAGAGATGCGTATGTATCATACCCATCTCACCTTTCACGATAAGCAAGGACATACGTAACGTTCATGACACAGGTAAGCTTTCTGTCAGACCAGTATTCGGCAGAGTGTGTTGACGGAACCAAGGACTAACTTCGTACGCAACCTTGTGCAATATTTATGTTATACAACCATATTGTGTTCACTCGAGAAGTTTGAAGCTAACACTTCAAGCCAGATAACAGGTGACACTGGAAATGACGTCTCACCGATAGAAACTTACACAGAAAATGTCTGCAATAAATTTCATAGCCAGCCTCGTGGAGAACAGCTTTCTTAGATATCTACATAGAGGGTCTTAGAATTCAGCAGAGTATGACGTAACTCTTCTTCCTCTCCTATCCCACCCATATAAGAACCTGAATGAGTTTATCAAGTTCATTCGTACAATATGACTGAACAAGGGAACTGTCTTTTGGAACCATCAATTCCTACGACCTTGTCTCAGCTTTTAGAAGAATGTAATCATAAAGAATTTAATCATTAGAGGATTCGGCTGTTTCAACATTGTTTGAGGACGCCCTATTTCCAATGGAATACTAATTATTGTGAACAGCAACAAGGAGTAGCTAGTCCTCTCTCCCCAGTGTCAGCATACTGGTTCATGGAGAAAATTTGAATACGAAACTATTTCTACTGCTACAAATAAACCGCTGATCTGGTTAAGGTATGTAAACGAAACGTTTGTGGTATGGCTGCACTGAGAAGCGGAGTTAATGTTTTTTTATCATATCAATAGTATCAATCCAAAAATAAAGTTCATCGTATTATTGGAAACGAATGGGCAGTTGGCTTTCTTACATGTGCTGGTCAAAAGAAAAGAAGAAAAATTATCGCATACAGTTTACAGAAGAACTACACATACGTCCCGTTATTTAAATGCTGGATCTAAACCACACCCGTCTTTAAAAAAAAGAGCTCTGATCAAGAGCGTGCAACAAGTAGATTTTAAAAAATGTTATGGTTAATTAGTCACAATTAAATGCACACTGGTGAAGATTACTAGTTCGGATTCGATCGCCACCCAACGTAAAGTTGAGAAACAGAAAGCGTTTAGGGTTTTCTTAATGAAAAGTCAGAAGCAGTTGCTAGGTAACTACACCTTTTAATTAACTCGAAAGTTCAACTATGATACCACCTTTACAATATGGCCGAGTATTTTGCATCGAAACCTCGTATTTCCGGATGCAAGCTCCTGTTTTTGTTAACGCCACAAGTTGATAATGATTTATTAATAAACCAGATCACACCCACAGTTCACTACAATAAAGAGGCGGTCTTTTCTTCCTATCACCGCCTACTTTCACGGATCTAAAGTATTTTAACAATAATGAACGATACATAAATATCACCATCCTATATCCCGCATAAATTTAACCATACTTCTCATTTTTATCGGAGCTGCACGTAACGCATTCTGGCTCCCGGTTCCCTCAGCCACTATTCTCAAACTCCCTCTCATTGGTCGAAGTTGGTCACATGACTATATAGTGGTATAGATATAATGAATATTTACCACTGTATAGTCACAAACGGAAAGTGTCGGTACTTATAAACATACTAGACCCAAAGCCAGTCAACACTGACCGGTTCAACAGTGTTATGGTAATTTATTTATCTCCAGTTGCTTAACTAAAGAGTATTATTATAAAATGAAGCTCATTGTAATTTATCATACCTTATTCTGTAGCAAAAACCTTCAGTTATCAACTTGGTTCATGTTGCATTTCAGTCTAACCACATCCACCTTAATATTACCGCAAGAAAAGCAAAGCTTTAATCACACGCAAATTAATACATTCCGTGTATCGCATGTCAGTGTCATCATGCATCGCAATATAAACTTGATCCCAAATCTTCACAGGTTCTTACATCTTTCTTTCTTATTACCTGTTACTAAGATCGACGTTTTAACGGCGAACACAGCTTACATCGGCTGAAATAATGACCCCTCCCCCCCCCCCCCGTGAAAACGAAGGATGTTAAAAATAAATCTTAACAACTTACGCTATGCCACGTAATATTTAATTGTGGTTTAGGCCACATATATCACGATCAATTTGGTACTTCCTTATTTAAAAACATGTAATGATTTCAGTAAAAAAAACTGATAATTAATATACCAATTTAAACGAAAAAATACTTTTCTTTCAGTGTTCTGACAACTAATTAACTAAATAGAATTGTTATAAAATAAAATTCAATGTAATTTTTCGTGCGTTGCGCTGTAGCAAAAGTTTTTCTTTTCCATCCGGATCCAAGTTGCATTTCAACCTAACCACATATTATGCTAAACTTGCCGCCAGAAAAATAATACTTCAATCTCACGCATATTAATACATGTACTGTATCGCATTTTAGTGACAATAATACATCGCGATATAAATTTGATTAAAAATCTTCAAGGGTATTTACACCTTTCTTTTTTGTTATCCGCGATTCAGCCCGATATTACAACGTGTGAATGGCTGACATAGTTAGATGTTGCTTAAATAATAGCCTCAGTAATATTTCTCAGTGAAAGCAAAGGAATTTAAAATAAATCTTATAAACTGACATTATGCGACGTAATATTTGTTTTAATTATAGTGTAGGCTGCAAAGATTGCGATCAGTGTGGTGTGCAACTAGTCCCGTTCAATCGATTTAATCATTTCAATAATAGGACACAGTTTAAATTATTTTGAAGAAGAAGCTAAATTATTCATGTACTCTGCTGTATCGTCAAATGCCAGTTGTAATTCTAAAAAAAAAAAAAAAAAAAAGGATTTAAGCAATACTTCTATATATCAAAATAATATTACGTAAATATAAGCATCTAATGATTGATATGTCGATTTAAACGCAATACATACTTTTATTTCAGTGTTCTGTCAGTTAATTTATAAGCGAATGTTTAGAAATGTCATTAAATAACGTGCATAACCAAAGAACAATGGCGTAAAGGGTAACGTCATTGTGCGAAGTCATAGAGTTACATCATGGCTTGACAGCTGACGTCATAGATGACTTATTATAATATTAGATAATGGAAGAGTCGAAACATCTCAATAGAGCCTTTTGGATCGATAGATTCGACAGTTAGAAGACAGACCTTGCTTTGAACAGTTAAAAACGTAGTGAAAACAAAGACCACGGGGGAAAAAATAGAACAGAAGAAGAAGGCCCTTCAACCTTATATACAAGGAGTGCCTTGCCAAGTGAATATTCAATCTGTCTTTAACAGTAAAGACAAGAGAGAAGCATTATAAAATAGAGAAAGATCCTAGAGCTCCATTACGAGTAAGTTTACATTAGTGAGATACCCCGAGCGCTCACCGTTAGACTGAAAGAACATTATCATCACATTAGACTGGAACCACGAAATCGGCAGTGGCTGAACTTCATGTAGAAAGTGGCAGTAGAATTCAGCTGGAGAAAACTAAAATCATTGCACAACCAAAGTAATTTTTATAAATTGTTATTAGAGAATCTATAGCAATTTATAAACACCCTGAAAACTTCAACGAAGACGGGGACTATGGATTAAGTCAGATGTGGAAGTACGTACTCGCAGATGAAGGCGTTGTAACAAAACCAGATCGCTCCACGAAGCGCAAACTTCACTGGAATAGCGGACACCCTTTGTCGGGAAAACAATACCATCTCTGTCGGAAAAATATAAACAGTTCAACCAATGTAGGAAGCGGATACTTTACCGTTAAGCACCCCTGACGAAGGAACCTAGGTTGGGATCGAAACGTTGGTATCACCAGCAAGAAACACTCACCGCAAAACCCAAAAATGTAAGTGCAATTTTCAAAAATGACACCTACGAAAGGTGTGAAATTTTATAGACCACAATTAATTGATTTCGATAATACATTCGTTACTAAACTTTTTAATATATAAAAATACAAGAATTTTAAATAATTTGTCTAAATAATATGTAAACTTTGAAACCAATGTAAATATTTATTAAAATCAGCAATTCGTATTGTTGATTGGTCAAGGTGGTGATTTTTTTTAAAAAATATTTGAGATTAAAAGTTGTTTACGTACTACATTGATTTTCATGTATCATGAGTAAAAGCTATCGGAGTTGAGGTTGACATGCATGACGCAATGTGGCGAGCGAGCGAGCTCTGCGTGTGGGTGGATGGCGTGGCTGTACACTTTCTATGATGTAATTGCTGATCAAACCCCATCTCCTTTCATTAGCTGACGGTTATCGCCGATCGATCCCCATATATTTGCACCATTGGCTTTTACTGGTTAGTAATGTACGGGGAGGATGAACAGCGGTGACTTTTTGTTCCCTTCCCCAGTCTGTCAGTGATCGTAAGTGTTACTATATCTGTAGATGAATGCGATAGTTTGTGTGTTTAGTGTAGTGTTTTTTGTGTTGTGTATGAGAGATGATACTGTAGTAAACAAATCTACATTTGTAGTTAGCTGGGACAGTCATGTAACCCAGTAACAAAACAACTACTTCAATATACGAGTATGTCAAATTTCAATTTTTTTTTTTCAAAATGTCGAAAATTATTGGTTGGTCCCGTGGTTGATATGTTATAGTTGGCAACAACTCTACTAAGTTAAATGGCTTTATGAAGACAAATAATATATCATAAAATAGTATATATTATAAAATGATTAATATGACCAGGTTACAAACAAAATGCTCGGAAAATAACGAGATTTTGTGGTGGAACCAACATGAGAGTAAAAGAAAGACAAAAGGATCAGACCTTAACCAAGACGAGGTTAGAATTGGCTACACTTACATTGTGCAGGTAAGGATACCATTGATGTCGCATGCATTGATAGAAATACCTTAACTTATTTGTAATCAGTGAAAGTGTACGGAGAAATTCAAAAATCGAAATTGTACTCTCCCACTTCCCAGTGCCATCCAATATTCTGTGACAAATTATTAAAATGTTAAATAACATATCTTCTTTTATTTATTTAATTAGTAGATGGTTGCATAACGTAGAACAATACGAATGAAATCAACAACAATAATAATAATACCACCAATAATAAATAACAATATCATCCAACCAGTGTGGATGCTCACTTTAATGGCGACAACACAGAAACGGGAAGGTTCCATGGATCGCCCTGATTGCGGATTTTAGGCGAATGCTTGGATGGTCTCCAATCTGCTCTTCATATACTATATATTTTACAGCAACAAGTTGGATGTTTTGTAGACAGATGGCAACACAAATATTCTTCTCCTAGCAGTGGCTAGCCGACGCAAAAGCCGAGGCAAAAGCCTGAGGGCCACCACATGAAATTTCCACCCTCCTGAAGCTCACCTCCCCCCTCCCTAGATCCAGCACTGGCTGACTCCTTAGGTAAAATGTTCCAGATCCAACAAGTCTGGTTCTGGCCATGGTAGGAATTCCAGCACTCCCGTTCTCAGGATTCAAACTAAGCTGCCTGAGTAATTAGACAGCTGGTGTTCATGTTGTTTCTAGTGGTCCTAACGGAAAAAAATTAATATTTGAAGAAGTATTTAACACATATAAGATGAAGTGGAGAGTTAAGTTAAACATCAAGCTTTTAATCCATTCGGTTTATCTCGGCACCTCATGAAAGAAATCTTCAATTGTTCCTTGAGAAGCTTTGTAGATGCTCTAGGAAACTGTGGTCAACACACAATGTACCATTTCTTAAAGCAACTTTTAAATACGCGTTCATTTATCGTAGATAAGCTTCTGTTTACTTTAAATACATGTCTTCAGTTAGTTGAGTCTTTGTGGTTGATGCTGTTGCAGGCACTCCCTGAGCACCTGGACCTGGGCGTGCTGGCGTGGTCTGAGACCGCCACGGGCGAGCTGTACGTCTTCAACCCAGGCCGCGCGCCCATGCACTACGTGCTCCACACCAAGCCACGCTCGCTGCTCACCGTCGACGGAGAAGTCACGCTGGCGCCAATCAGAGGCACAATTAAACCTGGCGGCCAGATCCCCGTCAAAGTCAGTCACACAACAAAATCATATTAGTGGTTCATAATAGGAGAGGGCAAATCACATGACGCTCTGTACCCTTCGGTAGCTCAATAGTAACGTGCCAAATTGAAGATCAAATGTCTCCTGCTACAGATGGAAATTAAAAGGCTGTTTACCTGATCTTTATCTCTGGATAAACTGGTTACATGTATGTTAAATATGCTTCCAAGTTCGATGTTTCGGGTTCCACGTTAATCAATACCAGTATCTGAACGAAAGAGCTAACTATCGAATCATCATTTGTATTGTATTAAACATGTTTTAAATTTGTTCTTGCGTCGCTAAGGAGATAAAACAGTTTACCGCTGAATCGTCTGTTACAGATTTTTTTATTTTATGCGAATAGACCTATACAGATCACGCAAAACGTAGTCATTTTCTGTCTGAGTTTCTTTTGCCATTCCAGTATTCTCGCATCCGTTTACTGAAGGAAATTTTTTAATAATATGTACAAGTTTTTGTGATTTTGATATTCATTTATATTTTGCGATGGTATTAACAGCTTCTTTGCTAGTCATTTCTGATTTTCTTACTTTACATATTACAGTAAATAGTTTGTGCATGGAACGGTAGTTCCATAGGGATGCTTCAGCTTATATATACGGTCTGATGTATAACACTTAACGCATGATGAGAAATCACAAGCTGACAAACCATGGACGATTTCACGCCACTGCCCCTGTTAAGAACGTATCTGTGGTATTAGTATGAGACAAAAATTGATTGACAGAAATGGCAATATGATATTTTTACAGAAGCAACGGATGAAGCAATAATCAAGAATTTTAAAGACTTTATTTATTTTTCCGTTTATTTTAAATTTATTGTCGGGTACTTCAGACCTTATCATGTCTAGAACTTAGCAATACGTCATTTAATGTAATAGCTAAGGTCCACCAGGACTATAACACGTCGCAGCATATTTGGAGGATCGATGTACTCATAAAATCACCTGTGCTGAATTACAAATTTTTACTAACATGGTAAACTTCAGATATAATCTATGTTATACCCCCAATAACCTGCTGTTCTTTGAATCTCATTGGTCTCACTATTGCAGTAGGATGTTTCCCTTCAATAACTTATGATCTAGTGTTAAGAGGTAATTTTCACTTAGCTGATAAATGAACCCCTCGAATCGTTATCTCAACAGTTTCCTGACTTTCATTACAATTCCTTCGCCATTCGAAATATTACCTGCTTGATGAAAGCAGAACGGGGGTATAAATAAAGTCGTTAAAATTCTTGATAATTCCTTCATCCGTTGCTTCTGTAAAAATATCATGTTGCCATTTCTGTCAATCAATTCTGTCTTTCCAGTTTTCTCCAATATCTGTACAATCCCATTAATTGTACATTTACCTTTTTCTCATATTCATCTGATGCTGACTCACGCTCCAGGAAGTACTTTCAAAGAAGTATCCTGGGTAATGAAATACCGGAGTGGTTTCCCGTTGGCCATATACGGTTACTCGTCAACTAATGGGAGATTTGAAGTGTTGTCATCTGTGTATGAGTAGTATAAAGTATGTTAGGTGTTGTTTACGTGTTGCCTAGTTTCTGAGGCAAAACTTGGGAAATTCTATACTGGTTGACCTAGATGTAAACACTTCTTGATGCTTCTTCGTACATAAACCATTTAAATTCATTGTTTGAAACCATAAGCTTGCATAAGAGTAGGAAATTACAGCCTCCCGTCCAGTGAGTGATACATCCCCTGTGCAGGTGGGTGTGGAAGCCCAGATGGAGGGTCCACACGTGGTGGAGGTGAGCTACTCGCTGAGCCGGACTCACGGAGGAGACGACCTTCCCGTTCCAAAAAGGGCCATAGCCACTGTGAGCTACTGCTGCGTGTTGCCCTGCATCAAGGTAATCCGCCTCATAGTACCAACAGTGCAGACTGCAATAAAATATAAAACGAACGCAAGATTTTTATGAGATTATGCACGATGTTTTTCCTCAGAACTTCGTGCTCTGGGAATTCACTTTCTCTCCCTTTAGTGGACATCAAAATTATTTACAGGGAATCATACTATTTTTAATATAGGTTAGGTTATTTCAGTAGCGAAATCCTTCAGTTTTGGAATTGCTATGAAAGTAGTTCAAAGAAGATTTAGCATTCAGTATCGATCTAAAATCGTTTCTGTCATCCCTACTAACGGATAACAAACACTTTATATATACATATAGTATATCTAATGATAAATTAAGTTTGTAAGAATTGATTTCAGGTACTTATTTTTAGTTACAATGTGCATTATAAATTTCAGGAAGCCGACGATTTCCGTAGAAAATTTCTTAAAAGGTAGTGAGAATCAACAGAACGTGTAAATGGCCTTCAGAGGAAATTCATTAATTTTTTTTTTTCTGTTTGAACCTTCAATCGAAACTGCAAACCATTCGAAAATTATGATGCTGTTTCACGACAAACATTTTAATCTGTATATAAGGAAGAAATGAACGTATTAGGCACACTGAAAACTATCTTCTTTTTTTTTAATATACTGTATATATAAAATCCCTACTGTGGAAAGACTTACGGAATGTCGAACTAGCTGCTCATGATACAAACAAAAATTAAATAATTAATTATAGACAAGCAAATAACGACCTAATGGCTCGCTGGTTAAGTCGGAAGTAGAGAGACCCCGGGTTCGAATCTCTGTCCCGGCGGGGATCTTCGTATGCCCTTTACCCAGCCCTTCTCTGTCACAGCTTGCTGTGTAATGTAAAGTGCGCCATTACGTTTCCCTGTTTCTGATTCCACGTCACACTGTACGTCTCCTCTAGGGTCAACAATCCTAGTTGTAGCACAAGTGTACACATCCAAAGCAAATTCAACCGAAGGCTTATGTGGTCCTAGTTTTCCCGAAACGAACATACATACACAATTAAGTTTTATTAAATTAATTTCAAGTAGTGTCGATTGTTTTGACCAAAGTCTTGGATGGGTTAGGAGTTGTCAGTAACATAAACTATCAGTAAGGCATAAATTAATCTTTATTATTTATAAATTGGGTTATACTTTTAGGAAGTTTTTTTCAAACAAGAAATTTTAATTATTTTAGGATATATTTTTTCAACTGATTACCTAAGAATCTGAAATAATTTATGCTCTCGTCTCGTAATCGGGAGAACGCGGGTTCGATTTCCTGTCCGGCCATCCAGATTTCGATTTTCCATGATTTCCCGAAATTACTCTAGGCGAATGTCGGTATGATTACTTCAAAACGCCATTGCCAAATTACTCCCCTTTCCTAACCCCCATTCCTTTCCCGCCTCTAATGAGCTCGACGTCGACGATGCGTAAAGTCAGAAGCCTCAAGCTATAGTTTCTGGCAAATCCTAAGTATTATTCCTTTTTCTCAACTATTACAAAGATAGGACTCTTTACCGACTCCTGACAGCATACTCAGCTAACGATACAACACACCGGTTGTATACAGTATAAGTTGAATGAGTGTCCACGGTTGGCCAGGACACAACTTACTTCACTGTTGCGCCGGCTTGGGTCAGACGCATCCCGCCACGCAAAACAGTCGCTTCGGTAGAGGCAGATTCAGGAGTTCCCAATGAAAGTTGTCTTTCCTTGACTGTAAATGGGTCTCGGGGTAAACGTTTCAAAAAGCTGCGTTATACCTATCAAATGCTGTGTTTTTACACTTAAAATTGTAGTAGCTTTTTCAAATAATATTTTTTTATCGGTTACCGAAAATGACAAACATGAGTTCAAGATGATTGTATTCTGGCGTGACAGGCTGTATTCTTGTTCTATACTGTACAGAAGAATTTAAAGAAAAACCTAAAGCATATCTTATTGGCTACTCGTTCTGCTGCATCCCAGAATTTGTGCCTACCAACTATACACGTTATGGTTATTATAAAATTTAGTAGTAAATGTTAATGTTTAATTTTTTGTGATTGTAACATATAATATTCCTCATAATGATTACTATTTACCACATGTTTCACATCGCAGGATCTTTCCACAGCAGGAATATATGGAACAAGAGTAATAATAATATGCAAAATAAATCTTAATCTCGTAACATTTACTTTTTACATTTAATATGTTGAATGAAATGATGACATTAGGTTCATAACTTATCTATAGCTAGTTTTCCATTACGTTCCCCACAGGCTACTTCCTGAAAAGAAGGTTGTGTTTCCTAGTTTTTAAAATAAAAAAGTTATAAATGTTTCCACGCGCTGTTTTTCTCCAGGTTTTACGCTACTTCAGTATTCCCCTAATCCTTTCACGTCATTTTCTAGATTCGAAAACCGTATTGTATAGCAACGAAGTTTATGAGATCTACGTTTACTTCGACTTGTCTAAGATAAAACGAACATGTGTAGTGAAATATACACTGGTAGAAAATAAAAGTGCAACAGCCAGACAGGAATGGTGGTATTTTAGGAAATTTTATATATATATGCTGGGTCATATACAGAAGAAATTATAACAAAGTTTGTTACCTTTAGATACAGTTGTCAGTAAGAAGTGTGCCCACTTTGAGCACCTGTACATTCGTGGATCCTTGCCGGCATTTAATCAATGAGTGTTCGGATGTCCTCCTGGAGTATGTCCCTCTACGTCTGCATATCTTGTGCAGTCGGTTGTTGCAGTTTGAGATGGGAGTCCATGTGATATAATGTGTCTAATTCTGACATCTCAGACATGCTGTACTGGAGACAAATCTGGGGAACATGGGGTTCAAATTGTGTTCTTCACCGCTGGCAATGCTTGTGTTGTGATTGCCACAGTATGAGGACTGTCGTTATACTATTGCAAGATGCGATTTGAATGGTGGATATGAAGGATATCACAATAGGGTGCAGCACTCCGTCCACATACGACTGTCAACAACCAACTCAGTCCTGCTGTCGAAACTGATTCCCCCAAACCATGACACCAGTTGCTGTACCTGTTTGGTGGTCTCAAATCACAACAGGGTAAGCTATTTCTCCACTACACCTCGATTATCACTTTACAACAGATAGAATTGAGATTCATCTCTAAACACAAATATACGCCATTCACGTGTCCATTTGTGTTTTGCATTACACCAGGTTAAACGATGCTGGCAATGAAATCAGGTTAATTGAACACATTGAATAGGTGTCAGAAAGTGTAACTCAGCTTCGAGCAAGTGGCTTACAATCGTCCGTGAGGTGATTCTCTCCGTAACCACTGCTTGGATATGGCCTGCAGTCATCCGTCTGCCAGCAACAGTCATCCACATGATTTGACGATCTTCATGTGCTATTATATAAAATTTCACACTTTTCGCAGGCGTTATTTTTGAAAAAAATTGCACTTACTTGTCCTTTTCGGGGTTTGCGCTGTTTATTTTTTTGCTGATATTGCGTACGATTCGGCACCAATCTGGGGCCTTCGCAGGGCTTCTCTTTATCTATTCGCCTGGTTTATGGATACACTTGATCACTCGATTCACGGTACACTGTTTATTTTTTGTATATGTAATTTGGCCACATGGAGAAGTGGAGTAAAAAGTTTTTCTGCATCACATTAATAGTATTCATACAAAAATAAAGTTCACCACGGAATTGGAAACGAATTGGCAGCTGGCATTCTTGGATGTGATGGTCAAAAGAAAAAGAAATATCACAATTGGGCTCTGCGGAAGAATTTGTATAACAGTCACATGATAGCTTGTACTTTGAGCAGCAGAATAATGACTACCACAGAAAAGAAATAGAACAAAAGTAGAAGGCTCTTCTCCCTTATGTAAAGGGAGTCATTGAAAGGATAGGTAAAGCGCTGTCAAACATCAATGTTCAACCTATCATCAGCAGTAAGAACAGGGTTCGCAACATTTTAAGATCAGTGAAAGACCGCAGAGCTCCGTTACAATCGAGCGGTGTGTATAAGATTCCCTGTAACTGTTATCAAGTATGCATCGATGAGACATGTCAAGCGGACTCCGTTAGAGTGAAAGAACGTTTTCGTCACGCCGAAACTAGAACAAGCGACGAAATCGGCAGTGAATCAAGTGATCAAGTGTATCCTTAACCTGGCAGATAGATAAAGAGAAGCCCTGACAACGGCCCCCGGTTGGTTCCGAAACGTAGGCAATAACAGCAAAAAATAAACGCAGCGCAAACCGCGAAAAAGACAAGTAAGTGCAAATTTTCCATGTGCTGTTGTCCTGTATAGACCTGTGCTTGCTCTAGTAGTACTAGAGCCTTCTTTCATTCACTATCTCAAAAATCTGTTTACTGAAATTGCATTACGTCCTTCAAAAGATTTCACCTAATTCCAACACGTCATTTCTCTCAGCGATTTGGGTGTAATGGTTCGTCACTCCTCGCCTTCGCTACTTGGTCAACAAGAACTTGTGGACATAAAGGTGTCATGTTACGCCATGTGTTCACCACTTTTATGCTGAAAAAGACAGCAATGTTGCACAATAAATTCTCCCGTAACTCTCCTACATGCAAAACTTTCAATTTTTAATATTTTATAATTTAATATTTTATATTTCATATGGGGATGCTTGGGCCAAATTTCATTTATGTATCACAACTCCGTATGGGTGTTGTACTTTCAATTTCCGCCAGTGTGTATTGTACACAAATTGTTCTTAAAAATTTGATAATTATTGCATTCCATTAGACATAGTGTATTTTATGTTTGTAACACTCAGGGTTGGTTGCTGACAGAGAAATACGGATACAAAGACTGAATACATTAAGTTTTATGTTCTTTCAATAATTTAAATAACCCATATTGTGACATAATTATTTTATAAAAAGCCACGTTCATACATAAAATACTTTGTAAAATGAACAAATTAACTTACTACTATTCATCATGCTGTCGTGAGTGGAACTGGTAGATTTTATTTGTGTCTACAGATCGTCGACGTCCGTAGCATAGCATCAGGACCTCTCTACAGCAAACTGTGTCTTTGGAGAATTCTGCATATAGACTCGTAAGTGTTTCTAACAGTTAATAGCATGATTGGAACGGAAGCATAAAAACAGACTTTACAAGGACTACAGGTTGTTCAAAAACAAGTCAAGTTTTCAGATGTACATATCTTCAACAAGGCACCAACATAACTTAATTATATCGCAGAGGATAAGATTAAAATTAGTAAAAAAATCTACAAAATAACTGCCAGTATCTTGTAGAAATACAGTTATTATAACTAATTTTCGTATTATTCTGTAACAATGCATCTTCTGGTGTATACATTCGTTTTTTCGTGCAGTCACTTTTCTGTAAATTGACTCCTTTCAACACCACATCCAGGAAGAATTTCATATTGAGAGCCATGGAAAATGCTTATATTGTATTGTGTAATGTACTTTAGTTCTTCTTACAATCCAAACCATAAAAGTTTCAGTTGCCACCTGAATAGGCTTTTATTGAGGTTTTAAGTTATTGTGATCCTGAAAGTTTCACAAGACTGGGAAAGTTTACGTTTTCACACATGGGATGATTTTATATATATATATATATATCGGGCAAAAGTGATTCAGTGTTGACGCTGGACCTGGCAAGTGTGTTCTTTTATCTCGCGTTGGGAATCTACTGCTGTAGTGCTGGTTACACTGATCAGCCATAACATTATGACCACCTACCTAATAGCCGGTATGTCCACCTTTGACACGGATTACAGCAGCGATGTATTTTGGGTGGAAGCAATGGTAGGTCGCTGGAGGGAGTTAGCACCACATCTGCACACACAAGTCACCTAATTCCCGTAAATTCCGGAGACGGGGGGGGGGGGCGATGAGCTCTGTTGCCACTATCATACACATTCCAGATTTGTTCGATCGGGTTCAGATCTGGTGAGTCAGACAAACTTGTACTCTGCTTAGCATTAAAGTCTGATGTTACTTCTGCCACAGTTCACCAGCTGCCTTGTTTTACCAGTCTGGCCAGCCTACGACATCGGACATCTGTAATGACGGGTGGTCGCCAAACCCCTCGACGTTTGGACGTGGTTTCACCTTGCTTTCGCCAGTTGTTGAAGACACTCACCATAGCACTCCTCGAACACCCGACAAGTCATGCATTTTCCGAAATGCTAGTGCTGAGCCTCCGGGCCATCACAATCTGTCCTCGGTCAAACTCAGATATATCGCGTGCCTTCCCCATTCTAAACACGGATATCACGCTCACTGATACTACATGTCCCGTGCGTGTGTCTGACTAGCAGTCATTTCTCATCAGGTGACGCTGCTATCGCTGGACGCGTTTATATCGATAATAGGTAGTCATAATGTTCTGGATGATCAGTGTATGTTGAATGTAGTTTGTAAACGCTTACTCCTCAGTAAAAGATTTTTTTTTCACAGAGCAAAAAAGTGAAGCTAAGTAACTTGAGGTCTCTGAAATCAGATTACCATGAGTAGCGAGGAATTTAGGAACTTCAAACTTAAAATACCTTAGGTAATATGTTGACTTATTCAAATACCAACATTTGATTCCGTATTTTGGGGTAGCTTGCACTGCTTACACAAGAACTGTGAATAATCCTTTTGATTTCTAAATTTAATATTTTAATAGCAATGTTCCTGCAGCAATAAATTATTTCTTAAGGATGTGATAATCTGAGCATTTTATTAACATTTGATATATGAATTATTATTATTTTTGTGTATTATTTAACAACAGTTACAGCAAGAACTATAAATCCCAAGATGTTTGTTTACTGGTCTAATGGCTCAGTGGTTAAGACGCTACTATAAAGGTACTAGATCGTGGGTTCAAATCCCAATGGGACCACGAATAAAAATTATTCCTTGAGTATATGAGCTACGCCAAAACGTTCTTTCGCTCGGATTCAAAATTAAATCACAACAAAGGCGGAGTGCGTGGCTAGTTCTAACTTTGTCACTAGATCACAAGACTCAACTTTATTATCTCAAGATATTTAAGGACTGCTGACTAGCTGAATGCAGGAACAGCAAGCGGCAGATTCTAAACCCGAGTCACAGATAATAGAAGGTGTGAGATACCGTCAAGCCTTTTATCTTTCACTAATGAAACCTTAATAAATATTTTGGTCATTGTTTTATGCTGCCAGCGCGGAACAAACATTTATAAGCCTGTAATATACGGGGGTTATATATATGTGATAAAGGGGGTTATTATGGCCGAGCAATCCACTTGTGAGCGTCTAGATTGATTTGGAGAGGTGTTCTTAGAAGCATCTTAGGATTTTAGATTATCTTCCAGGCTATAACAGATTAACTACTTGCGGGCACCGAGATGTTATTTGTCAGGATAAGGATATTTGACACTAGGGTGATCTTTGGTATAGCAGTGATCCCGAAATGCTCTAACCGTGATATACTTATAATAGATCTTACCTTACCAATATATCACAAACCCTTCCACATAATTATCTGAAATAACTTGCGATCTAACCTAACGACTGTAAATGACTGAGGCGACAACTGATAATTTAAACATATTTTAATTATAAAAGCCTAACCATACATTTATCCGCAACTCTGTCTAACGTTATGCTGGAAGGGAAACGACATGCAATCATTGCTACAATTGTTATCAACTTACTAAATGAATGAATAGCTTCTTCATACGAGTATAATGGAAAGATGGCTTTACTGATTAAATACAAATAATTGAATAATTAATGATCCTGATTACAACCCGACATTACCAAATAAGATTATCATGAGGCTAAAACGTTATTACGACAACGGCAAACAACTCATTTAAGTTACACAGATTGAATAATGACTGAATAATTTATCTAACTACTTTAACTAACCGAATACTAACTAACGCGAGACAAGACTATGGGCAAGCATAGCTTGCCCACTGCCCAAAGGCACACAGACAAGACACAAGTCTTACCTCTTACATGGCTGCTGGCAGAATCGTTACAGAATGGAATAGAATAGAATAGAATGATCTGATGCTACGCCGGGGTTCTTATATGAGCGATCACGTGCTAAACACATGACGCGTGCTTCGCACAGCAGAAGCACTGAGAGTCAGCAGAAAGCCTCACGTAACCACTGTCCGCTTGCTTCGAGCAACTCATAATATTCACAGACTAAAATATCAAAACTCCCAATTTAAGCCCTAATTCACAGATTGCCCATTACAAGCTAAAATTTCCTCTCTAGGAAGTTATATACCTGTGAGTACTTAGTATGTTCATAGATACGTATGAAATCTAATGTGAATGGCAATCATATACAATGATATGTAAGCTTAGACACTTAGATATATACTAGAAGATGACGAGCGCTGAACGCAGTATCTTTAAAGAACATGGTTTTCTCCGCCAGACATATTCGATTTTTGAAATGAATTCTTCACAAGAGTTCAGTCGGATAGCGTCGTAAAAAGACAACGCTATCCGGCTGAACTCATTTCATCAATACGCCGGGAAAGTCTGCTCTCACATAAATTCGATTTTTGCTCAAACAGATGTACAGTTTCAAACATCGACAGTAAGGTGAAATGTATGAGTTTTGTAAATTTCAATACTGAGGCAAAAAAAAAAAAAAAAAAAAAAATTCTTTGTCCCTACACACCAATGGAAATAGTGACAGAGAATCGTTTACCCGATCACTGCTGTTCAAATATAGCATTATAAAGGATCCAGACACGATACCCGGTCCCGCTATCCACATTTTGGTTTCCAAGAATCCATATTTTGGTTTCCTATCTATTGGTTTCCCACAATTGATTCCATAGCGATTCCATCAAAGACCTTTATAACTGAACAAAGTTTTATGCCATTTCACCATTACCGTCATCACCTGAAAAGTGTTGGAGATATTGTAAGTGTTGTTCTACATCCTCAATAATTTCTTCGTTTAATAAAGTTAGTATTTTCCAATTAGGAATCAAAAATTTTTTAAGAAACTCGCCCCTGTCTTTTCCATTTGAGTCTTCTTTAAATAATTTTGATTTCATAGCTATCCTATTGGTTCAGGATTTTTTTTTTTTAAAGAGAAAGTTGTAATCGGATTTTTTGGCCATAGGGTCATCTACAGTTTGTATTCGCCTGTCATTTAATAATCGTTTCCTTAATTACCCTACATAATAAGGAAAACACAGAATGAACACATCACTACATTAAAACTACCCACTCTTCAGTCTGGACAGTACAATACATTTATTTTCCGTGTGTTTGCCTTTATTTCACTGTTCAGCCGCCACTACCTAGCACAGACCACTGTTATTTATATTGTAGCGGGTGCTACTTGGGGGGGGGGGCGCATCTACTACTTTTTGGTGTATCGAGATTAATACTAATTTTGTTAATCTGGCTAGTCAGAATCTCGAATGCTGTGAAATTACAGGTGAATAAAATATTAAGTTTATTGGGTCTTATGACAGTTGCATTGCTGAGTATATTTAAATTTAATATTAAACACAAGACAATGCAAAGCAAGCAAGCAATACCCAGACCTTACAATTTGCCTGATTAAAGCAAACATTATCTGGATTTAAATATCTCAAAATTTACAAAACTGAATATGAAACATCGTGGCGTCGCAGGCCAACAAATAGATGTTAAACATATTATAAAATTCTCAGGGGCGCCAATTAAAATGAAAACAACATTATTTGAACCATATTACAATGAACAAGAAGTTTTTAAAGTTCAATATTGGGTGAAAATAAAATGCCAGCTAGCTCAGGACATTCCACAATTAAAGCTGAGATTCTATTCCCAGGTGTCGCTTACGGGCAATTAAAGCCTCGTTAAAACCCACGGAACCTTGACCTGGCGTCGGAACACATTACCGTGCTGCTGCAGCTGCTTGAAGATTGCGGCACAATGTGCCACCGTCAGATAGCGAGCGATCTCACGGATGGCTCGGCTACGCAGGTGTATATACGGTGACTGTTGCATCAAGTCTGCCTTAGGCCAATAGTCAAATTTTTCGTAACGCTTTGTCTTCATTGATCAGATCATCTTACTCGATAAAAACCATCCAAGCTTCCATTGAAATGTGATATTGACTTTGAAAGTAATGAAATTTATCTGAGAACTTATTGCCAATTACTGCAGTATGTTTCACTGGATTGCAATGTTTTCTTTTTTTTCTTTTCTATAGTAATAATAACGTGTATGATTTTGTTTTTATAATATTGCCGTGTGATATCCATACTGATGTTATTTACGTAGACGTATTTGTCTTAAGGCATTTTCTACACGTATAGTTCTTAATTTTGTGTGCTATGAATGTCGAAATATTATGAACTTATCGAGTGAACCGTATGGACCAGAAGATAACGCAAGCCGATTCTTCTACTGACGATAAGCCTTACGCACTGTCTGGTCCGGACAGTAGAACTTGTTGAACTATGAGAATATTGCAGAAGTCCTGAGTCCCTACACACTCAGTGATACACGCGGTTGTTGGTACGAATCTATAACTGCGCGCGAAACTAGTGACCAACTGATAGCTGAATACACCAGACCTTGATCTTCATTCATCGAGGATCATAGTAATGTAATTTTGTTTTCCATTGGTACTACCGCTGTGTGCATGGTCTGGACAACAGAATACTTACTTAAAAGCGCCCCATACCGCGTTCAGGAGAAGGCAATTGTAACAGTTATGATCGTCATGCTGAATCATTCAGAGGACGAAGGTTATTTGATATCCCATCTTGCCACGTTTTCAGGAGCATGGAACTCAATTATCTTTGCTTCATACTCAGCATGGCATATGCGCACACTCCCTACACAAGTGGGGCAAGCAACCATTTCCCTGATGAGGATGCGGAGAGATTCAGACTATTGGTCATATTGTTGAACAATGTCCTATAAGTTCTGCAATGGTGATCCTGTAGACTTTCTGCTGGTAACTTGGGAGTGGATAGACTATATTAATAAACTAGATGTATGTCTGCAATCTTATAAAGTTGCTATATGTATATTTTATTGCAATGTATCTTAAAAGTTTCTAAATTGCGATACGATAAATAAATAAATCTTTGCTTGAAACGCAGGAAGGGGAAGCTTAACCACTGTTTCATCCAGTTTCTGAAACCCACGATAGCTTTGAGACGCAGTATCATTTAAAGAGGGGTTAACGACTCGTTGGCAACGAAGTTATTGAAACCGGGTTGGAGCAGGGAGGAAATTATACTTTTTCCGTCACTATGTAACAATCGCGGTATTCTCGTGATTTCAGGATTCAGCAAAGTGGATGGATGGGGCCGCACCATCGCGCCCTCACGAAAGACAGGCTCGAACGTCCAGATTCCGGTTTTTCATTGTTTCTCAAAATCACTTCAGGCCAGTACTAGGATGGTTCCTACAAAATGTCATGGATGAATTTCTTCATGTAACTTGTCTCCTGTCCTGCCCACAGTGTTGTGTGATTGTTTGATTTACTGATGCCAGGCTGAACGAACTGCTGACGGAGTCTCCCCCAGGCAGCCGCTCGCAGTACATCAAGCTGCACCTGCCAGAAGCAGTGTGCGATTCGAAGCCGCTGGAAGTGCAGCTGGTGCTGCGCAACCCGACGGCGGTGGTGGCGGAGTGGCGGATGCGAAGGCGACCGATCTGCGACTGCCGCACTATCATGGTCAGCGTCAGCATCTCCTTCAGGAAGACTGTCTACGACTGTCCGCACCGGCAGCTCACCGACATACAGCCCAGGAGTGGCTGCCTGCAGGTACTTCTCCTCCGAGGAGAACGAAAATCAAAACTAACGCAAATTAATTTATCGCTATCTATACGTATAGAAGATAAATGATTTTTTTAAATAATTATTTTACAAAAACCACACAAAAAATCAATAAAATATATATATTTTTTGAAGAAATTTCTTACTTCATATGGTCTCCATAAACAAACCAACAAAGAAAATTCCGTGTCTGTATATGTTTCAGTTTTGAGATTTCTATGGGAATTACCACTACCGTTTATCCTAAAAGATCGTTTTGCTTTTCTTAATATGCAATGAACTTATGAGACTATTGTGAAGGTAATAATGAAGTAATAACTTTTTATGTAATTTTACTCAAATTTCAAATGTTTAGTAGTTTTTTCAGTTATAATTTTTTTATCTATTTTCAAAATTCCTTTACGTATAGCCGATGTTTAAAAATTTCTCTTTATAACTCAGAGAGTCTTCAAATATTTATACTGACTTACTCCACACAGAGAAGCAAAATTTTAATTGTCATACAATTGTATAAAGTGTTGTGATAAATGATTTTTACCTTCGTTCCTTCCTGTAAATCCTTTCCTAATTCCAACGGGCATTAATAGTAAAGCCGTCATCATTGTCATCAATTTTAATGACTATAACTGCTGAAAGTAAGCAGCTGTAAAAGGAAAACAATAATAGTTTTATTTATAAACGTTTCTCGGGAAACAAACCGAGTGATGTTGTTATTAATGCACAATATTTCGGCTACTTTATCTCCGTCGCCATCTTCAGGTGCAGTTGCAAGTCTTGAAGTCTGCCTTGAAGTCAGCCTTGAGCGTGTTGTTTGTAAACTGGCATGGCAACGACAGATGTTGTTATGTTGCCTAGCAGCATCTCAGATGTCATTAGACGCCGGCGGAACACAAAAAGCAGAGCGTTGGTGATGAGCAGCCTCAATTACAGGAATCCATGTATCACTTATCTGGTATCCACAATCCCTGTTTACCAAATCAGACGCGAGGCGAATTTCAAATGCTTCTTTAATGACGCTGTCCCAGAAGCCTCTCGCATTAATAACGAGAAACGTTTATAAATAAACAACGCCGAGAAAGATTACATTCATTTATAATAGTTTTATTGTACAGTAAAATAGTTACATATCGTAGTGCAAATAGTAGAAACGGCATCAGTAAATGAATATTCCTAGCTCCTTCGAAATCTTGATAACCAAACAGCCGTACAATCGTCAATGGAGCAAAAATAACTTTCATCACCACCCTTGACTGCTTAGTACGTTGAACTCGCCTTGTATTTTGTCGTTATAACTCTTGTACCTACTATGACACTCAAAAACTCTTAATGTAGTTGAAAAATTCTGTTTATGGTTCTTTGTGTGGCAGGCTAATGATTGCTGCCATCTCGTTTCAGCCTCTACAGTGTCAGTTGTTAACTCTGGTGGCCCGGTACGACTTGCTGGGGACCACGGAGCTGCAATACGAATTGTTTTTGCCCTGCGACCGGCAGCTGCTGATCAGCCTGGAGCTAACTGCAATACACCCGGAGAGCACCCTGCCCAGTGTGTACCAGCTCCAGAGGTCACTCGGACGGATTTTCGTCGGTGAAGTGGAGCCCATTGCGCGAGTAAGCAACGCTGCAACTAATTTCCATACTATTTTGAGGGGTCAATATAAGGGCACAACTGTTGACAGAATCCCGTAAAAACTTCGGCTCAGTTTCCTCATTACATTATTTGTAGCAGATTATCTTCTGGATAATCTTCAGGACCATTCAGGCTACTCCAGTATTTTCTTATACATAACGGCATCATCTAGATTTTTAATTGCGTATAGAATTATGCACCTACACTGAAGATTACACCAGTTGCGTGCCAGGGCGCAGCATGAAAATATTTTGTCAGTGATATGTAACGGTTCAAGCCTTAACTGCGCGTGTTGGTGACGACCCGGGGATATAATGAGTAATTACTTACTACACTGAGTACTAAATTACACAAAAAAATTAATATTTGAAAACAAACACACCGTTTCTTGTCTTGAATCCTTGTGCGTCCAAGAAGACGGATGTCATGATAATTATTAGCGAAGGCAAATATTGCTTTTTAAAGTTCTCTACAGTAGTCAGAGGCGTGTATTCCACAACATGATCGTGCAGTATGAAACACGATGCAAATGTGTTGGAGAGGAAATTCTTGCCGCTTTTAAATTCCACATAAGTATCCACTGGGACCGTCTTAAATGATTCATTTTGACGTGAACAACTGATTTATCTACATAGATTTATTCCATAATTGACAAAATTTTGGATGCATAATGCGCTTTGCACTTCTATTGATCTCTATTCATTTCATTCCAATTTCGAATTACACGAAGGAATAAATAATTCATATAAGCCTCAGTACGGCTCCTTATTTATTTCATCATTGCGTCTGTTATAGGTCGATGGATGAAGTATTTCATCGCACACGTAACTGAAAGTAGATTTTCGTAATTATTCCATACATTCATACTAAAACTACGTCGTCCGTCTCCCATGTAACCCAGCCCAGTCAGCTGTCTACGCTTTCATAAAGGCTGTGGCGAGCAATCTTACATCGAGCGGATATTCTCCGTCATTCCTCAAACTTTCAATCAATCTCTTGCGATACATATCCCAAAACTTAAAACAATAGGTTCAATTTGGACTCACCAGAGTTTCTTAAACTATCTCCTTTGTATGAGCGTTAGAACTCTTCAAAATTCGACCGACGAATCTAGTCTAGAATTATCTCTAACTACGACCGAAATTCTATGCAGGTCCCATTTCAAGTTACTCTGTACTGTTATGGCAAAATACATCAGGGAATCAACCATATCAATAGCTGAAAAATTTAATTTGTACTACTGTACAAACGGATAATTTTTGTTAGATATGCACATTATCTTGCAATTTTCCAAATTTGTTGTAAGTTCATCGAACCTTGTCGAAATAACTCATAAAATCCGCGGATTTTCTAAGCTTTCGACAGAATTCAACACCGTCATAAAAGTTGTCTATAAATTCCTTTGTAAAAATTAAGAAATGAAGTGGTCATGTTACATTACCTAGAGATACGCTCCATGTAACAACCAGTTGACTAGAGACTTCTCTGGCAAAGACGACATACTACGACCATTAAGAAAATTTCGTATATATCCTCAAATCTGTTCCGATATGCCCTACAATAGAACTTTCGCTAAAAGGCGTTGTGAGGTTTAGAGTCGAAAGCTTTCTGAAAATCCGAAATAATGTGAAAATATGGTTAGCTGAGTTTAGCACCGTCTGTTCTTCCAAATCAGAGTTGGTTCGGTATAAGCAGTTTCTTTTCGCCTAGAAACTTCTTAATGTTTGATTATATAACATGCTCGGAAGTCTATTGTCGTTTTAGTACTGTCACCCATAATAGAAAAGTAAATTACTCCAGTCGAAGAAAAGGAAATTTGAAGCCAACTACTAGTATTATAGAATAATTAGAATAATCCAAAAATCTACTAGCGGTATAATTTAGATTATTTCTTAACTTCTCGGCATCAGGTGTACCATAAAAGGCATCTATCACAATTTTTCCCCCGGTTAAGTTTAATATAATCCATATTCAATTTATAATCCATTTTTAATTTCGCAAACCTTATCAATATCTATTTTGTTGTACGTAAGGTATACACTGACAGTGACATCTCCATGGGAATCCAATCTATCGTTATGAAAAGCATTCATACTATTATTGAACATTTATGCGAAACTTATATCCAGCTTACGATATCCGCTTGTGTGCAAAGAGGACTTTTAACTATCGAGGTTCTTCTAAGTTACTCTTAATATGCGGTGTTTAATTTATTTGGGTTACCCGAATGTATTTCAAGTTCCGGTTAGTCCTCTATCTATACTATTATAAATCTGTAAGCAAGCTGCGTTTGTAGTGAGGCTTGATCTCTAATAATGAAAAAACTACCGCATCAATTTGCATGGTGTTTCCAAATTTTTAAAGCTAATGTTGCTGATCAACATCTGCAGAAGTAGCTAACGACTAATATGTACCATGGGAAGAAGAAAGTCAGTAAAAAACTTCAGAAATGTGAAACTGTTGACCACAGATAATTATACACATTCAGACGGTCACTCCTTTCATAAAGAGACCTGACAAAATTTAGGATTTCCCTTTTTTTTTTTTTTTTTACTTCTGCGATTCATTTTTCTGGACCGCAGTACTTCAAAATAAAAAGAATACGTGAATCAAGTATAATCAGCATTTACTTGAATCGTAACAGGTCTGTTGAATTACGAAAAAGTTATATTATTAATATTGAAGACATGTATTGTCTCTGGTAGACTGTTATACAGTTTGTCTCTGGAACAAAAGCTACGTGAACGCTGTACAATACAGCCACAATAAGCCAATATTTAATACGAAATTCAGTTTTTTCTCGAAGAGCGATGTCTGAAAAACAGCTATTATAAATATCAGCAAGTAATAAAACATACTTCTTTCATAATGACTTGTGCGGAATTGCACATATTTGGAAGTACTTTATTCGATTAATATGTCTCGTGGCTATAACGTGCAAATATGACTAGGCATCCGAAAATTCAGGTACATTCGACTCAAATAATTACATAGAAAATACGGATATATTGAAGGAAACTCAAATAAAAAAATTTTCATATCCTAATGCTACACCGCGTAAATTATAAAGCTAAAAGCATCGTCCCTTTGGCCTATAACAAAGCATATCAGCTGTCATCACTGTCCAGGTTGCATTTCAATCGATTTACAACTTGCGATAATTTTGCCACTCAGAAATAATTGCTTGAGTTACATGCACATTAGTACATATACTGTACCGTGATCCATTTTGACATTTTTGAATTAATTATATCTGACTGAAATAATGACAATAATGATACGACGGTTTGAAACCAAGATTAACTCCAATTCACGTAAATTTCTATTTTAAAGCAGGAATAATTGATGGTGTATCAACATAAAATAAAAACCAATATCCAAACAGCAAAAAATAAATAAATCAGAAAAAATTGAGATGCTGTGATTATTGGTAACGAATTTTTATTTCAAATATAACTAGGCATCCTAAAATTCTATTCTACACCGCGTAAATTTTAAAACTAAACCCGTTATGCCTGATGCTAAACAAAACGAGTCAATTGTCATCTGGTCCAGGCGGTTGTTTCGCCAGGTACTTACATGCGACTGAAATAATAACATAGAAAATACGGCTGTATTGAAAGAAACTTAAATTAAAAATGTTTCATATCCTAATGCTACACCGCGTAGATTATAAAGCTGCAGGCATCGTCTCTTAGGCCTATAACAAAGCATCATATCAGCTGCAGGTTGCATTTCAAGCGATTCACAACTTGCGATAATGTTGCCACTCAGAAATAATTGTTTCAGTTACATGCACGTTACTATATAAACTGTACCATGATCACATTTCGACATTTTTGGATTAATTATATCTGACTGAAATAATGACAGTAATGATACGACGATTTGAAATCAAGAGTAGCTCCAATTCACGCAAATTTCTATTTTAAAGCAGGAATAATTGATGGTGTATCAACATAAAATAAAACCAATATCCAAACAACAAAAAATAAAAAACAACAAAAAATAAAAAACAACAAAAACTAAATAAATCAGAAAAATTGAGATGCTGTGATTATTGGTAACGAATTTTTATATTTCAGCACACTTCCAAGAGGACTAAGTCGTAGATTACTGCTATATTTACATAAATTTATGGCACCGCGGTTATGTTGCAATCCTCGGTATCCACATTTAAAAATAAACTTTTTTTAGTTAAGTATCATGGAAAGAATATTTTTCATTAAATCCACAGATACATCCTTAACAAAGCTTATACCTAGCTATATAATCCCAGGCAAAGTTTACACATATAATCGCCAAAAAAAATTACACATAATGATTATAATATCAGCTTTCTTAACGTTACAACTGTTATATATCCATTTAAATTTTCGGTACCACGGTTAACGTGGAATCCTCCATATCAGCATTTAAAAATATTATGTTTTAGCTGAGTTAAATATTGCTTTCAGAAATAATATTCGGCTAAATGAGAGTGAAATAGACCGACAACATCGTCTGCAACGTCAAAGAGAACTAGATGAAATAGCTAGAGCAAATGAAAGTAACCTGCACCAATAAAAGCGATTGACCTATAACCGGGTTCTATACGCTAAATCCATAGCTTCTGAAAGCGCACAGAAGAAAGAACGTCGTTTGAACCGTGAAAGCCTTTCTAAACAATAAATGTTTGTACTTCGCACAATAATTACAACCACGAATTACTACTGTTAATTTTTCAGGAACCTTTTCTACTATTGAATCAATTGCATCATGTTAAAATATGAATAAAACAACTCTCTGACATCAGTATGAAAACCGAACCTAACGTATTAACCGAAACAAAACGAAACTATTCAGAATACATTAACAGTTCATGCCTTTCCACGTTAATGTCTGATAAGAGAATAAAATCGGTAAATAATTTCTACACCTGCCAAGGCACGCGCGCGTGAAGCAGCGGGCAAATGCTAGTCAGTCTATAGAACATTCCAATGCACTTCACACGGCCTCTCCGTATAGCTGATTCACATGTTTAGTGAGCATCTGACCTAATAAAGGGAGCTCTCCACGACTCAACCCCTGTGGTAAAGATCTAGAAATCTGCAGGCAGGATCACCACAGACGTATATTGTGCATCAGCCCCTCAACCTGGTTCTGAACGAGAACTCCAGTATCAGTTCTGTCGACGATGCTGCAGACTGTAAGTTCTGCTAATATCATGTTACCACAGGCCACAGAGTTCACCCTTTAGGCCAGCCGCCGGAAGAATAGAGGATAACCTTCATGCCAAAGCGGCAAGAATAGTATGTAATCGTAGGCTTAGTATGTATAGTATGTAATGTGCCAACACGTTCCACCCCAACATCTCGGTGGCATCCAGGATATCAAGTTCCATATCTCGGATCAGACGACCCGGAAAACACACCGAATTGACATTGGATTTCTTTCCCGAACACTCCACCACTTCCCTTACAAAATCTATAACATTTGAGCTCCCTAACACCCTTCTGCGGTTGCTCAGAGATAGCAGCTTTGGAGACCGCCAATTCACAGGACGACGATTGTAGAACTAAGTCTTTTCCAAACAATATGTCAAACCGTTTGAACAGTAGTACTAGCTCAATTTTTGTTTGACTAGTACCGCATGCTACTTCAAGGTCCAGAAACAACTCGTAGGTCACCGATTGCTGATCGTCATACTGTACCAATCCTCTCTGCTTGGATTGCAGGTGCGGTGGTTGATTGGGAGGAAAATGTCAGCAGCCTACCAACATTATTGTACCCCCTGTCACATCTGATGCAATCTTCTGGGGCATGTTCGAGCTGTGTCACTTCCGTCAATAAGCTGAGAGCGTAGATCAGCCACCTTATCTCGCGTCTACTCATAGCATCCACAGTCTTTTAATTTTAATTTAATTTAATTGCAATGGAGCACAGGCTCCGATGGCAATTTCCCTACACACCCAACTTCCCCCTATCCTACACTCACCTACATTTGCCCTCTACAAATTTTAACTTTAAATTCTTTTAACGTTTTCGGTAGGTTATTCATCATTCCCCTTGGTAACTCATTCCAATCCCTGACACCCTTACCTAAAAAAGAAAATCTTCCCACACCCTTGTGCCTGAAATCAAAAGCTAGTTGATGAAACAATCCGTGCCCCAACCTGCCTTTGATGCAAATGATTTACAAACCCACAAATTGTCTATATGGCGAAATTAATCTAGCCCAGACTGCGGATAAATCTCGAACTCAACTACCCTCCTGTGGGCAGGTATTATCCTGCTTTCCTCGAAGCCAACATCCTCAAGTTTGGAATACAAGTACCACTAATTAACAATTACAAAACCGAGGTGAAACTACCGTAGAAATAATGACTTGACATCTTCCGAGTAAGTAGACTACCCAATAAGATGGATACCAGCAAACAGCTACAACTTGAAACGATTTGTAGGAATTATTATAGCAAAAGCAAAACGCAGTACTCATCAGGGGTACCGAAAGGAACATATCCCTTGCTGGAATAAAACGACGGATATCCTATTCGATGAGTTCCATCTATACGGGAATAAAGAAGCTAAAAAAGTTCAATCATTAAATGAGGAAAGGAAATAGAGTTAGTCAAGAACGATAGCAGACCTAAACTTAACACACCAAACAAGAAGCTTCAGGTCTCACCATACAAGATCGCACTCCACATCAACCAACGATAAATATAGGTGCCCATTACGTAAAGCGCGAAGAATAATAAACTACTAAACAATTGCTGTCCTGAAGAGGATGAAAGAGGATATATGAATTTTACGTTCAGACAGAATATCACATTGGTACAAATTATTGCATAATATTGCCATTATTGAACCTGATAAACCACGTGACGATCCAGGCCTATTTCACTTTTTAACACGAGTCTTGTCTCTGCTAGTTGACGCTCGGATTAGCTCCTTAGTTGTTTTGGAAGTCTGGGTTCTCAAATTTTTTAGCCAGGAAGATTTTCTCCTACGAGCACTTCTCATTCTTGGATGATCTTACGCTATGAAGAATTTTCCCCTGGAGAACAGACTGCAAGAGTTCGTAACGACTATTGTTCCACATGATGGGACCAAGGTACTGCAGCTTCAGTGTTTTCATGGTGGTCAATATTTCATATTCTTTTTAATTTACGGAGCACTTCAGCATCTGTGGTGTGGTCTGTCCATGGTATCCTCAGCATTCTTCGATACAGCCACATTTCAAAAGCTTCTAATATTTTACCCATTGTTTCAGCTAATGTACAATTTTCAATGCCATAGAAGAGGACAGAGAAAATATAGCAGCACAAGAATCTCATCTTCGTGGTAATTGATAAATTACGACTTTTAAAAACATTGTTCATTTTATTGAAAGTAGTCCTGAGCTTACCAACAGGTGACTTTGCTTCGTCATATGGATCCCACTGACTGTTTGCTGTGGTACCAAGATATGTATACCCTGATATACATTCAATGGTCTTCTTTTTTATCATAATTGGGAACTGTTGTTTTTGCCAATGGCCATTACTTTAGTCTTATTTATATTAATATCAAACCTATATTTATGGCTGCTTTTCCACACTCTGTCAATAAGATATTGCGAGATTTTCTGACTGTCTGCAAAAATGATTGTGTTATCCGCGTGGCATGTTGTTTATCCAGTTTCCATTCAATAGCAATCCCATTTCCACACCTACCAATGCCTCTGAATAGATGTTAAATAATATGGGGGACAGTATACAACTTTGTCTTACACCACGAAGAAGTTTTACTTCATCCATATTTTCTGCATTTAGTCTCACATAAGCAGACTGGTTCCAATACAGATTAACAATAATTCTCAGGTCTTTGCCATCCAAGCCAATGATTTTTAAAATTTCTATAAAACAAGTATAGACATTACAAATTATGTTTCTGCCGCGTTGAAATAGTAGGGGAGAACCAGAGGTTTTAGGGTTCAAGGAGTGGTACCATTGCGCGTACTAAATCTTGTCTCGTTACACTCAATCCCCTTAGTTACGTCGAGAAACCCAATCCGGTTAGCGAGCGAACCCTAGAAGTTACTTGAATGTTTGTAGTTTTTAATCAGCCTGATGTTTGGTAACTGCATTGTTTATGTTTTTATTACTAAGATATCAGGAGACTTACCACTTCTGAATGAAATTATTATTATTATTGTTATTACAAGAATGTTTTTTTTTTTTTACGCAACAAATTCCCGGAATGGTGATTGCGTTGTTTCTTCGCATTGTTAAGGTGTAATCATTCTGCAACGGCGTCAGTCCAGACAAAGCGGCCAATCTGCTGGTGGCGATGGCCACTATGCCCGTTGAGCATCAGCTCTGTTTGATACTTTCAAATTATTAATATTCCCGACATAAAAAACATCGAATAGATGCTCTGTTATCAGTTGAATCAGAATTATATTATTAATAATAAAAACATTTAAATTATTTCTGTTTGAACGTTACTTTAAGAGAATATGTTATGGTGGTATTTCTTTTTCGGTGAGCCCAAAGGACATTGTTCCAGTGCCTCGTGCAACAACGGTAGAAAATGCAAAAGCTACTGCATAAAAAGGTTCTTTACAGGAGTTGGAATCAAGTGCATATAAAAATAAACTCAATCTGCAAAAGCTAGTAAAAAGAACAAAAAGATGGATACCAAGGCTAAAATAAAACCAAGCGCAGAAAATCTAACCCAAGAAATCTGAAGACGGCGATGATGATCAAGAAGATACAGTGACTGAACTGCAACAAAAACATTTAGCTTGAAGATCACAAGAACGATGGATCTAGTGCCTTATGAGTTCCTCTTGAACTCAAGAACTCTGTGCCGGATCGAAGTTAGTTTTTTCGTTTACGAAAATTGAAGTTAATGTTAATTTTTTGCTCGTTTTAATTGCTGTGTCCGCACGTCAGACGAAATGTCAACACTGGCGAACGGGCCCGGAGAAGATCACGAGCGAACCGAAGCAAAGTTCAAGATGAGATGCACGGAGTCCAAGGAGAAACCAAACGTAACCGAGACGTGCAACGATCAGAGTCCAATATGCGATGCACAGAGACATGGCAACGACACTGAACAGAAGTAAACACCAGCACTGGTGTGTGGTACCACGCGGCTGTACTTATACCAGGCGAGTCACTTCCGACTGGCCGCGGCGGAACCTCTGCTAGTTGGCTTGCTGCTAGCGCCGCCTATCGGTTGTCCACGTCCATCTCTTCTGCCGGGCATGTGAAGGTGTCGGGCCGTGATACCAGATCCCTCCCACCTGACGTGGGTGCGTAAGGACGGAAGCGCCCTCGACGATGCTTGGGATGATGAAGTTGGAATGGCAGTGGTAGCCCGACTGGATCATTCTCGGTTTGTGAAGGCATACTCAAGAGTTGAGAACGCGGTGATGTGGGTGCCGATGAGGGTGGTGGGGGTATCAATCTCGACGTTACTGTTGGCCGGTACTGCGAGTATTGATGGTTTTCTTGGGCGCAAGTGGTATGGTCGATGCGTCTGTTGTGGCGAGAGTGGCTTTGGAACCCCCAATAATGGCGCTGGTGATGATACGACGTATTCTTCCCGGTGTTGCTGTGATGATGGTGATGGAGCTGCTGTCATTCGAGGTCACAGCTGGTTTTGACATCAGCGTTCTACTCTGTGTGGCGTTTGTACCGAGATGACGCGCCTTCCGTGTGTCTCCACTACCGTTGCCGGCTTCCATCTGGTGTTTCACCCGTAGAAACGTGCCCAAACAACGTTGCCTGGCGTGTAATGATGGGAGGGCCTTGATCGGGGCTCTGCCGGTGATGGTGCCAGGAGGTGCAGCATCGTCCGTGGTTGTCACCCGTGGAGTAGTTCGCTGGACTACGACCATTGATTGGTGTGGTCCAATAAGTGCTCAAAAAGAGCGTGAGGGCGGAAGACGTGGTAACTGGCAGCACCACTCTCAGCATTTCTTGTTTGAATGTCCTGACCAGGCCATCTGCTTCGCCATTTGAGGCGGATGGAATGGACTAAAGATGTGTTTGACGCCATTGGCCTAACAAAATTTCTCGAATGCGGTTGCTGTGAATTGGGGCCCATTGTCAGAGACGAGTGGGAAAGGGTGTGAAAGCTTGTGGTCGTGCTGCCTCATGTTGGGCCCAGGCTGTGCAGCTGCGTACCATCTTCTCAATGTCTCGACTGATTCGTGGCCAATAAGCATGTCTTCTTGCGAGATTCTTCATGTGCCAATGTCCTCGATGCAGAAGCTTTAAGATTTGTGGGCGCAATCCGCTGGGATGACCACGCGATGTGTGTCGTTTTCTGCGTCCAAGAGGATGATGTCGTCCATGACTGAGGGATATGTGATGCCATGTCTTCACTTCGTTGTCCATTCTGCGCGTGAAATGTGTTGGCCACCCATGGATGATGTAGCGCAGGACGTGCCGCAAGATTGGGTCCTGGTGGGTGTCAGAGGCGATACGGGCCGCTGTAATGGGAAACGAATTCCGGATCGGGGCCAGGAGGCATGCGTGATAGGGCGTCGGCATTGGAGTAGTGTGCTTTTGGCTTATATTGTATTGTGAAGTTATAAGCACTCAGAAACATCGCCCATCGTTGGAGGTGTTGGGCAGGTTCTGGGAGGCTGGAGCGAGGTCTGAATACAGCCACCAATAGTTTGTGATCTGTGATGAGGGAAAACTTTGTTCCGAACAAATATACATGAAATTTCTTCATAGCAAAGACTATTACCAACGCCTCTTTCTCGATTTGCGAGTAGTTACATTGTGCTGGAATCAATGTCTTAGAGGCGTAAGATATCGGTTGTTCAGAGCCATCCTCGTTCCTGTGCGCGAGTATCGCCCAGATTCCATATGTTAAGGCGTCGGCTGCTAAGGCTAGGGGCCGTGTAGGGGAAAACGGTGTGAGACAAGGAGCAGATATTAGCATGCGTTTCAACCGGTCGAAGGCTCGTTGCCTAGCCAGGGTCCAGTTGTAGGAGATGCCGTTCTTTCGGGGCTTATTGAGGGGTTGCAAAATATGTGCTGTTTGTGGCTAGAACTTTGAATAGTAGTTAATTTTTCCGAGGAAGGCTTTCAGTTCTGGCAGGTTCTTTGGGCGGGATAGGGAGTCTATGGCGGCCACGTTGCGATCTGTTTGCCTAATTCCATCTTTGTTTAGCCAAGGGCCGAGATACTCCACTTCCTCTTGAAAAAAACCTACACTTCTCGAGACGACACGGCAGCCCTGCATCCTGCAAGGCTGCAAATAGGGTGTCACTCTTCTCAAACACTACGTTTAAAACCTAATTCTAGAATAGTCAAGAATATTATTTCAAGTGATACCTTATCAAGTTAGCTCCTGTCGTCTTTGCCCTATTCTGCCGGCAGTGGTAATTTATAACATTATAAACTGCATGAACCTCTATTAACTGCAAAAGTCTAATAAGTAAGTCAAATATTTAGAGACAGCGTGCAGTCCCAACGCTTTCTAGAACTTCCACAATTCTACCCCCGCTATCAGTGCACCATATCCAATAATCGCTAACCTTCACCCCTTAGGGAATGTGCATAGCACGTAGATATTTAAATGAATAAAATCTATCAGGAACTTGATGCATACGAAAGTTTCAAACTTCTACCAAATTTCATTACACCAACTTCTCTAACCTACACCCCTGCGGGCCGGCCGGATCACAAAACGTATCACAACAAATAACTGTTCAAAAATACTGATACTGTTAGCATAAGATCAGTTAGGGGTAAAGGGTCAAGTAATACGTCACGACAGACGAAGGGTTTTGGTTATTACATTGTTGTTGTTGTTTTTTTATTATTTAATTCATTTTTTAATCTCTTCCTATTTCCCAACCCTTATATTTGGCAGTAGAAAATATAATTTCAAATGAAAGTAAACTGTATTAGTCCTCCCAGAACTTAATACTTGCTAAGGATGTTTGTAATGCCTTTATTGTGAATTAACTAATCATACAGAACAAACAATGGAAGTTCTAGATTAATTACTGCAGGAACAATGGCACGTAATTTTTCTCTGTCGTACACGCGACAATCCTATGCAATGTGGGTGTCCAAGTCTGTTACGGTCAAATAGTTAAGGCGTTAAGCACGTTATCACGAATATACCTACTACTTCAAAGATGCATCATGTAATACAAGCATACAGTATGAAATGATTTGGTAATGTAAAAATATGTAGTTCGTGTACTACATTGCTCCGAAAAATTTCATTTAATTCTGACTAGTAATTCAGTTTTTATTTGCAAACTTTAAATTAGTTATTATTTAAAAAAAAATAAGATTGAGTAAAGATTTTCCTAAGACATTTAAGTGTGGTAAGTTGTTCTGTCCTTTGGTAACTTCAGAAAGATATTAAGTTGAATTGGTAAATTTTGTCGACACCGTTTAGGCTGTGTGGCTGTACAATACGACTGGCAACGAGGCGGCGTACTCTTTGAACGATGAATACCTGGAGGAACAGCGCGAGGAGAACCACGGGTGCAACGTGATCCGGTGCCTCAACCCCACGGGCAAGCTGCCCCCCATGACCTGCAGCCCTCTCATCTTCACCTTCAGGCCCTTAGAGCTGATCAACTACAAGGTCTGAAGCTAAGACACCACTGTCAAGTTCCTCACTATTCAAATAATTTTCACGCAAGTGTATAATCAATGTGCCTTTCTCTCATATACGGTTACTGGATAAAGTACTGTAACTATTCAAATTCCGAGCTGATTGCATATTCTACAATACGATTTCGATTATTTTTGTCATGTATTCTATTGGTTTTGCTTACTGGAGATGTTTAAATTAATCTAAAACAATTTTTTATTTATTTAAATGATATTTCTTACATTTAGGATATTTCCTACATAATGAAGGCTTTCGTAGTAACAATTCTTGACAAATAGTGGTTTGGCTTCTAGCTATATTGCATATTTTTGCCAGTTGGCCAGACATAACGTCTGCATTTATCCGTAAAAAATCTAAGACTAAGTGCAGAAACTGTTTACGCTTAAAAAATCGTCTCACTGGCATCCAGCGAAGCACTGAGATCCCATATGACTGAGTTTAACGGTGGCGAGAACGAAAGGAAGTCACCACAAAGACTGCGATTTCGCGTGATCAGTTGGCTTCAGTCCTAGAGAACACCAGCTATACAGTTTTAAACGAAAATCAGTATCAAGAATAAGGGAAAACTTCCAGTACCATTGGAAACCAGTTGCAGTTGCAACTAAGCTAACTCTCGAAGAAGGCGAACTATGAACGTTACTGAAAGATATCCCTCTTAGAAAACATTTTCGTTCGTGTTATTTTAATATATACTATACCAAAAAAAGTTAGATACTCTCTAAGATGATGTTCAAAAGCCAGGTGTACTTGCTAGTAGTACAAGAGACTCAACGGTATTGCTATCGGTTATAATTCTGATCTTCTCAGTTATAGAGGTATATATATAAATTGAAAAGTATTTTGTTTCTCAGTTAATGACTACTATAGGAGGCGGTATAGTATTATGCTCAAAATAATGTATGTCACTGGCAAAAATACTAACCTGTGCTTCACTACATACATGAAAGGAGAGTATACTTTGATAAACTCTTCTATATTTCCAGAAAACTAATCAAAATTATAAAGTCGTTCGTGTTTTTTTCTCGTTTTTACACTGCTGACATCAATTCTATTATTGATCCATTTAGACACAATAATAACTGCTCTAGGGTATAACAATCCCTGGTCGTTTACTACACAAGTTTTTCAATCTGTCCGCTACTACGTTGTGACAATAGCTGACGCGGAGAGAAGAAATCAAACTCGGGTCCACAAAAGAAAAGCTATCAACTTAAAGTTTACATGTCAGATACTGCACACGTTCGCTCGTGAAACCACTGCGGGTAAACGCCCCATATTCAAATCCATTTTTTGTAATTTATATACATTCGCTGAACAGCAATTCAGTCATCGAGCGTGCTGGGTAAGCGGCAACGCTGTAGCCTTGCATTCGGGAGGACGCGGTTTCGAATCTCCGTCCGAACATCCAGATTTGGGTTTTCATTATTTTCCCAGATCACTCTAGGCGAATATAAAAATCTTACCGAAAAAATCCTGAAAGCCGTGAAAACAGCATCAAAGAACAATGTATCACCTGGCTTTAGGACTGAACACATTTTTGGTAGGAAACGCAAAGCCATCTACTCACGAATTTCCAATTGAATTGGGACTACACCTTACTTTATGAAGTCCCTTAACCAACGAAGAAAGCAACTCTGAAACGAAAATATTGAGAATTTTGGTATTTAAATACATAATTAAGTCCTGACTCAACTCAGGAAAGAAAAAGTGCAAAAAGCAAGAAACACATTACAATAGTGACCTCAAAAGTGTAATAGGAGTGATGAAAAACCAATACCAAATCGGGCTACACAAAACATACAAGGAGAGATGTTCCTGATGAACATGTAACTGTCATAACCAAAAATTCGTAAGTAGAATGTACCTTGTAAATATTTAATTGTATATAGTAATGTTTGTAAACTTTGTATTAACAACACATCTATACATTCACAGTCACTGACGATGCCCCATTCAGAGGAGGCGAAACGCGTCTGAGAGATAATAAAAAAAACCAGTTGCTAAAAGACGGATTTTTCATTTAAAATTTATTGCTAAGCAACTGCGGAAAGATTGCCAATAAACCATGTAGTTTTAACAGAGTGCTAAGCAGTTTCCGAAAGCCACGAATGATTGTAAGAAAAGTATGCGAAAAATGCACAATGCCTCTAACGACATAAGTTGTATGAGGCCGAGGTTTGGGTACAACGCTTGCTGACTCGACATAGTCTTGACATTTCAAACAATTTGGTAGCACTGTACAATCCATTACATTTTTTTTTTTAACTGCTTAACGTCTCTCAACAGCGAGGTCTTTAGAGACGGGAAAGGATGGGGGCAAGGAATGGGAAGGAATTCGGCCATGGCCTTTTGAAGGAAGCATCCCGGCATTTGCCTGGAGTGATTTGGGAAACCATGGAAAACCCAAATCTGGATGCCCGGACGGGAATTCGAACCGCCGTCCTCCCGAATGCGAAGCCAGAACGCTAACCGTTACTCCACCACGCTCGGTAAATCCTTTACAAAAATGACACTAAATTCGAGGTATATGTTTCTGTTTCATTATTTTTTTTTTTTTTTTTTTTTTTTTCAGTGCACAACTTAATGTCTCTGGGACCTAATAAGTATTTTGATTTGAATCCTTCCAGAAAGTGTTTTCTTGTATTTTTCCTTCAAAATTTTGCCCATATACCATTTGTGAATTCTGACTTGGTTGAAATGCCTTAGGTACATTACAAAGGATCAATAATGGTTTTCTTTATCACGGCATTTCACAATTCGGATTTTCATTTAGTTTTTTAGGTATGTATGGTCTTTCGGTCCAACTACTGTAGTACCACGTTAAGCCTTCGTTTTGGCTTTAATTAGCTTTGGATGTGTTCACTACCGTACAACTAGTATTTTTAGTACCAGAGGGGACCTACTTTTTCACGTGGATTCCTAACCACAAATAATTTACTTCTTTACTTTTTCATGATTTTTTATGTCGTCTTGAGATTTTGTTTTCACTATCACAACATTATTTGTAGTACGTATTTTGTTTATTTCATCTTCCATGTTTTATACAGCAACGTTTTTTGGTGTTTGTCCATTTTTATACGTAATGGAAATTTCTATACTACGGGCTGTTGTTTTATTTTTGCTTTGATCGTGGGTACTATCATTGAATTGTCCAGAGTTGCATATTGCATTTTCTTGTTTTGTTTTGTTCTCTCCACTGCGTGTCATTGTTTCTTTCTTTTTCATTTCATTATTTATTCCCTCTTTATTGGTTTCAGTTACTTCATGTCATCAATCATTTTTTGGCCCAGCAAACGGTTAACATGACTAACGATTTTTTCGTACATGATACTAAATGTGTCACTATGGTCGGCTTCAGGATTTTGGCACTGTGGTTCATTGCTATTACTACTACCTTCCTTGATGTCAGCAAGATCCTGTGACAGATATTCACCCAGCTGAGCGCCAGAGTCACTCGCAGCTGACGTCGAAGCACGCTAGGCACGGTTGAGCGCCAGCGACCGCATAGTTCGTGCGTCCCGTTATCTGTTTGAACAGGTTTACTTATACTGTACATAGGTTTTCCCCGCGTGTAGCGCAACTCCCATTCAAACTCTTTTTACCAACACGAAATACAGTCAGTGACGGGAGCTACATGGCACACGACCATAGGTTGAGGCCATCGTAGTGACGGTTGCTTGCACGGCACACACAGCCCGGGTACCCTGTTGAGCTGACAGTGCTCTGCTACAGGCCGAGCTGCCTCTGACACTGAGTGACGACGAAGTGGATCAGCAGACGCGCTGGCTGACGCTGACTGGTGACGGCGTGGTAACTCCTCAGCACATTCTCGGCTCGACCAACCAGTTCACGGTCTCCGCGACACGCACCTGGCTGCCCGACATGCGGCTGCCCGTCGACTTATCCCTCGACTACGTCGTTATAGACCAGCTGGCTCCCCACAGCACGGTGTACCGCATTTTCTTCATCAACAACAACACTACGGACACACTCTACTACTACGACTGGAACAGGTAAGGATTTTAAACCTTACAAGTTGGCTTCATCGCTTTGCATCGGATAATTTCTATTTCGTGTGGGGCAGCATAAATAGGAACTTATGGATGTTACATCAGCAACATTTGCGCTTTTTACAGGTCACTAAGTCCTCGTTAGCTGAACATTCAATAAATTTCAATAGAACCGACGTTTTGCCTCGGACCATTCGTTTCTGGTATTCGATGATAAAGAGTCGCTGGATATAAGTATGAGCAGCGACAATATGAACATAGGTAGTTGCATTGTTCAGACTCAAGCGTGGAAGCCCATCAAACATAATCTGCAACAGCAGTGCCTACCATAAAACATACGCACGGGAATGGCTCTGGAACAGCACCTTCGCTGCCATTTCGTTGATGGCAGATTTAGTATGGGGTTTTTGTCCGTCGATATTTTCTCCTATTTTAACATTGTGTTGCACATCTTCACGTTCGGTTTGTCCCGACTATGGTTTTATATTAGTTTAGAAGGTCTTTTATGTCGGTCAGAACATGGGTCATATTGACCGATACTTCTTACAACTGGGTTTTTGCTTCTTCTAGTGTCATTGTAGAATGATCCCGCCATCTGGTGGAATATCTCCCTGAGGGTCGGAACGTAGCTGCATCATGAAGAGCATCCATCGACAACCGACCGTGAATATGAAGGGCTCTTCTTAATTCCCTGTTCTGGATTACCGCCAGTCTTATACGTTTGTCAGCCGCATATGCCCACAATTGGCAGGCTCACACCATTAACAGTATCACAAGGGAAATGTAAATTTTCACCTTGTTTAGGAACACTTGTAGGCTCTCACTTGCTCGCCGTCAAACAGCTTCAATGTGGGCGTGCCATGTTAGGCTCCTATGGACCGTTATCCACAGGTAATATCCAGTCTTCGACCAGGAGATGTCTTCGCCGTTTAGGTGTAGTTTAGAGTCCAGTATTACTGGCAAACGGGGGCCCTTTCTTCAAGTACCATAATTGCTTGGGTCTTTCTAGGATTCACCTCTATCCTCTACCTCGTAGCCCCTGCTTCGACTTTCTGTAGGAACTCTTGGAGGCATGGAGTGACGATTGCTCTACTGCGGCTGTATGTGAAGCACGCTGTATCATTAGTTAGGTCGCAGTAACCACATCAGTCCTTAAAGTTGTGATCTCCGGCAGATGTTTCAATTACCTTCATCAGCTGCTGAGTGGTAAAGTGGCCGCGTCGAAAACCCAGTTGGTGGTTAGGGTTGATGACGTTGTCCGAATGAGTGGTCCAGAAGTTTGAAGAGCAATCTTTCAGATACCTTAGTAACGGCGGGCAATATGCTGATGAGGCGGTGGTGCTGTGGCCTGAGTGTTACCCGTTGTGGGTATCTCGGTAAAGCGTGGCCACTCGGGCACTCCATTACCGGTTCCTATGTTCCGTCTACGATGCTTTCAGTTCTTTTTGCAGTTGGTTTAGCAGCCATCCTGTAACTCGGTTCCTGGTCAGCCTTCATTTCTATTCAAACCGATTCTTGTTCAAATTTCAGCCAAGAGATATGGAGGAAGCTGTGGGAGAAGACAGGCCGGGGAGCCTTCAATGGAATCGTTGCTGCAGAAGCATTGCTTGCATCTGTTTCAAAAACTTGGATGGCATCAGAGGAATAATTCTGCCAGGAATAGCTCTTGATCACGCCTCCAGTTTGTTTTTCAAAAGTCAGGCCTGGCGGGTTGGTCCACGTTTTTCTCAGAGTCTGATGTCAACTTCACCACCACCGGACAGTGGTCTGATGGTTTCCGGTTTATGTATGAAGCGGCTATGAAGCTCGGGTTGAGTGATAACGAGGTCAAAGACAGCTGGTCTACTGCGTTGTAGAAGTAGTGCGTGGGCTCTTCTAGACCACACATACACATGTTACATCTAAATTATTGTTTGTCTTCAAAATGCTATTCCTTCCTAATTTGGAATCTGCTGTTCCAGTCAGCATGCTTGGTGTTGAGATACCTTGATCAGAAGCTTGGTTCGAATGGAGGGCAGGGTCGTGATTTCAGCCTACTCTAGCAACCTATGAGAGGGCCAGTAGGCACAGATGACAGTTTGACATTGGATGCAACCTCCTCAATGCCGACAGCTTCGATCTGTTGTAGGGCAGGTAGAGGAATTTCATGGTGAGGAATTCCTCCTCCAATAGTGGATCTCTGCCAGCAGTCTATATGGGACCAATCAGCTGCCTAACAGTCAATGGGTGATGCGTGAGTCTCTGACACGCCTGCCATGCCGGACGTAGCCGTAACGACGACGGGATGACGCAGCTTTTTAGTGGCTGCTGACGGGTGAGGGATGAACGCTGGAATGCGGAGTGGAGGGCAGAGAATGCACGGCTGCGGTCGGGGGAGACGTTTTTGTGTAGTCAGAAGGCACTGGGCAGTGGAAAAAGACGGTTTCTGTATGTGCGTACAATGCATGATGCTAAATAAAAGTGTTGTCGTACTGAGAAATTGTTGTTATCTTGCCGTCGTTTCATCGATGTTGACGAACCTACATAAATACTGAATGCAAGAGCGAACATCAATAGTTGACACTGTCGGCTGTCAGCAGAGCTGCGTTCTTGGAGAGGACGCAATCTCAGCGTGACCGTTGCAAGCTGATAACGATCATGATGCCAAGACTGACAAAGCCAATTAATTATACTATGAAATTAAAATCATGATAAAGACAAAAAGCTATTTGAAAAAAAAGCAAAGACACAGCAGTCATTGGAACAATCCTTATATTGCGGGCAAATACTATAACAGTGCTACATTTGTGTGGTAAACAAATCGAACTAATTCTTCACCTGATGAAACATCGAACGAAGCTGTCGAAACCTCGTGCATAGCAGAATTTACCTGGCTGTACTTCGTCTTCTCACCTTTTCCCATCATTTTGGAGTCGGCTGCCTTTGATGAGTTTTAGTCACCGTTGGCAAGGTCAAATTTGGAACAATAGTTTTACGGCCGCATGCTCTTGCTGACGCCAAGCATTTTATGCCTACTACCAGGGCCGGCGTTAGGGGGGGTTAAGCGGGGTAATAGTACCCGGGGCCCGGGCCATCAAAGGGGGGCCCGCCGGCCTGGTTGCCTAAATAAATAGAAATCAAACACAAATTTTAAAATCTGCACCAATCATTTTGTATTAAAATGTCCTGAATTTATCCCAAAAAATCAAAGTGTAAAGTAAAAACATTTTCTGAGGTGGGGGAGGGGGGAGATAGGGGCCTAAAATCGCTTACCCGGGGCCCGAGAATCCTAGCGCCGGCCCTGCCTACTACCAGGTTATACTACATACTAATGGAGGAAGTGAAGTGTAGCCACCTGTCTGCGAAATATGTAACTATGTTCGGCGTATTTTTTGTTTGTGATAAGTGTATTTTTTGTTTGTGTAGTTTCTAACTTGAAGATTGGAGACCATGGCTGGGGAAAAACCACCTAAAAATCTAAGTCAGGATGGCCTGTAGGCGTGGGTCGCGCTCGTGCCCGGCCTCGTTGTACCTGAGTGACACTTCACCGGAGAGTAAATTTTAGAAGCTGTACGCCGGGAGAGACTCAATTCTCACGGTCTTACATGCGGTTTCACAACTATTACTCGAGATTCATTCTCCGAAATAAATGAAATCTCTTCTGAATCAGAAATTGCAACTGATGACGGAGTATATGCTGATACAGTTACAAAAATCAGAATATTAATCAATGTCTTCAAATCAATATTTTGAATCAAGATGTGAAAGGATTTCTAATAAAATCGTTGAAATTAGGTTTTTAATAAATTTAGAATCCAAGCGAAGCGTAAGCAGAGCTTTTGTTTCCCCGATCGTCGTTTGTCTTGCAATGCCCATTAATCGTATGCAAATTAACGTTGCTCGAACACTAAGGTTCCATTTTGTTTTCATCTCGCGTGTTTAAAAATCTTTTTGGAAAAGTCGCATTAATGCTAATAAATCGTTTAGTTCTTCTTCGGAGCAGTATTGCAACCTTTAAGCAGTATCTCGCTGTCAGATCATTTTGTTTACTTGGCCGACTCCAGCGCGAAAGAAATCACAACCCGTAGTACCCTGAAACTTGTCCTGAAAAGCATTGGCTCCTTAATGGCAGATAGTTTTGTTGGATGATGGAGTTCTGTGACTCTACAGCTTTGCTTATACTGAGCTCGAAAAGCAGTGGGTGGGTAAGTGGTGCGTTTATTACTAGGTAACACACACAATCCCCTAATTAGGAATCGTGAACTGTCGCATATCCTGCCCAGCTGGCCAGCCCCAAATGACGAAAATTTCTGGAACCAACGGTGCTAGAGTCAGCTACCCCGCACAGGCCCGGACACCATCAAGGTGCCTGTATTACCCGAGGCAACGGATCGCGGCCGGTGATACTACCGTAACAAAATTCAGTGTATGGAGCAAAATTATTGAAAGTTAGTTAACTGAGTCATTTACGAACATCTTATATGCCGCAAACAATGTGTCGCGCAGGAGTTTGCCATGGTGTCCTGTTGCAGACAGGTGGCGCCGAACAACTGCTTGTCTGTGCGCGTGAAGCCGACGCGTGGCCAGCTGCCGCCTCAGTCGCAGCACTGCTTGCGGCTGCAGGTCACCTCGAGGTCCCTGGAATGCGAGCTGACGATGGTGATGGCTTGCCGCCTGCTCGACCTCACGGCCAAGCGAAAACACGACAAGTCGCTGCTGCTGCTCAACGAGTCTGAGCGGCTGCTCGCGGGACACTTCACCATAACCGAGGAAGGCTTCTTCCAAGCGGTACGGAACACTTCACACGTGACTACTACACCAAAATGTTTATCACAGCCACGAATATTGGGTAAGTGAAATTTAGATGGCTTTGATTTGGCAAAAGATGCACCTAATAAACTTTTGCGATCAAATTGAAAAAAAAGTCCTTAGTTCCACAGTTCTTTCGATTCTTTTATCCTCAGTCTCTACACTGCTTTGACGCAGTCCCCCATCCCTTCCTATGTAGAGTTAACCTCTTTGTCTCATCTTACCCATTGCAACCTACATCCTAAGTTATCTGCTACATACACAGGTATTCTAACCTTTGTCGTCCTCTACAGTTCATTCCTTCGACTGTTCCGTTTACTAAAATATTAACTAACTAGTGTAAGCCCGTGACCGTTTTTTGCGTATCGTCACGGGTCTAGAACAGTTATAGTTTTTTGGGTCAAAGTTTGTGATCAGACTAAACACGAACTTGTCCTGTGTTTCATCCTTTGGATTAATAAAATCTCTTGGGCGTTTAGAACCATTAAGTATTAATAGAATTATTAACCACAGAAGACTCGAACTTGCTGAAATATGAACTTGTATTTAACCCTAAATGGGTTAGTGTGCAAAGTACGGTCAGTAGAAAAAGCTGTTACTTCGGGTTGAAAATACGGCTAGCTGCTTCTTTGTCACTTATTCTTTAAGAAAAAGTATACCCGAAAGCCGTAAAAGATGTAGCAAACTTGTAATTCACGCCGAAGCATACGATCACGCACATTGCTGCTTAAGTGTTAATAGACATCTCGAGCCGCCTTTGACGTTTTTGTCGAATTCGCGTACACTTTTTCTTGAATACTAATGCCTAAGGAGTGCGTTAATCACATTTTCATCCCGAAATAACAGTTTTCTCTACAGGCCGTTCTTTGCGCAGCACCCCTTAAGAATTTCTGTTTGCTTCGAAAGCATCACGTTGCTTTTTTTTTTTTTTTTAAATTGAAGCTGGATAAACATTCATAATACAATCGTTGGCCAGAGAACTTAATACAGATTATTGAATCGTTGAAGCTAAAGAAATGACCTGCAAAATACTCAATTCGGTAACATATTTGATCTGATGTCGACTTTAAATAACCTAATAACTCACGCACAGCGAACATGAAAAAGGCTATTAACCAAAGTCAGTAAAATACGTAAAAAGTACATAAACTGTAATGTATTAACTTTGGTCACGAAGCAATATTAGATAAATGTTTAATTCAATTGACATTTAGCGTATGCTGGGGTGGAAATTGGCATTCGTAGTTATAACAGAGATTTTGAATAATTCAAGCCTTTTAAAGTTTTTTATGTTTCTTTCATTAGCGACACAGTAATAGTAACAGTTTGTCCTCACTGGCCAAAGTGGACTCAACGTGGTCCTTCCTGTATCACTTTAATTCGAATGCAGTGTTCGAAGGAGGAAGTGGTGCTGAATCTCTGCTGTCACACCATGTTTGCTTCACGGCTACCACAGCTTGAGTTTCTTTTTTTATATATATAGTTTTTAATTGCGATGGAACGCACGCTCCGGTGTCAATTTCCCAACACACCCATCTCTCCCCTCTTTCCTGCACCCACCTACATTTGCCCTCTACAAATTCCAACTTTAAATTCTTTCAACGTTTTTGTAAATATTTCATCATTTCTCTTGGTAACTTATTCCAATCTCTGACACCCTTACCTAAAAAAGGGAATCTTCATACATCCTTGTGTCTGATATGGAGTGCCAGCTTGTGGTCATGGTCATCTTTTTCCTTCCACGCATTGTTTTTAATTCTTACACCAATATCTTTCTTTGCCTCATTAGCAATATACGCTTGTACACTCCCATGACCATCTTTACTCTTGTCTTCCAATGAATCCCATTCCAGCTCTTTTATCATATGTTACTGATTGCGTTCTGCGTTAATTTCAGAAACAAATCTGTCAGCCATCTCCAACTCCTGTTTTGATGCTCAAAATGTGGGTCCCATATTACACTGTCATATTCGAGCAATGGACTGGCAAAAGTTTTGTAACGCAATTACTTTACTTTTCCCGTACATCCCCTCATCACTCTTTCCAGCAAGTGCAGAATTTTGAAACCTTTTCCTACTACCAGTCCAATGTGTCCTGCCCAGTTAAGCTTGTTATCAAATGTAATGCCAAGATATTTACATTTCAAGTCTTCAACAAACAATTCTTTCCCCACCTTATAATCATAATCAACCTTTAGTTTTTTATATGTGTATCTAATAAGCTGACTCTTCTTTGCATTTATCTTCATCCCATGTTTACCAACCCAACTGGATATCTTGTCCATATCACCCTGAAGCTGTTTACAGTCTACTGTTTTGATCCTTTTATATAACATTGTCATTTACAAACAATCTGATAGTAAACGATCAACACAATTATTCATTAGAATAATGAATAGCAATGGTCCCAGTACGCTACACGGTGGCACTCCCATTTTTACTTCCACTTCTTTTGATACTGCATTTCCTATCCTAACTTTTTGATTTTTACATTTTAAGAATTCTTCTATCCAGAAAATCACTTTCTCATCCACTCCAATAGTTTTTACCTTATTACCACCATTTCATGGCTCACTCTGTCAAAACCCTTTGAAAGATCTAGTGTTACACTGTCAATTTTTCCTTCCTTGACCATTTCATCCCAAATATCTTGAATAGAACCTACTGAGATTCGCATGAATATCCTTGCCTGAACCCATGTTGCCTACTTGAAAACCACTTACGTTCCTCACATACATTTCTCATGTGGTTGCATATCAGTATGTCCATTAATTTATTTACCACTGGTGTCAAACTGATTGGCCTATAATTTTCGACTCTATTTCTCACCCCTCCTTCATGTATAGGCATAAACGAGGGGTGAAAAATAGAGTCGAAAATTACAGGCCAATCAATTTGACTTCAGTGGTAGGTAAATTAATGGAAAGATTGATATGCAACCACATCAGAAAAATATGTGAGGAATGTAAGTGGTTTTCACGTAGGCAATATGGGTTCAGGCAAGGATATTCATGCCAATCTCAGTTGGTGGGATATATGCAAGATATTTCAGATGAAATGTACAAGGGAGGCCAAATTGATAGTGTAGTACTAGATCTTTCAAAGGCGTTTGACAGAGTAAGCCACAAAATGATAGTAAATAAGTTAAAAGCTATTGGCGTCGATGAGAAAGTGATTTGCTGGGTAGAAGAATTTTTAAAAGGTAGAAAACAGAAAGTTAGGGTAGGAAATGCATTATCAAAGGAAGTGGAAGTAAAAATGGGAGTGCCGCAGTGTAGCATATTGGGACCATTGCTATTCATTATTCTAATGAATAATTGTGTTGATTGTTTACTATCTGAATTTAGATTGTTTGCAGATGACATGATGCTGTATAAAAGGATCAAAACGATAGAGGACTGTAAACAGTTGCAGGGTGATCTGGACAGGATATCTAGTTGGGTTAGTAAACATTATAGGCCAATTAGCTAAACACTTAGTTATTAAAAATACTAATGCATAATTCATGCGGAGTTGGTTTAGGTCTTACATAAAAGCATTATTTGCTTTTAAAATATTTAAATTGACTACTAGGTACTGTTGAATATTTTTTACTCCATAACCAAAAGTATTATTTTTATTAAACACGTCCAGACCATAATAAACGCTGCTATAGAGCAATTTAAAAACTTATGTATACTCGCAAAACATGTGAAAAATATTAGCCTGGAGAAATGAATGTGTTATCGTGGTTCGAATATTAGGCTCTTTATGGCCCTTTACCAGAATAAAAAGAAACATGTTACTGTTGTTGGAATAGCTTCGGTCAGTTCCGTCCCAGGAAATTTCTCTTCCAGTTTGGGACAAGTGAACACGTAGATAATTGTTTTTCTTGGCTGCTCCGTACTCGCATACGTGTATATTGAACCAGCAGGTTCCCGCTTGTGTGGTAAAAAAGCTTAGCGTTCTTCGGTTCATTTTCCAGTAGTAAATGATCGATCGGTCAGCTTTGTCTCTTAGTAGTGTTACCTCACACATTTGTCTCGTTGTATTCGATTTTCTCTGTTATGGATTACAATGCAGGGAAAGATGCGTCTTGATTTCAGGCGATCAGGTTCTAGACCAGTGTTTCCCAACCTTTTTTCGGTCATGTCCCACTTTTAATATTTTTTTCTTTTTTTGCCCCCCATGCCTAATTTTAATTAAAAAAATATTTTGCTAACATCAAACGAAACTATACCTAATAATTATTTACAGCACTGTTTTAAGAATTTGCTTTTTTGCTATATTTTGTACCTATATCTAGCATTGCATTTAAATAAACCGAAGAGAAAGCGGTAAAGTCGTATCAAGTCAATTTCTAAATTGCCCCCCTAAAAAAACCAAATTGCCCCCCTGTGGGGCGTGGGCCCCACGTTGGGAAACACTGTTCTAGACCTTTGCACCATAAAAAACGTGAATTCTTCCACATACGTGACCATGCGTAGAAAACGGTCACGGGCTTAAACCTAGTTATATAACAGTATTGACTATTTTTGTAGTAACATAAATGCTATCTTGATCCGTGATTTATAATTCTTAGAACTGTGTAGCTTTATGTAAGATGATGTGACGGTATATTCTTCAGGTAATGAAAGAATAGAGTCATATTAGCGGTTGCAGGTAATTGTGAAGTTTTTTGCGGAGAATTTTGTGACCTTGTTACCTCACATCCATATTCTGTTCAACAAACTTTGCTACGTCAGATCGTTTGCTCCGTTGACGTAGGAGACAAGCACTTCTAATAACAAGTGGTTTGTACTCAAATGGTTAATATTAAACTCCTACTGACAAAACGAACTAATTATTTAATAGAATGAATGAAGGCTTTCCTGGTGTATCAGTTGTATAAAATATTCTCGTGTTTCCAACCGGGGAAGAGCATCAATTCGAAGCGACGTTTCGAAGCTGGACACTGGCTCCATCTTCCGATCTTCCGGCGAAGTTACGAGCTCAAACGAAACAAAACAAACATTGGAGGTTCGCATCACTGTGGGCAAGCCCGCGGTGATGCTGGGCGTCTAGCGGCCTTCCATATGTAGCCTGCGCCGGCCAACGGTTGCCGGCAACGTCACTGCCACGTGCGCCGAGTGCCTATCTGTGAAGAGGTGGTGGGGTGAGCGAGGGTGCCATTTTATGCCTTAATTCATAGGCAGTTAATACTTGATTTTTTGTCTTGCTTTGGTTGGGAATTTCTTATCTTGAGGTTTGACACAGTTGATGGCTTATTTGTTTGTCCTATTTACACGATGAGTGGAAGTGGCCTCTTGTGCCGATCTGCGACGACTTCATATCGGCCGAGTACACTAACCATTCATTGGATTGGTGCTTGTTTCTGAATTCATATAGAATGCTGTGGTAAGCGCCTTAAATCTTTCTTTGAGTAGCTTAGTGTAAGGCTTCTGTGGGGAAGCGCCAAGGCAAGTGCAATGCACGCTTCAACGCTCTGTTTTGAATGACCTGCAGGCGTTGGATGTATTTATGCGACGCATACCCCCAGAGAGGGCAGGCGTATTCGATCATGGGCCTGATCAAGGTGAGATATATTTTAACTCCCAGTGGTGTTGGGAGCTAGCTGTTCATATTCAGTAGCGGATAAAATTCATGCAATCTTCCGTTGGCGCTTCTGCGTACGTCAGCTATATGCGCACGCCAAGAAAGCTTTGAGTCAAGTAAGACTGCATGATATCTAAGTGTCGTCTTCCACTTTATGTCTTCGTTGTTCAGTTTCATCAATGGTGTCTCTTCCGTTGGCGCTTCTGCGTACGTCAGCTATATGCGCACGCCAAGAAAGCTTTGAGTCAAGTAAGACTGCATGATATCTAAGTGTCGTCTTCCACTTTATGTCTTCGTTGTTCAGTTTCATCAATGGTGTCTCTTCCGTTGGCGCTTCTGCGTACGTCAGCTATATGCGCACGCCAAGAAAGCTTTGAGTCAAGTAAGACTGCATGATATCTAAGTGTCGTCTTCCACTTTATGTCTTCGTTGTTCAGTTTCATCAATGGTGTCTCTTCCGTTGGCGCTTCTGCGTACGTCAGCTATATGCGCACGCCAAGAAAGCTTTGAGTCAAGTAAGACTGCATGATATCTAAGTGTCGTCTTCCACTTTATGTCTTCGTTGTTCAGTTTCATCAATGGTGTCTGTGAGTTGATATCATGATGGCTTGGGTATTACTTAGTGACGTTGACATCTTTACGCCATCTTCTGGCCTAGGTCTCAGTCTGCTGTAGTATATCTTGAAGCCTCCGGATGGCAATAGTGTGGCTTCGATTGCTGGTTATATACGCAGTATCATCTGCATAGGTAGCTGTATGCACACGATCCGCAGTGAGAACATCAGATGTGCACATTGATTACCGTATGGGGCCGAGCACAGACCGCTGGGGGACTCCAGTCAGGATTAATCGCTTGATAGACATCTTTTCCTTTACTCGGATTTGGAAGATTCGACCAATTAAATAGGACCTTATTAATTTGACCATCGGTCCTACAAAACCCAGCTCGTTTCAGTAGCAGTCCAGTGTGCCAAACCGAGTCGAAGGCACTCGCTATGTCCAACTACACCATAGCGCCATACTCACTATGCAGAAAGGCACGAGTCGCTGTTTCCACTATCCGCAGCTCCTGTTGGGTCGTGGAGTGCCCACGTGATTGGTCATAAAGTTGTTGGCCTCAATGTAAGTGTTAATTCTTTTCAACAATATACGTTCGAATGCTTTGCTGACCGAAGGCAGAAGGCTAATCGGTCGGTAGTGTTGTGGGAAGACGGGGTCTTTCCAACTTTTATGCATTGCCACAACTTTCGCATGTTTTCACCTTCTCGGATATGTCTTGGTTAGCAGTATTTTGCTGAATACTCTGGGTAGATATTCCGAGGATTCCAGAGGGAAGTTCTTGAGGCACCGATTTCCTATACTATCGTGGAAAGGAAATGTCTGAGGCAGCCGGACACCTTCGATAGCTTCTTCTCCGTCGTTGGCTTGAAGGTAGACACAAAGACGTCTTCGAGCAGCTCTTAGTTCTCGGTAATCTACGTTAGCATCCGATGGACGGGAATTACGCTCAAAACTATGGGCCACGGCATTGGCTTCGGCCTCTGGGTGAAAGACTAGACTATTTTCACCATTAACGGATGGGATACGCTGGCTTCGTTTGGTGAACTTGTGTGCCTGAGACCATAGGGTCCCATTATCTGGTAAGTGCTAAAACTCGGGCCTCCCAGGCCCTATTTCTGTGTGCGGCCAGGGGCTCCTTAAGCTCTCTCTGGAGCCTGTTTAATAGCCTTCTCATGACAGGGTTTAGGGTGAGCCGCCAATCTTTGGCTACCATGTTGTTGTTTTTAATGGCAGCAAAGATGTGTGGCGGAAGTTATTGTGTCAGCAATAGTCTTCGGCGTCGGAAGGGAATGGATTCCGATAAAGCTTCCTTCACGGTCTCCTCAAATGTTCTGACGATCGCGTCCATCCTCCCTCTGGACAGCAAGGGCAGCAGAGACGAATTCCCGATACCTTCCCCAGTTGGTATTGCAGAAGTCGAAGAGGTCTTGCTTCTGTACATGCCAAGGTCCTACATCAATCTCAGCTAATACTGGGCAATGGTCTGAGGATAGAAGATTTATAGTTGCCACAGAGATAAAACCTGTGAGCCCCTTAGTTGCCGCAATATTTGGGACGTCGGGCTTCACACTTCTCGGAGCGAAGTGCTTTGGCTCTTCCGGGCCCCACACGCACTTATTATATCTGTTCGCAAGTCTTCTCATGTTGTTGCCAGCCGGATTGACTGTTTCAGTCCGGGTGCTTAGTGTTTAAGTCTCCACCTATTAACACCTTGCCCCGGATGGTGGCCAGTGCGATGACATCTGCTTCGACCAACTGTTTTGACAGATGCCGATATGCTGCCACTACCGTCAGCTTTCCACCAACTGCATCCACCTCGTCTCCAACAGATTCGATAGTTTGCATTGGAGGCACGTCGATCCGGCAGTGCGGGATGCTTCTGTTAATACAAACAGCAACTGTGCCCCATGCAGTGAGTCTGTGGCGACGATAACAACAATAATTCACTACCAAGGCACGGAGACCCGGCTTCCAGTGAGTTTTACTCACGAGGCACACGTCTACGTCCTGCTTGCTGAGAAATTGCCGGAATTCTACAATTTGGCTAAAGATGCCATTGGCGTTCGACACACAGTATGTTAGGTTCCTTATAGTCGGTCGTCTATCCATGATGGTGTTGACAGACACATGTGGTGGTGGCCAGAACTTTCATAGTGGTGGATTGTATGCTGCTTGTCAGAGAGTCAATCATCTGGACTAGGATGAGCAGAATGTTCATCATGGTTTCAAACATGTAACAGAGCCTGTCCATGTTTTCCACCAGTGCTTAATTAATAGCTTGTTTGTTGCCGTGGTTGATAATTTTCTTCACTGCGACATGTCGTGATTGTTGGTTGCTGGATTTAGGAGCCAGGTGCATTGTGTCTGATGGAGTTGTAGTATCATCGACAGCCTTGTCACCTTTTGTGGCTGTCGCGAAGGAGCGATTGTCAGTAGTATTTGTAGTCTTTCGAAGATTTTTCCTCTGCTGAGATGATTTAGTGTTATTGTTAGATGGAGCCCGCTGGGTATCAACTCCTGACTGGACTTGGTCTGTTGTCTGCTGTTTGCTGTTATCCGTGGAATCGCTTGAGGTGTTTAACAGAGACGATCAGGGGTCCTCTTGTATGCGGCAAGGCCTTATAATTTGCCACATGATTTCCTCCGCAATTACTGCACTTGGCAGTGTCTACTCTTCTGGGTGCCGCACATTTTACACACACCTGGTGTATTTTGCAATGCCTTGCCACGTGACCATATAGATGGCAGCTGTTGCACTGAGGTGGTCCGGTGGAGGAGCAAAGTTTCTCAACAGATATTTCTAGGTGGCATACTCTTTTCACTTGGACTATCCCGCGGCATTGTGGAGTATCTGAGACTACCACTAGAAACAGCAGCATCTTTCACTAAATTCTTTACCGAATCGTGGAATTTCTTGTAGCTTTTTGAAAACTCTACCACAAAGGGTGGAATGAAGGCACTTCTGAATCTTGGTGTTTCTTCCTCTTGAAGTACTTGGAACTGATTGATCAATTCCATTCTTTCGGGATTCAAGGAAGGAGGGGGTTTGCTCGTACGTCGTGCAAGCACAAAACCCTCGTTGTCTTGATGGTCTTCATTAGTGATATTAGGTACCACCTGTCCTGTATTTCTGGTTGTTTTCTTTCCAGCAGCCGGTTTTGGAATTTCGCTTTCCTTCCCCAATGTTCCACTTGTGGATGGGGTCGGCGCTGCTGACCGCTCCCTCTGCCTTCATGGGTGTGGTATTTTTACCCTTATTTGTTGAGAGCTGAGACACTGGTATGCTTATTTTTGGGTTAGCATGATGTTCATCACTCAGAAATTTGGCCTTGCCTGCCAGAAGTGGCGAATTGCATCTCTTTGCGGTTGCGCGAGAGTCTTACGAAGGTTCTTCACTTTGAGAGCTGTTAGTTTGGTCCATTATCTGGTTTGAAGTTGTCAAAGTGTGCTCCATTTCTGTTTACATTTGGTACTGCAAAGTAGCCAACGATTCTGCCGTAGAAGCCAGCAAAGCGGTGTTTAACGAAGTATCCGGCACGTCTGAAGCGTAATTCTGACGCTCGGAGTCCCTGTCAGACATCACTGTTGTATTCGCCACCAAGATATCGCCGTCGGTAACGTTCATTACTAATGATTCCTTAGGAGTGCAAATGGGACGCTTAGTTGCCATCGTTTGGTATCCACGTCCCAATTTGACCCTAGCTCTGGCATGCGCGGGTCACTGCACAACGTGCAGGTCCTATCACGGTTGATCCATGTAACTCGGAGGGCTGGGGAGGATGCCTCTCTATGTCGACGATCGGAGGAAGCAAAAGCATTTTTTTTTTATATTGGGGGAACCCCCAAAACCCTCTCCTCCAAGTATGGTGGCCTTCCTGTTATCTACTGTTCACCTCTGCACATACATTACCTTAGTACATCTATAGGTGATCACAGGAACGGGATTGTGATGTATTCCATGCCTCCAAGTGTCAGCCCGTTTACCTGGGTCCATCGGATAAGATAGACAGAAACTTTTGAAAGAAGAGACATGGCAGAGGGAAAATAGTGCCAGGGTTTTACCCCCGGGAAACAAACCTCTGCGGCAGTTAAGGTGGGATATAAGGGCAGCTGGCTAAGGTACTGCCAGTACCACGACAGAATCTATACTACAGTTGAGGATGATGTGGGAGATGTTGTTAGTTGGTTAGGGTGTCATGCAGTTACTTACCCCGAGAGCGGCATGACGTCTCCCGGTGTGGATGTCCATGTGGATCTCTGAGTGCTGTGCCTGGCGCGGCGTCCTTGCAGTCGTCACGCCAGAGTAGTCCCTTGTGGCAGCACGGGTTCCGGAGTCCAGGCTGCGACAGTTCGCCCAAACAGAGGTCCCGCACATCCGACTTACGACGTTCGCGCCACCCTCGTCGGCAACCGCGTGCCAATCCCAAGGGATTACACTGGCGTGGCGACTGCAAGGACACCACGCCAGGCACAACAACATGCTATTCACACGAACATCCACACCTGCTTGACACCCTAACCAACTAATAACAACTCCCACATCATCCTCAACTGTAGTATAGATTCTCTAGCGGTACTGGCAATATCTTAGCCAGCCGCCCTTATTTCCCACCATAACTCGCAGAGGTTTTTTCTACCGGGGGTAAAACCTTGGCATATTTTTCCCTCTGCCTTGTCTCTTCCTTCACATTTTCCGTCTATCTTATTCGATGGAGCCATATAAAAGGGTGGACACCTGGACGCTTGGAATACATCAAAATCCCGTTCCTGTAATCACCTATAACTTTAGTAACTTAATGCACGTGCAGAGGCGCGCAGTAGATAACAGGATGGCCGCCATCCTTGCAAGAGCAAGCTTTGGGGGTTTTGCCTAAAAAAAAAAAAAAAAAAAAAAAAGAGCACGACACTTCGCTGGAGGACGAAGCCAAAGACCAGCTTCGAAACGTCGCTTCAAATTGATGCGCTCCCCCGAAGGAAAGAACTAGAATATTTTGTACGATTATATAATTACCTGACTTTGCATATCCAAATCCTTCTGCTCAATAATTATTTTCGTATGATTCTCTTTTTGTACGGAAATAGTTCGTAGCTTCGTCAGAGCCTCGTTTGACACCGATTTAAATAAACTCCAAACAAAATCTACAACATGGTCATACAGTCTTACATGGATTTATGTTTTTCACGCGACATGCTCTTTAAGACTTCTCCTGAAGGAAGAGATTCTTCCCGCCGGATTCTGTTGGCCAGGAGTGGTTCTATAAAGTGAAAATTTGCCATGTTACGGGAACGGCTGAAAAGTAATATTTAAATATTTATTGTTCCATTCGATTAAGCTTGTTTCACGAAGGTCGGAAGACATACGTTCGTAGTGATGACCTGTTGTGAAATGGGCACATTGTCTTTAATACGAGACTAATTTATGTATTGTTTGTGATCCGATCAGTTTTATTAGTTTACTAACAGTTGGCCGCAAATTCGTTCGCTTGGGATGGTAGTATACAGACCTCGCTCTTAAACTAACATCGTTGAGAGCTACATGATTAAGGGGTCCTATGGCTCCCTGAATGTAATTCTTTTCGCATCGAGGGTCTCCAACAGCAAACCGCAGGTTAAATCCTTCGAACAATACGACTTCGCTCTTTGTACGGTGACATCACGATAAAGATTTCCGTAGCTTCAAAACGTCACATGAAAAAGAAAAAATAAACCTCATTCTACCCATGGCGCCGCGGACATTGCATTAATTGAAACCCCATCAAATTCTGACCAACAATTTTAGCTTGAATTGATTTAATAAAACATCATGCTAAATTTCTCAGCTTCTCGACATCTCGTCAAAATAAAACACCATAGATTCATTATCTGCGAGACCGTGGGCTGTACATTAAACGAAATCCTAGTAGTTTCTTTTGCTTGGATTGCGTTTAAAGAAAAATTGATACTAATTTGTTAAATTTCTCAGCTTTACGTATCACAGGCTGTGCATTAAATGAAACCCCTATCAAAAAACGACCATAGATTTTAAGGAATCCGCCAAACAACAGGTTGTACACTAAACCAAACCACATCAAAATCAAACTCATTTTTAAGTGAATCACGCCGAACGAAAAATTGATACTAATTTGTTAAATTTATCCGAAATCACATGGTAATGATACATACTCTATTTTAGCCGCAAGACTACATGCTGAAAAAAAAAAAAAAAAAAAAAAAAAAATGCACCTGCATGTTGGTTTTGTGTGAAGCGCGTTAAATGACAAATTTTTACTAACATTTTTCATTTCCCAGCTTTTCGAAATGATATATGCCCTATTTTACCCGCGAGACTACGGGCTGTGTGTTAGACAATGGTCCATCAAATCATAAGAGTGGTTTTTACGTACATCGAAAAATTAATAAGAATTTTTGAAGTTTTTTATTTTTTCGTCATCACATCAAAGTGATACATTCCGTACTTTAACAGCTGATCTACGGAATGTTCATTAATTAAAATCTGGCCAGTAGTTTTTGCGTGAATCCCGTTCATCCCAAACTCCAACAGATAGACCGACAGACAGGAAGACGCAAAATAATAAAAATGTTGGTTCCTTCTCTACAGCTTATTAATGGAACCCCTAACATTTTGAAAAATATATATTAAACGCATCAACTTTTTCTCGGTTACAGTTTTATTATACGTATCCATTTAAAAAACGGAAATATAGTCTTTTACCATTAGCATAACAGAGAGAGAAAAAAAATTAGCAGTTCTCTATAAAGAAGCCTCCCTCATGTAAGTTTTCTTACATTTGACAGAAGTCTGACGTAAAGGTGGAACCATCCCCGGAGCCGAGGGATCTTGCGCTAGGTGTGTCTGTCCGCGTGACGTCGGAGGCCGGGAACACGTCACTCCGGCACGCGCCACCAGACGACGCCATCGAGATGGGACTCGCGCTCCACGGCTACGAGGTGGCCAGCGATATCACCCAGCAGGAGCTGCCGGTCATCAAGCTTTGCCTCGAGAGAATGCTCTGGTGACTACCACAATCAAGTCTATATCGCACCATGCATTTATCCTTGGATCCGTTCGAAAGTTGTCAAAGTTACTTTTCACACCCACCTATTACTTGTATTGTGAGTGCTATACGGTTTTCATGGTGTGCTGCTCCTGCTAAAGATAGTTTCTTCGTGTGTTAGCGGTGTAAGAAAATGTCCTTCATCCATTAGGACAATATGAAGAAGATGTATAAACTCCGAATTGGTGGATGTGCACAAAGGTCTAAGTTAATTCTCAAATTATATTCCGAGCATTGAAGTCGTTATTCAATAAACGGATAAATATTATAGAGTGAAGCTATTAGACGCAAATTTTAATTCGTCTGTCTCCTTCAGCAATAGTGAGAGATAATAATGATAACGGAAATCATTCTCTTCATTTTTCATTATTATAAATCCTATATTCAAAAACCCGCCTGTCAGTACAAATACACTAACACAAATTGAGGAATGGGTTATGGTACTATCTTTGTACTGTTTTCAGGCTACTAGTCTAATGCAAAATGATATAAAAAAACTCGTGATTGTAATATTTAAAAACTGTGGGTTGAATAATTAATTTGATTTAATAGTCAGAATTTTGCAGCCAAAGAATGATTTTTGACATTACTTCATTAAGCAACAATCGCATAAACGACTGCTGATAAACAGGGTTCAAAAACTGAAATATATATAGAGAGTCACAGCCAACTTGAACCTCTGAAATATCTCGTCTTTTATTTTTTTTGTAGAAAAGATGTTCACAGGACTATTTAATTGGTGCAAAAAAATTTAAAATTATAATTTAGAGATTTCATGGATTTCGCATATTTTCTAAATGTAATGACGTGCATTTATCTCTCCTGTATCATAACCGAAATCGCGGCGAATACAATCATGACCCTCCCGTGGTGATACGGGATTATTTTTTTAAATTTGAGCATTCCATGCAAACATGTAAACATTGAAATAATAATACAAGAATGTTTAATGAAGGAATTTTATTTTAACAAATGTTCGAGTGAAGTCCATTAACTTCAATACATTTACTGCATACAACAAATAAATTATTACCTTTTTATAACTATGAATGTTACATATGGTTCTTATCCTTTCTCTTACATCTAATAGTGTTGTTAGAATGTCATAAACTGCGTCACAAAAATGAGGTCCGGCGAACACGTAAGCCAGCAAATATCTGCACTACGGTCGATTCAGCGTTGGGGGATTTTTTTTTTTTTTTTCTCTCTAATCTTTGACGGTCAATTAATGCTCTATCTGCCGTACATGTCACCATGTTGAAAAATTATTGTACTTCTTTGTAGCATATAAAACATTTTCCATTAAAGCAGCTAACTTGCTAATTAGCCATTTAATCACCGATGAAAGTTATCAATAAGTTTACTTCCAAGAATCACACATTAACGCCCCAAGGATACTGATGTTCGACCTTCTGAAGCGAATTCGAGTTTGCAGTTTGTCAGCAATACATATTGTGAAAATTCAATTGTCCATTGCTGACAAACGTGTTAACGATATGGGGGTTATACGGTAGTTAGCTGGTGGAAACGGCGTAATGGCTGCTAAGCGCTTTGCAACTTTCTTGCTGTGAGTCACGGAATCTGCCAGGTAGTGGCTTTGAGGTCAATTACGAAAGGTTCCAAGCACCTGATGCAGCGTATAAAAAATTTACTTTTGTAAAAGGCAAGAAGATTCGTTCAGTTCTGATTAAACATAAATGCGACACCCCTGTTTATTTAAGGTACACGCAATAATTTAGGAATCCATATTCGACACGGGCGTTATCCATAGCAGAAATATTCTTCTAGTTTAAATTACAAATGCATACGCTTACTTATTTCCATATAAACGTTCAGTAGAAAGTAAATCAAACTTACATTAATTGATACATAAAATGCTTCCTAAAGTTACGCTTTCGCTAGGCAAATGCGCTCTTCCGGCTATGGTGAGCACACGCTCTAACAAAACTGTTCACTACAGATAGTCAAGACAATCACCGAACAAGTGGATCCGTTCAGACTGATAATTAAAACTGACAGTGTTGCTGATTTGATGCATGTTTTTCTGGATCATTATAATTGCTTTAATTCTAACTTGATACATTTCTAAAGGTGCATTGTTGACTGAACACTTTCCTTACTGTTAATTTCTCTCACCTTTCAATTTTTATTTATTTTTATTTTTTATTTGGAAATGACGCTTTAGTATGCATCTTTCTAAAATTTCAGTAATATCACCACTCCTATGCAAACAGCCAAAGTGTGCTTCCCTCACCCATTATTCTGGATTCTCTTGTAGACAGTATGTTTCTACTCTCCAGGTCACTTTTACACAGTGAACCGATGCAGTCAGCGGCAGAGCAAGTCTTCAGTAAGGAGCGCCCTGTGCGTTACTGCCAGCTACTGGCGCCGACTGACAAGAAGAAGCACCTGGTGAGACTCTCCGCTGTTCCGCCGCCACGAGCGGTGATAGCACGAGTTCTGCGAAGCATAATACTGCTCAGCGTGCACCAGTACTTCGACCTCGGCCCCCTGAGGCGACACAACGGGGATATCGACACAGAGGTCATCACGCGAGTTCCCAGGTGGCCACCACACATGACTGAAGATGACGATATATCGACAATTTCCAGGGGTTAGTAAATGCGCCGAAACTTCGCGTGCACCCATATCTAAAATGAAAATCGAATAAGTGTTTAATTGTGTTCTCGTTAATAGATTTTTTAGTTTTCGAGCGTATTTGCTGTATGTATCTCCCCTGTAGTTCTAGTACCGTTCACGATGAATTATCCTCCGCACGCAGCAAGTTCCATTTAAAAGCTAGCGGACCATTCAATGTAGTGACAACGAACACTCAACTGTTTCAGACACGAACAAACCATTGCACTGCGTAACAAGTCGCTACTAACAAAAAACAGATGTGCTCATTATTCTTGAAATTATTATCCAATTTACTCTACATATAGTGGCGAGATTGTCAGTACTAAGAGTTTTTTTTTTTTTTTTCGGCTTCCTGAAAGATGATCTGTTTCGTGAATGGTGCAGTGTAACTTCCTGCATCCAAGTAGATATAGATACTTCGTGATAGACTGCGCTTGGTAAGGTGAAGGTAGCTTCAGTACATGGGAAGTCCCAGGTCTGCAGATACTGTCTTCCAATAGCTCTTATCACAAAAGAACCATCAACAAATCTTCATTGGGCATTTTCTATTGAAAGTGGACTATAGACAAGTGGGTGATTTTTTTTTATATAAATATCGCTAGTTTTCCATGACAGAAGTAACATCGACTTAAAATTACGTATCAATGAGGCGAATGAACAGATGTACAGTAACTGACCATATATATATACCGTGATAAAAAAAACCTCAGTGTGCAAAATAATTCTGTCAAATTTTGTGCTTGATGAGAGCATTTGCCAATCAAAGCACTTCAGGCAAAGCGTTAATTGCGTAGGGACGTGCGTAGTAAGGCCTAGTTTATTTTCAGCAGACCACTTAGCCCTACAGGCAAAGGAGCCTAATGTATGTACCTCAACAGCACGACCAATCAAATATGAACGAAACTTCTGAAATAAGAGTTCGATAATATATTAAAGCTAATTAATGTGGCTACAATATGTGGTTGGTATGAGTGAAGTGGCACGTGAAGCGCTACAATTTCTAGAGTCGTTTATTTACTTATTACCAGGGTGAGTGAACATGTGTCCATCGTTAACCCATAATTATTTAGTTCATAGTAGTTGAAGATGTTAAACCAACATTTGCTTCGCGTAGAGTCCAGGAACAGTTGAGAAATGATTTTCGAAGCCTCCAGAGCAATTTTTGTTTGGGGGGGGGGAGGGTGGTTATGGCTTTACGCCTCGTAGACATCAATGTCATTAGAGGTGAGAAAGGACTGGGGGCAACGAACGGGAGGGAATTCGGCGTGATCGTTTGAAGGAACGATCCCGGCATTTGACTGGAGTGATCTGAGGAAGCCATGGAAAACCGAAATTGGGATGGTCGATTGGGGATTCGAACCCACGTCCTCCCAAATGAAGGCCAGAGCGTTATGGCTCACCCGCCACGCTCGGTCCTAGATGCATGAGTTATTCCGCGAAGGTCGGACAGTGACGTTTCCTATCAATGGTTCATAGTGGCGTCCGTGAAGTGTCTGTCACTGTACAATTCTCCTCCCAATTTGAGTACAATTTTGAAACAGTACTTTCATCTCTTTGAACATAAGCTAATTTGTCACAGCTGCAAGATGCAACGAATTGCATATTCTCGTATTATCTAACCATCGACGATAAACCAATTGGTGCAAGCAGTATGCGGCTCAATATGTCACAGTCCGTGGTCATTCTGACACGTTTGTGGTATACTGTATGATTGAAAGACTGCACTGATGTCTGATCTAGGTTGTCTGATGTCTGGTCATCTCTGTTGACGAATAACAGAGCTAGTCTAATAACACCAAGGAAATTTAATTAAATACAAATTGATGTTTCTTTACTGTTAACATTATTACCAACGAAAGTGTTACAGATAATCTGGAAATGAACACTGAATTATTCAGTGAAAATTAAAACATGTGTATATTTATTGGAGCACGAGGTATTTTGAGTTTGATAATTTTTAATTAGATTATATAGTACGTAACATATTAAAATGTTAATAATAATAATAAGTAACAAGAGGTCATGAATAGAAAGAAGTTGCATTTATAGAATCACAAAGCATTGTATTTATTAATACCTTCTGAATTGGATACACACAAAATCATACATCCATCACTAACATTATACATCATGACATCTATGTAGCACACACAAATATTGCAATCATAAATTAAACTGAATCATGTATCAACTGGTGAAAGACAACAGAGCCTGCAAAACACGAAAGTTCCTTGTATGGGTGCCGCTGAAAGTTAATTCAGGAATCTCTAGCAAAACTTATTAAATGCTTAACTCATCTCTTGATATTCACCGCAGGGTCGTTATCGGGTGACTGTGAAAATTATGCAAGTGATTCAGGAATTTTTGACGATATTTATGAGTTCTGGGTTTCAGTTCGATGTGTCCACTAAAAATCACTGGAGTTATGTACCTTGCAATTTTGAACAAATAACAATTTTTTCCAAGTGTCAAGTTATGATATGCCATAAGTTAAGCCGGGGGGGGGGGGAATATGCAAAATATGCCAATTTTCTTGTTTCTGTATCAGTTATTCTAGATATTATTCACAATGAAAATTTTGTGGATTTTAGATATTAGATATTAGAGCATCATTTGCCGTGCTTTCAAGATTTTGTACTGATGGATTTTTTTAAGATACGCTGGGTCCCCCCCCCCCCTCTCCCAAATTGACTCTGTTAGTTGCGACACCGCGATGGTGTCCGGCGCTTACTAGTGGTTAGCTAGTTCGAATCATGTTGGTGGAAGTAATTTTCACTATCAACACCTGGCCAGCAGTGTAGGAGAGGTAGTGGTTCACAATTCATAATCACACTTAAGTCCCGCGTTAAATCCCAAATCACTCCGCGCAGGATATGCAGTGAGGGCACACGACACTCTTGATGGGGATTCGTCCGTTGGATGTACACGTTACGCCTGGCGGTCTTGTTGTGTATTACGGAGGAGTAGTGATCAATGGGGACGGCACCTAGTTTCAGTCTCTCTCTTCTTTCATCTCGCATCCACAATACAAACAACATTCTACACTGAACACACAAACACACTATACCAGTCATCCAATCTCATCACCACAGTCATACAAACTTGTCATAACACGACCAAATTCACACTGTGGAAGGCAGCTCGGTTCATCTCCCCAGCGAAGCTTCCACGGAGAGGTAAACATCTCCTATGGCAATCACGGCACACGTCTAAGTGGAAGTATCAACTGTAAAAAGAAACCAAATATTTGTGAGAGATCATTAACGTAAATTAGGAACAGCGGAGAACAAAGAATCGACCATTGAGTTACACCTTGTTGAACTCTTCCCCATTCTAAGACTATAACCTATGTTTTACTGCCAAAATTTATTGATACACATTGCTTTATATTTTCTAGATAACCTACCACTCACACCATAGTGTTCTAATATACCTAGGATAATCTTATGTCGATCATAAGACTCTGTAAGTAAAACTTTCTTTTTTCAGAAATATTGAGGGAAGCTTATATGACATTCTCACCAGAGAACAAGATCAAAGTTCCTATTGGGAAATAAGGGAACGTAAGTACTCAACTGATTACTTAGGTATTTTTTAGCTTTCATTGATATAATATTTTGTAATTACGTTATGGTAAACAACGAATAACAAATTAACAGTATTCTTATTCCTCTTCGTCACAACTTTTTTGTAACATTAGGGGTCGCCTCACTTTGATGAGTTTTACCCATCCTGGCATGGTCAAATTTGAAGCTTTGGTTTTATGGCCGCATGCCCTTGCTGACGACAAGCAAACATTCTTCTGCCATTACTGATGGACCATACTTCCTGCTACCGTCATCAAAATTTATAATAATTTTTAAGGAAGTTATGGAGAGGCCTGGCCTGAATCGCCCCTCTTGCGTTCAATACAGTGTTACTAATTCTAAATCAATTTACTTAGAACTAATACAATGACACAACAATTTGACCACAACTTCATTTATATATATATATATATATATATATATATATATATATATATATATGTGGAATAACTTTGGTTACACAGCCATACATCCAGCGGCAGTGCATTTTACATTCTACATGTAGCATGAACGACACAAGATGAACATAATACTTAATTAAAAATGTTCCATGCCCTCAATCAAATTCCCGGTGCGGAGGCCATTAGTGAAATTACGGCCAAGAATTTTGTTCTGATGAACGCAGAATAATTAAAACAAAAGCAGTCAGTGGAGATACTGGTTTAGGATTCATAATGATCCAGAGAATAAAGCAACGGGTGAGTTATTATTAAAAGTTTAGTGACAGGATAATTTTGCTAAGGGTAGAAACTAAAACTGCCCCAACAACGTTAGTACAAGTGTATTTGCCAATGTCACAGGAAAATGATGAGGAAATAGAGAAAATGCATTACTAAATTGAAGAATTAATCCAATATATGAAGGGATATGAAAATCTAATAAGCATTAGTGATTTGAACGCGTTAGGAAACGAGGAGAATACTGTATGAAGTTTTGGTCTAATAGAAATAAATGAGCGAGGAAGTAGGTTGTTAGAATTTCGTTAAAATATAAACTCATCGTGGCGAAAATACTCTTTAAGAATCATACACGAACGACGTACACCAGGAAACGTCCAGCGGAAACAAGTAGATACTGTATCTGCTAGATTATATCATGGTCAAACAGAAATTCAAGAATTAAGTTCTACACTGTAAAGTATAACCAGGAGATGACTTAGATTGTGAGCACAATCAAATAATTATGAAGCTCAGGCTGAAATTCAAGAGAATAAAAAAGCAGCACGGGCAGAATTTAAGACTGGAATTGAACGAATTGTAACAATCTTACATGAGAGAAAAATTTTCTGAGATTGTTGACGTAGGTCTAAGGAATATCTTTGAAAGACGTTCAACTGAGGATGAATGGAATGCACTGAAGAAAGAAATAATCTAAGCAGGTAAAGAAATTGGCATTCGAAAAACGCTGCCCGAAAACCTTGGATCACAGAAGAAATTTTGGAGTTACTGTTTCAGAGAAGAAGACACAAAATACTGAGTCTGAAGCAGAAAGATAGCAGTACAAACATAACAGTAAATGTATGAGGTGAAGATACGTTTGGGCTTATGGGAAACCGAAACACAAGAAAAACAATTATGGCTTTAAGATTAATAATGCAAGGGCTGAATAGGAAAAACAAAAATACTCATATGTCGTTTGTGAACTTAAACCAAATGTTTTGATAACGTTAGATGGGACAAGGTGTTCAAAATTTTGAATACGTCAGGTATCGAATATCAAGATAGAAGATATAAGAATCAGATGGGTATAATAAAGAAAATTACAAGAAAAATGCATCATTTATAAAGGTTTTAGTTTATTCTCATTAATATTTAACGTTTATGAAGGGGCAGCAATAAAGGAGTAAAAGAAAAAATTGAATATGGCATAACTGTTCAAGGAGAGAAAATCAGTATTCTGTGAATTGTTGATGGCATTATCTTGTTAACGGAACAGGATATTGAGAAACTAATAAAAATTGTATAGAACCACTTACAAATTTAATTTAAACAGCTTGTCTCGTCCAGAAACGAAACAGGAAATATTTTTTTGTTATTATTCTTTACAAATAAATGTAAAATTGTTGTGTCATTCTGTAAATTATCTTTAAAACATAGAATAATGTACGGTAGGATCCATAAACAAAGAAGAAATGCTTTCAGACCATCCTCGTAAATGATCTAAATTAAATTTAAGAAGGATTTTTATACATTAGTCTACTAATATAAAGGAAACTTCTTTTTTTCGCAGCATTTTAAAAACTATTTTTCTTTTTCAGATCACGTTACGAGGCAGCAAGAAAATGTCGATACAGACAACGTCTCATGATAAATATCTCAAACCTTGGAATAAACCATAGTATAATCCTTGATTGCCTTTATTTTTTTCATGTATCAGTAAGTCAGATGAAGAAGCTTAGAAATATTTGGAAAAAATTTGTAACGCCATCGCTTAATGGATGGAAAAGAAAGGACACAATAAGAACAAATTACGAAACGTCTTCCTGAAACACATTTCAGCGTTTAATACAAGTTCATAATCCTGGATCAAACTATGTAAACACCTTTTTATGAATGACTTCATTAAGAGTGTGAACAGTAAATCAGAACCATGTTTCTACCTTTTTTCCGTTTGATTCAGGGATCCTTTCGATTCTTTATCAATTCCAATAATAGAAAGAAAAGATAAACAATACATGTTCTAAACATTTTTCGTGTTAATCCAAATTAACTCTTTAGATACTGAATAAGTTCCAAACAATTCATTCTTAATTTTCTAAACGTGATGTGTTCAGTTAAGTATAGGAGTTACTCCTAAGTAATTGCATTTTCCCAAGTATACTGTAAAACATCCCGCATTTCCCACACTACCGAATCGGATAGCAAAACCACGGGTGTTTAACTATTGTCACAAAAAAACACATTATTTGGAGACAGCAGCTTGGTGAAGTGACAATGTAGTTCCTCTGAGTTGGACTGTATAACATCAGATAGTATATCAGATCAGCCATGAAATCTATCTCCAATTTCAGAGTGGCAAAAACTGCATTGGCGTACAGAGAGCAAGAAGGCAATGCTACGATACTTTACTGTTTAATACCCTGGTAGTGTCGCCAAAATATATGAGTTCATGAGTATTTTTTGAATTAGTGATTTCAAAAGATCCTATGACTAATATATGAATCCAAAACAATCCATAAAACATACGCAACAGGATTTCAAACAAACTGGTAGGACAATTTGAGCTTCTCGATTGTATCGGTAATTAACCGCAATATTTTACAAACATTTTTATACAAATGTTAGCTGCTTTAATATGATGAAAACTTAATCATAAATGAAATTTCCGGCTTTTAACTTCCACCATCAAAATACTGCTGCGCGCAAAATTTCCTTATTGAACAATGAAAGACCAGTTGTGGAATTCCAACAAGTCATTCTCAAATTAGTTTCGATTTTTAATTTTCTAATTCTTTACGATTTTTCTTTAAGACCGCATCTTGTAACCAATCAAAATATTTTTTATTTATTTTCAATCTTGAATTTAAAAATGTTACTACATATGAATCATGGAATCCTTGCGTCAGAATGATAACACGATGATGATAAAAACAGTAATTCACCTACAGATGAGACTATGTGGATTCTGGATGGCTCAGATTGGAAATTTTGTGTTTGACATCATATTCTTTTGTTTATCAGACAAAACAGAAACTATACCACATAGCAGATGTTTACTTCAAAGATCATATTACGTTTTGCAGCAAAAGTGGAAGACTGCTGTGGCCGTTTAAATTTTTCTAAGTAAGTTCGACAGTCTCTGGTAATAAATACAAATGATGTATCAGATGAATCTCTTATAAGATGATCAACTATTTTGAGGAATCAAAAAGCATAAAATTAAATACTGCAGAGAAGTGTCTTCCACCCATTTTATGATTCTTGCCGAAATTTATCTCAGAGGGTGAACTTTATGCATCCCTAATAACTGAACTTTTTAAATAAAAACACCAAGGTTCATAGTGTTAACCAACTAATTGATATACGTACGGATCAGAAGTTCTGATTGCAATTAAATAAACTATTAATGCGTTATTTGGTGTATAAAGAGAAATGGAATCAGGGAAATAAGACTCCACACACTTGCAGGTAAGAGAGATGAGACTAGAAAGTATGATGACTTATAAACATTTGTAACAATGTTTCTCTTCGTCCCTGTACTTCAACTGTTCTGTTAAGGAATGGAATAAATGTCTGACGCTTCATTGCTTAAGCGAGTTCAGTATTGTGAACTGAGTAAGTTCACAGAGTTAAGTACCTCAACTCTGAAATAATAGAGCATAATATCTGCAATCAACTTAATACAGCCTCTAACGAGCTAAATTACAGCAAGCTGTTAAAATGAAATTTTAGCTTGTTCCACAATACATCTCCATCCTTGGGTAATCATCATATCAAAGGAACGCTTTATGGAAACAAGGTCTTCAGAATCAAGTTATAGTAAACAATCCCGTTAATTGTATTGGTAAAATGTAATTCTGAATTCGTTTCAGTACTGGACACATTTTTCGATAGGTAGAAATATCTCGCAAGTTGTTAGTACTATAAAGCCATCGTCAGATACCTGCCGTGGCTACTCTAACCTATCCGGGTAATCCTACCAGGTATACCAGGGGCGGATTCATCAGTCTTGAGGGGAATAATTTGCAAATATGTGTAAGGAATTGATCGAGGATGAAAGTTTTTTTTAATGATACTCAACATACTGTCAAGTCAGATGTAAGTGTATCTAACAAAAAAATACAATAGGTGGAGAAAAGCCATTCCATCCTAGAAATAGATTACCAGTTTTTTTAAGGTAATTTACAATAATTGCAACATTAACTGCAAATAGGTATTTACTACTGCATTACATAAATATAAAAAAAAACTTAAAAATTAGTTATAAGCAAATGTTTAGGAAATAAATTTAACTTGAATCAATATTACAGTAAATGATTAAAATTTTTTAAATAATTTTGAATGGTTCCATTCTGAGACATCGTTTCAGATCTCTCTTGAGATGGCTCAGTGGTTCATGGTTTACTATTAAATGCGGTGGAAGAGCGTGCAAAGTAACTTCTGCTGGTCTAAAAGCATAATTGCAGCAAATATTTAAGATTTAGCAAAAACCAATGACAATGAAAAACTTTTTAAAGTAGGAACTATCCCTACTAAATATGACTCAAAAGGGTGTTGTTCTACTCGTATTCATTATATTTTTAAGTTATTTCTGGAAGGTGTCTTTTTTTTGTTATAAGTCATTATCACCTTTCTTACATAACCGAAATCGATAAATGAGGTGTCATTTTATAAATTAAGGTCTCCACTTTGGTCACATCATACTTTAAGAAAGGAATTTTTCCAAAGGCAAGGGTGTTTTTTCGACACGAGCCATTTATCACACGTGATACCTAACCTAAACCGATAAATGACGCATCATTTTAAAGATTAAGGTCACCATTCAGGTAACATCATAAATTAAGATTTTTTTCGAATTTGACCCTTAAAGGGCAAAGCCAATAACTATGAAGGTCGCGCGTATGAGAAAGTTCAGAGCCAAGACGCTAGATAGCAGCTGTATATATCACAGAGATATTAATAAACTTCTTCACTGGCGTAGACAAGGATTCAGCGCGTTACCAATAAATAGTAGCACTACATGTCACAGAGATATCAGTAAAATGGGTGTTTTTTTGTACAATAAATAATTTTAGGATATTTTTTTGCTATGGAAACATTTCTGTTTTTCTACATAATTCCTATGTAAACATTATATTGGCAAAGTTTTCTGACGGGCTATGATTGCAGCAACATATATCACAGATATATGGATATGTTGTGTGTTTTTTGTTCAGATTAGTTGTATTTCGTTAATATCAGTGACTGTTTGTCATATATCTGTTGAACGCGTCAAAAAAAAATCCTAATTGTTATAAGTATTCTGTTATATACCTATTACAGTCAACAATTGCCACAAATCCAATTCATCCTAATATTACGGACCATTAACCTCATTATTCATTGTATTTTATTCGCGAAATTTTCGCACTGGGGTCATACAGTATTATTGATGTTGGTACAGCTGTTTGTTGCGGTGAAATTTGGACTGTGGATGACTTTGTGAATTTTATGGTTTGGCCGTTTCAAAGGTGTCTAGCATCGTCCTGGGTGTAGGTCAACTGATGGTTCACTATATTTTAAATTGTAAACATTTCTCTTCTTTTTCTGTTTGTTTCTCTACGTTCAAAATATTTTTTCTGGAAGCTTGACTGTTCAACGTATTTACATGAGTTAATATTTTTTGCCACTTTTCCACTTTAGTTATACAGCTCTTCAGAGACTTTCAATAATTATCTCGTACGTTGGTTTACGATTGCCCTGCAACATAAAGAACAAATTTTTCCATGAAAGATTTGCAATACGGTTTGTCGTTTTAACTTAAATAATCTCTATTTTTCAGTTATTGTAGATTCCACGAAAACAATTTCATTTAGTAATCGCATGGTAATTCCACAGTTTACATAATTGTAGGAGATATTTTATAAAATAAATACTAAAAAAATCTAAATAAATCCATATTTACTCAAACTGCCTAAACGTGGAAAAAACATTGTTAAAGAATTATGAATTTGTAATTTTTCTAACTGATTGGAAAGCATAGCTGGTAAACATATCACCATCCAGGCTCCTTTGGATAGTGGATCTCTATTTTTTTAATTATAAGAAAGTGTTCTCTGTTATGTTTGTTTTTGTTGATGCTCATTATGATTCTATTGCTGTCAATGTTGGAGTATACGACATCAATAGTGCTGATGGAATCTTTGCAGATTTAGATCTCGGTAAAACAATTAAACCAGGCACTATACCAATACCGGGAAATTATGGCTTTTTAAATATAGCAACTGTAGTTCCGTGTTTAATTATAAGGAACGAAGCTTTCCATTAGAAACCTATTTGATGCGCCCATATTCAGGGGCTACTTTGAATGTTTATAAGTGCGACTTTATCTATTATTTACGCTCTGCAAACACATTTTCCATTCTGTCTCCAAAAAAATTTCAGTTTACAAAAACAAATTCAGGTCATCCCAAAAATTATGATTATATTATACTTGTAACTTGAATACTGCGTAATTTTATTAAAAAATGATACAAACACATACGCATCTAGTAGTAATCATAATAATAAAACTATATAATTAAGGCTACTTGACAACTTGCATTTCAGATAAGAGAACTTTTCAAAGAATACTTCAATTCAGAGTTTGGATCTCTACCGTCCCAATAATTAATAAGGTTGATAGGATTAAAAATTAACATTTTGCACGTAACTAATTATTATTGAATAGAAGCACTAATTTTTAAGTCATAATCAGTAACTAATTGGCTGTTATATATAAGTTATAATAAAATTATGCAGTTACTACTCTCCTGTTTCCATCTCTTCTCCTATTTTATTCTAAATATGTTTTTTAAATGGACGTGCATATATTTTTAATAAGACCCTAATACTTTCGATCACATTCTATTAGTATTTTGTCATCCACAGTTGAAAGAATCAAAAATACTTCAGTTATATTTGAAAAATTTAGTCGGCTAGAAATGTTTTCAAGGTACGGTCAGTTTAAGGACACTGACGGTACCGTCACTCGCGCGCCGGACAAATGTGAACGGCTTCATTAAAATTCTAGGAACAATATTGTGTCTCAAATCCGCCATTGTGACTCAGTGGGCTGAGGCCCCACACACTGGATCGGGACACGACCCCAGACCCTCGGATTTAGACGGTTTCCCGCAACTATCAAGGTGAATGCCGGGACGGTCTCCAGTCTCCGCCTCATAAACTAAACATTTCACAAACAAAATATACTCTTATCAAACATATATACACGTTTCACAGACACTTCCCTCATTAGGACTTAGTACAACCTGGCAGTAGGTACAAAATGCTTCGCGTCAGCAAGGGCATGCGACCGTAAAACCAAAGCTCCAAGTATGTGAGTACTAGTAATGAGTAAACAGACACCAAAAATGTTGAGAAAAGGTGGTAAAGAAGAAGAAGAACAACATTATTTCTTACTGATACGGAACCATTGACACGTCGTGGCACAGTCACGAGTTAGTGGACGGTTAAGGTTCCTGTCACGTGACCGCCTCGCCGGTCTCATACGCCGCAGTAGCAATATCTCCAGTCGCGATGAATCGCTCGTGGTTGGTGGTTGTGTTGGCGCTGCCGCTGCTGGTGTCCTGCGCCCAGCCGACGGTTCGCGTTGAGCAGGGAGCGCTCCGAGGCACCACGCTGCGCTCTGCCGACGGACGGCAGTTCGTAGCCTTCATGGGCGTGCCTTACGCCAGGGCACCCGTCGGAAAGCGGCGCTTCAAGGTGCGGGGAAACTCCTTTTTAGTGCTTTTTGATCCCTACGTATTAAACCAATGATTCCAAATTTCCAAAATTACTTCCAGTTAAACCACATCACGTTTGATGACCCTATGCTAAATTGATCTCATTTGCTTAAGTCCGAAGCGTAGGTTCCTCAGCGTTTATTCTTCAGGACAAAGTGTAGGCTACCTCAGATTCATGAATCAAGTTAAAAATAAATGTCATACAAAAGTACTAAAAATTTTACACAAGGTGATTGGTTGACAGTTGTGATGCAGGCCTATCATTCGTTGGTTGTTATGTATAATGGAGATGCGCGCATTCTTTTAAGCAATGCACTAGAGTAATAATTTTGAACTCAAGAACGAATTGCTTCATACGTTCGTTGGACGATATTATTTAATGTATGTTGCTTTTAGAGCAGTGAAATATGTATACACCGCACAAACATCACACAAAAAGTGCCGTAACGTTTAGTGACGAGCGACTGGAAACAATATTGTTTGAGAATATGTTTCTATTACAAAAAACTGCCACAATACTACATTGTCTCTGAGGTATTACATACGTGCTATTTACAATTAAACATTTCCGGTATTATTAGGTCCGTGATGTTAATTTTCTAAGGCATTTATGAAATTTGTGGAAATATTAATACGGGTTGTGGTTGGGTTGAAAGAGCAACAGAAGGCGCGAGGAATTTAGCTTTTGTAAATAATTGAAGCTGAGATTGAAATGCAGCCTCTATCAAAATGACGATTAACTCTTGTAGTTAAAGCATAATTAGCTAGAAATTTCTATTATATTTAAAATTTAAGTTATCTTGATTTTCAAGCAGCAATATCAGAGGCGCTTGATGATAGGTTGGAATTCAGCCAAGACCAAAATTTAAATTTTATTAAAAAATTTAAGTTATGTTGAATTTTTAGTAGCATTATTAGTGGCACCTTTAGATAGGTTGAAATGCAGCCTGGACCAAATTTGAGTTTTATTTAAAAACAAGTTACCGTTATTTTCGCAGCATTTTGGCGCTTGTGGATAGCGTATTTGTTATACCAACGTTGATGGTCACTGATGAATTTTTCTTTTAGTAACATCGTTCAAGGATCGTGTCCATTATCGTTATAAGTCGCTATATAGATTTTTCCAGTCGCTTTTCGTTTTAGGTTACGACACTTTTTGAGTGAAGTTTGTGAGGTATTCATATATTTCACAGCTCTCAGAGCAACATACATTAAACAGTATTTGTCCAAAGATTGTATCAACCAATTTTAGACCATAAAATAATTGTTTAAAAAAACATAAAAACCGCCTTCAAAAAAATAACACTAAAAATTTTAAAATAATTTTATACCTTGCTTAGAAGAAAGTAAGTCTAAATGGACAGTATTTTATATTACTGTTATTGAAGTTTTTACATTAATCAGTTATTTTTGGAGTCGGTGTCAGCTGTCACATCTCGAAGATTGAATTACTGAACTTCATTTGGTGTTATAGGCGAAACGGGGAGAACGAACAAAAATTCCAAATATTTTACAACATGTAGTGAGGCAGATATTGTTATTGCGGGAGACAGTTCAGGGAAACAAATTAGACAGTACAGTATTTTAATCTGTGGCTTGACCTCGTTGAGGCATATCTCTGGCGCTACAGTGTCAGTTGGTAGGCTGCATCATGCAGTAAACGCTTTACAGTTCGTCTAATATCGGTGTATCATCTGTATGTTTCAGTTTTGTTGAAACATATTTCCAATATTAATTGTAGGTAAGTAGTAACATGATTTTTATGTATTATTGTTATTTATAATTGATCTTTTTGTTTTTCTTGCTTTGGCTGTCACCGACTCCAAAAATAACTAATTAATGTAAAAATTTCAATAACAGTGATGTAATATATTATCCATTTTGATTTACTTTCTTCAAAGCAAGGTATAAAATTATTTTAAAATTTTTAGTGTGCTTTTATTGAAGGCGGTTTTTATGTTTTTTAAACACTTATTTTATTTTTAAATTTTTAGTGGTATTATAGTTTGTTCTGTATTTAAAAAATATGCCGCAGCAGTTTTCATTTTGAGAACTTGCTAGTAGTTCAGTGCTTAAAGCTCTTGCTCTCAAAAAAAAAAAAAAGTCTTTATATACCCCAACCATTTTCAGAACTAGGTGAATTGGATGCTGTGTTAAGGAATCTCAAGTTACATTTGGGTCCAGGCTGTCTTTCGAACTAATTTAACATCAGTTTCAGCTGCCGCTCCATAATCGAAAATGTAATATCAGGGCATTAATACATACCACATACACAAATCTGTCTCTGAAATATATCTGTTTGTTCCGGCATCACACAGAAAATATAGATTTTTAATTGGTTTTTACAACCTGATAGCTTGCATCAGTTTCTAAATATTTCAGTATAATAGCTGTGGTAGCAATTTTACTAGAAGAAGGACAATCGGCTTGTGTGAAAGAGCAGCAGAGAAAAAGCTTTGCTAAACGTTTTTGCATGTATGTAAACCGAAAAAAGAAGGCAAATTCTATACATTTTACAAGGAGACCGTAGACGATGAGGAAAGATATTTTAAATATTTTAGTATGAGTTCATATGAGTTTGAAACCATTATAGCCAGAATTGCCAGTAAAAACAACGCTAGATACTAAGTTCAATGGTTCTATATCACCACGAAAAAAACTAGCTGTTAATTTGAACTGATAGTTTTTTATTTATATTAATTTATATTAAATTTCTCCGTAACGTTATAACGTATAACTATTCAATTTTGGAATAAAAATTTGGGTTGACACACTTATTTTTTCCTGTGATCAGTCTTTTGACTTATTTGATGCAATCCGCTATCCCTTCCTGTCTTGTGCTATCCTCTTCATCTTTATTTACCCCTAACAACCCATGTCCTCAATTATCTGCTTCATATATTCTAATCTCTGTCTTTTTCTGCAGTTCTTACCTTCGACTGTTCCCTCCACTAACAAATTAACCAATCCAGCATGTCTCAATATATGACCTACCAGCCTGCCTCTTCTTTCTGTAAGCTCCTTCCAGAAATTTGTTTCCTCATCCATCATTTCCAAAACTCGTTCATTTCATACTTTGTCCACTTAATTTTCAGCATTCTTCTGTAGCACCTCGTTTCAAATGCATCAATTTTATTTCTTTCTGGTGTTCCTAAAGCCCATATTTCGCTACCATAAAGTGCTGTGCTCTACACATAGAGTTTTAAAACATTTCTTTCTAATTACTAGATGAATGTTAGAAACTAAAAGATCTGTCTTTTCACGAAGGCTCTTTTTGCTAGTGCTGTTCTGCTTTTAACATCATTCCTGCTTTGGCTATTGGTTGTAATTTTGCTTCCCAAGTAACAGAATTCACTTACTTCTCCTATTGCATCTGATCCTATATTTATATTTAATCTACTAGTATTGGTATCATTTCTGCTACATTTCATCACTTATGTCTTGCTTTGATTTATATTCCTTCAGTATTTTGTTTAAGCCATTCAGTAACTTCTCAATATTCTCAGCCTGCTCTGTTAACAAGACAATGTCATCAGCAAATCGTAGCATACTGATTTTTTCTTATGCCACATGAACATTTTTCTTTTACTTCCTTTATTGCTTCTAAGTTGAATATTAACGGGGATATACTACCACCTTGTCTCACACTCTTTTTAACGGATGTATGTCTCTTATGGTTTTCTATTTTTATTAAAGCCACTTGATTGTTATATAGTTTATAAACTATTCTTCTATCTCGATATTTTAGACCTGACTTCTTTAAAATTTTGAACATCTTGTCCCACCTGTCATTATCAAAAGCTTTTTCTAAATCAACAAACGCCATCAAATTATCTTTTTTTTTATCCGCCCTTCAAGTATTAATCTTAAAGCCAAAATTGCTTCTCTTATATATGTATATATATATATTATTGTTTAGTTGCTTCAAGAGTCGCCTTGCTGTATCTTAACTATGTTGTGTTCGCTGTAAAATAAGTATTATAAAATTGGTTTTAGGAAATTTCGTACCACGCTGATTATTTTCAGACCTGGATAGTAATCAAGTAACTAATGAAGAATACAAAACATGTTATGTGGCAGTAAACAGCCTTTACATCTGAGTGGTGGCGTAGAAGCGATAGTAAATGTTTGCTAGCTTTCCGTTGTTATCTCTGTTGCTACCGCCACGTGGTATTTCCATCACATGAAGCTTTAAGACCATTGTTCCTTCCAGCTCCCTCGGTTTTCTGTAATTAAAGGTTATGTAAAGTCACATTACCGCTGTGTCAAAAATTTGAGAACTGAACCATGACATTTCGTCACTTAGCGGTAAAATGTTTTGGCCTCAACACTTTCCACATACATCTAATTTCACACATTAATACTACAAAATAAACTCCTAATTTGAGTCACAGTTTGTGGTTGTAAGTATTTCCAAATTTTTTCAATTTTCTAACTCTTCACTTATTGGTTACGAGTTATTAATATATTTTGACGTAAACAATAATATTAAATGCTTTTCATAATGACAAACAGGTCAGAAATGAAGGTCGATAGTTTTTAGAGGTTTTCGCTGATGTGTTAGGCGAAACTTCAGCCGCCGATGAAAAAATAATACTAACCTATTCAAATCTGGATGAATTGATTCGTAGTGATGTGTTTTTAGTTTCCGTGATATGTAATTGTAAAAATCCGTCCCTAACGAAGTTACAAACATTGAGAAATGTACTTCTTCGATACCGCTAACGATGAAAAAATATAATGTCTTAAGATGCGCGTTAATTTCTTCGTTGGTCTAGAAATGTTTGACAAATATCGTTGTGGAAAGTCACAACGAACACATGAATTTTTCAATATCACAAATTAGCTTAACGCTATGGTCTTGTATTTGAGGTCTCAGGTTGAAGTCCTAGTCTGACCATTTAGATTTCTTTTTTCCATGATTTGCCAAAATCACTCTAGACGATTCCGTCAAATCACCAAAGCGGAAATATTTTCTATCCTCTCTCGTCTCTAAAGCCAGAACAAAAAAGGGTGACGGGGGGGAGGGGGGGAATGCACACACTAGCTGCTCTTACTTTTCTGTTTTCCGAAGTTAAAGGCCGTCCGTTACGTAGGTTGCTGCGAAAATATATCGATTTCCAGTCAAAATATATCAAGTGCAGCCCTTTTCAATTTGGCACATTATCATCCTTAGAGATAAGGGGCTGGTGGAATTACTTTACGGAGTGTAGTGGGTGACTGAAGAGAAGATTCATTCCTTTATATAACCTTCTTTGTTATCAAATGAAAGCTGGCAATCCAAATGTTTGGATTTGCCTTTTTATTACACGATTTGCGAAATCTTTTGTTAAGAATTCATAAAATTACTATTTCTCTCCTTTATTCAAAGTTTACAGTGAAATGTAGCCTGCTAAAGTTTACATGAAAATCTGTAGTGAACTTTCTAAAGTTTATGGGTTTAGTCATTTTGGCGATTTTATACCTCGGCAAAAGCGGCCTGGTGGCTCAGAGGTTAAGCCACCTGACTGCAGCTAGAAAAGTCCCTGGTTCGAATCCCTATTTTTGCGGGGATTTTCATAAGCCCTTAACCCAGTCTTCACCTCTGGCACAACTTGCTGTGTAATGTGAAGTGCGCTAGAAAGCTTCCACGTTAAACTATATATCCCCTCTAGGGCTAACAACCCTAGTTGTAGCACGGATGTGTACACATCCAAAACAAATTCAAACGAAGACTTAAACGTGGACCTAATTGGCCGAGACGAACATACATACATACCTCAGCAGACAGTTTTTTAACAAGAAATAATATACACGATGAAGAATTTCATGAATCGGATATGATCTCGTTAAAACGTTTTTTATTATTATTATTGTTTTGTGTTTGATTTATATTACCATATAAGACAAATTTGCAAAATTTATAGTACATTCTATTTAAAAACGATTTGCCAACTTTTTTAAAAAAGAGGTTTTTATATTCTTGATATACTATTTTTGTACGGAGCCGGCATTGCACTTGACAATGAACTAATTCTTAGATAGTGTAATTCACAGTAATGGAAGTGAACAGAGGACCTGTTCAGGTTTTCTTCTTCTTTTTAAGAAGTGGATGTTAACAACGTTCTTGAATTTCTCTTCCCGTGAAGACCATTATTCTCAGCCTAAAATTGTATCAGTTATAAATTTAGGTACAATCCAGAAATGCTTCTTGAAGTTCTGTCTCGCACCATCTCTTTAATATCACAAATTTTGCAATAAGTAAAAAGTGAGCGATGTGGATATCTTTTCCTTTGGATACTTTGGTGTCATCTGCAAACATTGCCGTATTCTGATTTGCTAAAATGTAACTAATTACTGGTCTATTACCTCGGTGAAATTATTTATATCTTCGCTGCTGAAAAACGTATTTGTTATTTTCAAGTTATTAAAGCTGGAAAAATCAATCGGTAATTTCATTTGAATTTATTATTTGATAGATAGATATGTTCACTTTGATCCCATGTGAGAATAATCTCGGGGATGTGGAACAGTACATACACTTATTAGTAATGTCAATATTACTATATAATTGATAATATTATATATTGACAAGAAGTTAGTTACGACCCATTAGTATAACCAATATTTCCTGTGATCTACAAATACAATCTCGAGTTAGTTAATACTTATTATGTGGAACAGTGTATAAACTTGTTACCAGCATCTAACAACCAGTTATTTCTTACCAACCAGTTACCACAACTCATAAGCAGTCAATTACTTAAAAACCTGTTAGTATCATAATTTTTAAAAGCAGTTTTTGAGTGCATGCTATCCCATGTTAGTTACTATATATGAGTGAAATTTTGTAAACAGTTTAATTACTTCATTTGTCAAAAGTTTCAACAGAAAGAAAAAAAAACATATATCATTTTAGTAATTGTGGACAACTTTGTCACCTTTCCCTTCCATACACCATATATACTATTTTATCAGTCATTCTTGGTTACCAAATTCCAAGAAGAAAATTCTTTTACAGAGTAAAATGGATTCTGAAGCAGAAACTCTTTCAGTTTGGACTTAAAGTAGTTGGGTTTTTGTAGATAACATTTAATTTCTGTTGGTAAGACATTGAATAAGAAAGCTCCAGTAAATGTTAACCCTTTCTGTACAATTGACAGTGATTTGTAATCCTTGTGAATATTATATTTATTCCTAGTATTATGGCTATGTATTTCAGCATTAAGATTGAAGTGTTCAGGATTTTCCACTACAAATGATAGTACGGAATACACATACTGTGCTGGCATTGTTAGTACAACCCAGGTTTTTAAATAGATTTCTGCACGACGTCTGTGGGCTTGCTCCACAAATAGTTCTTATAGTACGTTTTTGCAATTTAAATACCCTCTGTGCTTGTGAAGAGTTTCCCCAGAATAAGATGCCATAAGTGAGCAGGGAATGAAAATATGCAAAATATACTAACTTTCTGGTTTCTATATTACCTATTCTAGATATTACCCTCAGTGAAAATGTTGCAGAATTCAGTTTTTTAAGATGTTGTTGAATATGCTGTTTCCAGTTCAATTTGTTATATATACATACACCCAAGAATTTTGTGAAATTACTTTCATTGATTGCTTTTCCTTCTGATATCACATTATAGCTGTCCTTTGTTTATTTTTTGTAACAAACTGAAGTAACTGTGTCTTTTCTACATTAAGTATTAGTTTGTTGGCACTAAACCACCTGTTAATTTTCTTTATAGCATCATTTGCTGTGTTTTCAAGGTTTCGTGCTGATGGGTCTTTCAACGATATGCTGGTATCATCTGCAAAGAGCACCATGTGTTCATTATCACCTAGTATATGTGGGAGATCATTTATATAGATTAAGAATAGCAGAGGGCCAAGAATTGAGCCCTGAGGCACACCACATTTAACTATACCCCATTCTGAGTTTATAACATTTCCTGTATTAGCATCTTTCAGTAATACACATTGCTTTGTATTTTCCAGGTAAGATTTAAACCAAAGTCCTGGCTTACCACTAACTCCTGATCTCCATGAGATCTCATTATATTCTTCAAGAGCCTATTTCCCACCCCAGCATTTAGGTCCCCCCTCCCCCAATAACTATATAATCATTCTTATTGGTGGTAATTAGCGATCCTTGCTGTTTATCCAGTCATTTTTTTTTTTTTCAGTCGCCTTTCTTCCGGGTTATATATCCAAAATAATACCAAATACCCACTCTCTACTATAATTACTAGCTTTATTATGTGGTCATTATCCTAGATTTCCATTGCTTCCTAATAATTATAGCTACTCCAAGAAGGGTGAAAAGTTTGTCATCATAGATTTTTCATCCTCTCCCGCAAGCTACACCTTATGAGGAGCAGTGGTTTACAACTTCGTGAACAAAGAAAATTGGATTTGTTGGCTGCTAAAAGGACATTGAGGCAATTCTCAATGTTTTACTGCCCCAGTAAATCCGATTTAGTCTGGGACCCTTGAGGCTATTTCAAAACTTAACTCCTGATATGTAATGAACATGTTCCAAATGTCTGTAAGACAATATTATTTCGCAAATTTCTAAGAGCATTTGTGCGCCCTCATGTCCAAAAGTTTGTACTAACGAATAGGTCCTCTACCCATCTACCCTATACCTATAAAGGAAAAGTTTAGAATTCTCTAATTAAATCGACTGTTAGGTCCAATTTTTAGGGTGAACTACTTTTGTTCCAGGTGAGGTGTTGATACTCTAAAGATGACGAACCAGTTTAAACAATATTTAATACCTTTATTTTCGAAACCCGATATTAAAGACCTACTGTGTTAGTTTTTTGCCGTGATCAGGAATGTTTATTATCGTATATGCACTGCTTAATGCAGCTACTTTTTCATTGTTTGGTATATAAGAGGGCTTTGCTCACATGTGGTAAATCTTCGACGCAGGTAAAAAAGAGTTTGAACTGCCATACGGAAAGCGATAAGTTACCTACTTTCCTCGTACCATTAGGGATTGGAATGCACAACAAAGATATTAGGTTTGGTGCTGAGCACCCTCTGCCACCCACATTTTTGTGATTTGCAGAGTATATATGTAGATGTAGATGTAGACTCTTTCAGATGTCACCCATAATGTTCCAAGGCAGCGACAGTTCGCATTATTTTGATGATTTGTAATAAAGATGATTTTATTAGGATCGCTCGCGTGTGATAAAATATGGTCATTCTAATTTTGTTCTGTCAAGTGAATTTCAAGTTCAAAGTATGGTGTGATCTGGCGCTGCAAAATAAACTTACGAGGATTATCAAAAAAGTTTTTACAATGAATTTTCATTATCCAATGAGTTACAGAAATCTTTTAAGCAGATCAAAAAACCATTCTCTGGTAGGTTAGGTCCGGGATAGATGGACCACCGCTATATACCGGACCAGTCGAGTATTTGGCTGTTCTGTCACAGCAGCGCTGCAGTCAGCGCCGGAGCGTGAGGTTGGACAGTCGCTCCTGGAGCGTGCGACGAAAAATGGTCAACACTCCAGTCGCGCGCACCAGGACTGCGGGTTGGAGCGTACGCGCCAAAAATGACCGTTATCCTGTGGCGCGTGGACTTTCCGCCGGGTTGGGAAGTTTTGTAGACGGTCCAGCTTGCAACATTCGGTTTTCAGGTCGTTGTTGTCTTTGTTAGTTGTGCTTGTGTTTATAAGTGTATTTAAAATATCATCCAAAAGAAATGACATAAACTAAGCAATATGAGCTGCTTTACATTTTTTTTTTTTTTTTTTTTTTTTTTTTGTTACATAAAGATTTAAATAAACAAAGTGTATATGGGCGGAAAGATGGCACGAAACTAGAGATCTATATGGACACATGCCTCTTTAGTGAGAGCAACGGGAAAATAAATGAACCAGATGATTTAAAAAATTGTTTACGAAACGACAGTTCCATATATAACTACATTTTAATAATAATAATATTTCATTAAATTACAATAGAGCGCATGCTCCTGTGGCAATTTCCCTACATACCTATCTTCCCCTTTTCCTGCACCCACCTACATTTGCCCTCTACAAATTTTAACTTTAAATTCTTTCAACTTTTTGGTAAATTGTTCATCATTTCCCTTTGTAGCTTATTCCAATACCTGACACCCTTACCTAAAAATGTGAATTAAAGTTATTATCTTCACAAATATTAAAACAAGACACAGTCGTGAGGAAGAGCATAACTGCAGAGTAATGTTTGCCTCCTACTCTTAGTTTTTTGGCAACTGGAATATCCCTCCAAGATTTGAAATTGCTTGCATATATTTTTCTCAGTTCTTTTCGAATTTCCGCCGAGTTTCTCGAATCCTTTCAGTGACGAAAACTTTTTCACTTTCACATATATTTACCCTGCTGAATTCTACTAACTAATCATATTTCCGATTTTTTTAAAAATTTTATTTTCGTAGTCATTTGATTTAAACTTCCACAAACATAGAAAATTCTTATAAAGTTCTATAAATCCTTCCAAATTACGAGGAGCGTCCAGAAAGTAAGTTCCGTTTCAATTTATCTCCGCTGCAGCGCTGCGATTGCAGTTCCGCACTTGCGCTGTAGACAATATGTATCAAGGGGAAGAACGTGCGCCATTTGGAGATCGCTGTCAGTTACGTACGCTTTGTTGTGCTTGTTTGAAATGTCGGCGTTGATTGAAAATCCCGCCGCCTGTGAAATCAGGTCTGTGATTCGGTTTCTGAATGCGAGAAAAGTGAAATCAAGTGAAATTTATCGGCAAATTTGCGATGTTTACGGACCAAATGCGATGAGTGATTCGATGGTGAGAAGATGGGTCCGACAGTTCAATGGCGGGCGTAGTGATGTGCACGATGAAGAACGAAGTGGGCGTCCACCTTTGGTTACAGAAGAACTGGTTCACGCGATTGATGACAAGATCCAGGAAAATCGTAGGTTTGCAATTAGTGCTCTCGCTATGGACTTCCCCCAAATTTCACGATCACTGATGCATGAAATTGTTACCAAACAACTGAAATTCCGTAAACTTTGCTCACGTTGGGTACCAAAGATTCTCACTGAGCAACATAAAACACAACGGATGGGTAGTGCACTTGAGTTTTTGACCCGTTATGCTGAAAGCGGCGAAGAATTTCTGAGACGGATAGTCACAAGAGATGAAACGTGGGTTTCTTACGACACCCCAGAGAGTAAGCGGCAATCAATGGAATGGAGGCACACTTCATCCCCACCAAAGGTTAAGCCGAAGCAAATCATGACGCCTCGGAAAATGATGTGCACAGTGTTCTGGGACTGGAAAGGCATCCTACTCATTGACTTCTTACAGCGTGGTCAAACAATCAAAGCAGATGCTTATTGCGAGACACTTCGGAAATTGCGCCGTGCAAATCAGAATAAGCGCCGGGGACTGCTGTCAAAAGGTGTTGTTTTGCTTCACGACAACGCACGACCACACACTGCAAACGTGACGAAAAACCTCGTACAGGGATTTGGCTGGGACGTGTTTCACCATCCTACGTACAGCCCTGACCTCGCTCCTAGCGACTTTCATCTGTTCTTACATCTCAAGTCTTTCCTTGGCGGTCATCACTTCACCAATGACGACGAGATGAAAGAAACTGTTTCCAACTGGTTTAAGACACAGGCGGCAGATTTCTATGAAGAAGGTATACAAAACCTGGTGCCACGCTATGACAAATGCCTGCAAAATTTCGGCAGTTATGTGGAAAAGTAGTTTAAGAGTTGTAGAATTTTGTGCAATAAAAATTTCTTCTGTATGTGTGTACAATTTCATTTTATTACCAAACGGAACTTACTTTCTGGACGCGCCTCGTATCTCTTGACCACATTTTTCAAGATTTAGATTTTTATCTGTTAAAGCAGGGTAAAGTTAAATAAAGTCACCCAGAAATTCGAACCAACAATGAACTTGTACTGACGCATCAAGACTGCAGACCGACAATGCACGTGTAAACACAAGGCCTCGTTAGACCTGCGCACCAGATGTGCGTATTCGGAGCGCGCGCCAGGCCTCTCTGACCACCGAACATTAACACGTAAAGGATTGATCCGCGCGCCTGAAACGTACGCTCGAAAACCGTCGGAAAAAACCGTGCGTGTAAACGGGCCTCAGAGTTATTCTTGAGTAAACGGGCCCACGCTTAGGGAGCGTACATAAACCACGTAGCTCCATTTTGGCCTCCTGTAAACCACTCTTCCCCCCCCCCCCCACGTAATCCGACGTGGCTTTTGCTTCCCTCCCTCCCCCACGTAGCATGTAGCTTTTTCCCTTTTGATTCCAGAAGAGATTTTGTACCGTTTTCTGTTCTCAGACCATTGTAAATTACATACGGCAGTAATTAAATGAAGGAAATGAATTTCACACGCTGTTGTGTGTTCTGTACCTCATTTTAACTGTGGAAAATGATATGTATGCAAAGCTACGTGGCCTGGTTCGGATCTCTCCCCCCCCCCCTCCCCCAAGTTGCGCAGCCTAGCCTTCCAGCCAACCCCTCCCCGCCCCTATAACGAGCCACGTAGTTTATGCACGCTCCCTTAGTTTTTCTTGGGAGTTTCATATGTGTTTTAGAAGAAAACTTCACTTATTTCTTTTGGTGAGTTGGAAATCAATGCTATAACTCAAGTGTATAGTTGAATACAATCTTAACCTTAAATGGCGTGCCGTAGCGTTGTTTGTCTAAAGGGGGAGCTGATTCATCTATCCCGACAATTGGGATAGAAGGACCAGTGAAATTTAGGATAGTTGACCCAATTAAAAAAAAAAAACTTGGACAGTCGCACCATTTTTCCTATTAAGCCTTTACTTTCTATATAAATGAAAAATTATTTTAAATATAAAGGCTTATCCTGAAAAGTTTAAATTTTTTTCTGTTAAAGAAAAATGTCTACTTTTTATAAAACAAACGGCACGTCTGGGAGAGGACAATGGTCTGAAGGCAGTTTGAAAAACGCAGTCAACACTCTTGAGAATAAGGAAATGGGAGTTACTGCTGTAGCAAAAACGTTTGGCATACCGAAAACAATTTGAACGGCACCTTAAGCAACAGAGTTTTAATAAAAGTTCCATGGGAAAAAGTAATTGTTAGGAATTGAAAACGGAAAAAACTACAGCAAAACAAAACTAGATTATGATTGGATTAAGTGTGTGTAATGCTCTCTCTGGACACATGAAGATTGCACAAGATTCGAAAATAAATGCGATTACTGTGGGAAGCGAGATTCTCGAAATAAGATGACTGTAGAATGATTTAAGATTCTGAATCATGTGAAAATAAATTAGACTACCTATATATTCTACGAATTTGACTATCAAATTTATTTACCCTTTTTCAAATAGTTTGTGCTCCTAGTCTACACTTTTCAGTCAGGTTATAACTTTAAATTTGAACAATGTTTATACCTTTGATAACCTGTATTTGTATGTTACATCCTGATTTAGTAACGTATACCATCGATCCCTAGGAGGTGGGCCATCTAACCCGAGTACCCCCCGTATAGATTGACCACCGAGTAAAAAAAAATAAAAAAATCATAACTTCTAGTGTCATCAGTGTAACAGCTGAAAAGGTGCATACAATTGTTCAAGGCCCTATATACATATTATAAAAATATATAACAAATCCTAGACATAGCAACGTTTTGGAAAAATTACTTTAAAAAACATGGTCCAACTATCCAGTAGAAAGGTGACAGAACTAGGCGGCAAGTATATTTTGTTCTATTTTATCAATTAATGAACAATGCTAAGGGGGTCATGGGCACCGGGAGGGGAGTGCAAGGGGTTGCACTGGCACCCCCCCCCCCTGCTATGAAAGCAAATACGCAGAAAAGATTAAGAAACAAAATTTTTATTATTAAATTCACTGCTTGAAAAATAACTTAAGGCGCCTAGTTTGTTGTCCAAATTTGTTCACACTGTCAATAAATTTAGTATCCTTAGTTATATATAATGTATTAAAAAAAATACAGATGCACCCCCCTTAAAGTATTCCTGCCGGCCGGCGCCCATGAAGGGGGTCGAATGGGAGTGAAATGCGTTGTTGCCTGTTATCTGCAACAATAACATATTGGGTTCATCAAGAGAATCCAACTAGCCTCTTTCACTCCAACTCCAGCACGTAACCTACAAGAGGTGCCCCTGTTAAGTCGAGTAACCCAGTGGAAGGTTGGGTAACCACTCCCAGCGGGAAGCCGGGTCGGCGAGCCGATCAGTGTTGGAGGAAGCAAAGACAGTCAACAGCACTGGAGGAGGACTACAAATCCCAACAGCGAAGGAGGTGGAAGATCTGTCTTTTAAAACATAAATCCACACATGTCTGATCTCGGATCGAGCGGTGTTGTGGTCAGCGTCTGTACACCAGGTTAGGTGCAGCTGAGAAACGAACTCTACGGCTCACAACCTTGGAGCGGTCCACAAACCATTCCCTAAGACAGTCAAGTAATCCATATGCATGATGCAAACTTACGGAAGTATTAATCCAGGTAGTAATCGGAAACTTCAATCCACCACGGCAGTATGACGTGCAACTGGGCCTAAGGATTCTGGAGAACCCAGAACAGCATGCAAGGAGTCGGAGCCTTCTACTGGAAACCCTCCAAGCAACAAGCTTAGACCAAAACAAAAATACTTCTTAGGTACTCTTAATATCAATTCACCTGGAAAACTAAAATAACTAACCAAAATTCTTAACGACCAGAAAATCCTTGTACTTGCTCTTCAAGAAATCAGATATACAGACAGTAATATGTTAGATTCAGAAGATTATAGGATATATAAAAGAAAACCTAGGAAGAGAGTAATGAAGAATGTTCCCCACCTTGGAACAGCTTTCATTGTGAACAAGAGCATAGTGGAATCAGCCCAAAACTTCCACTCACCGGGTTGTCTCTTTTGACAATCGGATGTGGAAATCAAAACTATACCTTAATCAATGCCCAGGCTCCAGTCAACGGTGGTAACAGGAAAAATCCGGATAAAGTGGAAGAGTATTGGGAACTTTTGGAAAACGAAATCCATAAAATTCCTACATATAACGTCAAGGTGTTACTTGGAGATTTCAACATACAAATTGGGAGAGAAAGAATTTATAAGAATATTGTAGGTGAGTTCTCGGTACACCGAAGAACGAATAGAAATGGAATAAGGCTTGTCCAACTGTGCAAGGCCTTTAATCTCAAATTGATGTCTACCTTCTTAAAAAAACTGAGTAGAAAGCCAACAACATGGTGCTCCCCAAACCCAAACCTTGAAGAATTCCAAATATGACCACGTAGCTATCTCCTCAATGAGCAAACAAGAAATCCACAATGTCAAGGTGAGAAAGGGAGCCAACTTTGAAAGTGACCACTACCTTAAAACTATAAAAGTGAGATTCATCCCTCAAAACAGACGTAGCAAGATAACAAACAGGAGAACTAAATTTGATGTTAAAATGTTACGAAACTCAGAAGTAAATCTAAAATTCAAAGAAAAAGTTGGAAAACAATACTGCAACGAACTGGGATAACCTGAGAACAAAAATAACCGAAGCTGCCCGCGAATTATGTTCTATGAAAAGAATTAAGAAGCATAGATGGTGGAATGAAGAATGTGCAGTTGTCATAAATGAGAGACTGTTAGCTTGGAAAAGGTGGCATTCCCATAAAACTGATGAGAATTTCCAAATTTTCAACACAATCCGAAAACAAACTTCTCAAACTATAAGAAATGTCAAGAGGAAGCATGAAAAAAAGTAGACTCATACAAATCAATGAAGATTTCGCTAAATTTAATACAAGGAATTTTTACAAAATGTTCAAAGAGGAAACAACAAAATATCAACCACCAAATCTAGGCTTTAAAGATGAAAATGGAAAAATTTGTCTAAACAACAAAGAAAACTGCAGAATTTTGGCCCGTTACTTTCAAAAACTACTGAACTGCGAAGAACCTCAAGAAAGACTAGAATTCAGTCAGTAACAAGCAAGGATTAAACCGTCCGAGCCATCAGACGAGAAAGAGCTACATGACATAATCCAAGGTCTGAAAAATAATAAAGCTGCAGGGGAAGATCTGATTGTTGCAGAGTTATGTAAAGGGGCAGGTGGTCAAGTAAGGCAGGAATTGACAAACATACTGCAGGAAATCTGGCGAACAGAAAAAATTTCTGACGAATGGAAGAACGCACTGATACACGTGATTGTACAAGCATGGAGACAAAACAGATGTGAACAATTACAGAGGAATATCCCTGGCCCTGGTAGCAGTGACATATAAGATACTGTCAAAAGCTCTTCAAAACAGAATTGAATCAGCAATAGACAAATATAACGAAGTTCAGAAAAGGACGATCCTATGTAGAACAGATTCTAAATCTGAAAACTGTAATACGAGACAGTTACAAAGAAGTTCCGACTAAGTAGATAAAGTCTCATTACTGAACATTTTACA
>JARYHS010013630.1:333762778-333814732 GCA_031002005.1 Vandiemenella viatica
GCAGAATTATCGATGGAGAAAGGTTGCTACCAGACAAACAGTTTGGTTTCCGGAAGTAGCATTCCACACCTCAGCAGCTGCTCCGACTCGCTGAGGAAGCATTTGCAGGCTTCGAGCGCAGAGAATACTTTGGTGCGGTTTTGCTCGATGTAAGCCACGCTTTTGATTCAGTGTGGCACCAGAGCCTCCTCTACAAGCTTCTTGCACATGGGGTCCATCTCTCTCACATCAGGTTGCTAAGGAGCTATCTGGAAGGCCGGACCACCCGGGTTGTGTTGGACGGCGGTAATCTTCAGTGAAGTACATCTCTGCAGGAGTCCCGCAAGCGTCCGTTTTGGGACCAATACTCTACAGCCTCTATACGGCGGACACTCCTAGCACAGTTCGCATTCAGAAGGCTCTCTACTCCGACGACACAGCCATGTATACAAGGAGCCTAAACGTCAATACCTTGCGAACAAGATTGCAACAGGCTTGCAACAACGTCCATCAATGGGTGATCAAGTGGCGCTTAGCCTTTAATGCGCCGAAGAGTCAAGCGATCATTTTAACCAGGAGGAACGTGCCACACCTAACGCCTCTGACCCTCTTCGGGGAAGACATAAATTGGACCAGGACTGCCACGTGGAACCCCATGTCACAAGTGTCCGTGGAAAAGCTGCAGGGAGACTAAGAACTTTATACTCTCTCCTAAATCCCACATCAGCACTGAGACCGGACCTAGACACCCGACTATGTCGCTATCGTCAGACCCATACTGGAGTATGCTGCGGTCGTCTGGGGCAACACTGCTGCCTCCAACCTTCAACTGTCGCAGGTAATCCAGAACAGGGCCATCAGAAATGCGTACCATCTGCCGAGAGAGACGAGGGTAGACGTCCTCCATCAGATAAGTGGACTACCACAACTTCGTCAATGATTCGAAAAGTTGGCAGCCCAGTTCTACAATGCAAGCCAGAAGTCTACCAACCCTCTGATAACGGCTCTGGGAGCTGAACCGATTTACGACAACACTCTCAGATGGGCAAGAAAACTCCTGGACCACCAGTAAAGAAATGACCAAACCCAAACCATGACATAAAATACTGGATATTGACAAACCCTGACAGGACACACACTCTCAGGACAACCACAAAGTAATATGGAAGGTGATGCACGCAAGCGCAAAAACTTCCCCACAATCTGGGACCTAGGTTATCCCAGTTATGATGTCAAGGCAGGCAGGCTAAGCCAGTCCACGCAGTGACTGCCAGCTTTCGTCACCCTGTAGACGCTGGACACCTGATGAAGACAGCCAAGCTGTTGTCGAAACGTTGTGTTTCCAAAACACCATCTGGCTGCACACCCGTGAAGACTACAAGAATATGAATACTGGTGCTGGAAAAATGTTAGCAAACAAACATTGGTGCTTATAAAGGTTATTTCTGTGTAATCTCCTTTCACAATCAGTGATATCTGAACCCGAGCATCGTAGATGACCGGTAACACTCTGGCCCACATTCGGGATGACACGGGATTGAATACCAGTCCACCCATCAATATTTGGATTTTCATCGTTTCCTCAAGTCACTCCTGGTGAATGGCTGAATTCCTTCCCATTCCTCGCCCCAGTCTTAAATGACGTCCAGAGGATATTAATTGTTTCTTCAAGTTTATGATCTAGTTGTATGAACAAAAATTATAAAATATTTCTAAAGTGTATTTTATTTTCACATGTGGAGTTTTTTGTTTAGTTGGCATAAGGGGGCATCTATTAATTACGTGAGGCATTTTTCCGGAATTCCAGACAACACTCCCCACCCTCCCCTCTGGTGAGATTTGCTGAGATGACGTAAGATCTTGAAAGGGAACCCCTCCACCCCCTATTAATCGACCTCGTAGATTTTTGAAACCTTTTATTTTTTTAGCTCTCATGCTTCCAAGGGTGGTTATACCCTCCCTCCCCCAGGTCATCGGTTTCTGAGTCTTTTGTAGATCATATACACCCTTCCACTGAATTTCCTGACATCTGGGTCGGTCGCCAGCCCGCCTTCGAAATCAAAAAGGGAATCTGGATTATGCAGGAAGCTTCAACAGTGAGTCACAATGAGTGTGTACGAAGCACACATGTGGAATGATCGGGAAATAATGGACCAACCTGTATAAATTTGAGTGGTTGTGTATGAATGTTTTTATTTATCATGCGAAGTAAATGAATGGGATATAAGATACAATATCTTGTTGGTGAAAAATACCAATAGTACAAAATCCTAAATCGTCTTCAGCAAGTCCTTTGGTAAGAAGAGATGAACATTAGATCTCTGCAATCATTTGTGATGGAACTGCTGGATTTATGTCCCACAGCGTGCAGAATAAACAAGAGGAAAGACAGCAGCAAACAAACCCCTCACAACATGGTGAATGTGTCGCAGGACAACAAATAGTTATTGAAGGTCTTATACGCTAATTTTTAATGAGCCACCAACTTCAGGAATTAGCCGCAGATTAAATACTTATTTTATGGCATGCTTACAAGATTTACCAGCGATTTCATCACAGCACCGACTCTACGACTACAGCGTTGTAAACCCAAATATCTCCTGGTATAAACAACGTAATTGTATTTCCATGTGTGACGTATTCAGTCTTCGTGAAGCAACCAAAGGCACTTACGGGACTGCACGGGAAACAGGCATTTTCGGGTGGGGAGAAATTAAGTATCCAAGTTTTGTTAACAAAATTTTATTGACTGTATGAAGCGAAATAATAATCGGAAATTTCAACGGCAATTTTGAAGATGTAATCATAAGGTTTCAATATCTAGACTATAGTCCATCCAAATACTTCTATATTGCGATACCTTGTGTCATTACGAATTTCAAAATTTAATTCTAGATTTTATATTAATTAATTTACACATTACATGTGATAACATCTTTCGGTTTCTCCATAGAATGAATATCAATTTTCAACGTTCTTAGTATTATTCTCTAGAATTAAAACCACCCGCGTGATTCAATATTACGATATCCAAATTGCATTTTTTTTCTAACAGCATCATTGCTGAAAATAACATGACCATTTATTTTTAGAAATTAGCCTACTTATCGTTTCTAGTTAGTCACACATATTTCAATACTCTAAACGACTTGAGCTGCAAATTAAACAGGAAATTCTCAAAACGATGGGCGAAGATTTCCTTTCGTTAGTAGTAGACTCGTCGCTTTAAATAAGTTATCCAGAGAAATGCTGCTACATCACACTCAGCAAACTACCCTTTCCATCCGGAAGTGTCTACTTCGCGAGGCGGAAAGTTGTTGTAGCGGTATCGCGATCTACAGTTTACCTGTCGACATTTGCGTAACAGTTAAGAATAAAATGAAAGTTTATGTCTGAAATTATACAGAACAAAGACACTTTAGAAACATTGGTTTATTTAAAATTCTGAGCGTAAAAAAAAAAAAAAAAAGTTTGTATAGCCTACTAGCTGATATTCACATCAATATCCATGTTTCAGATAAGCTAATAACATTTTCATGCAACAATATCAGGCGTGTCTGTGAGGAACGTAAGTGATTTTCAAGTCGACACCATGGCTTTAGACATGGAACCTCAAAGTTAAATAAATACATTTTAATAATTATAGGCTAATAATTGATAAAATTGTGATGGAGCGCATGCACTGGTGGCAATCTCCCTATACACCCATGTTTCTCCTTTCCTCTTCCAACCTACATTTGCCCTCAACTACTTTTTACTTTAAATTCTTTGGTGTTTTTGGTAAATTATTCATCAATACTCTTTGGCAATTTATTCCAATCCCTTACATCCTTTCCTATGAAAGAAAATTTTTCTACACCTTTATGTATAAAATCAAGTGCCAGGTTGTGGTCATGGTCATCTTTACCCTTCCATGCACCTCTCTTAATTTTCCCACCAATATCTTTCCATGCTTCATCACCAATATTGATCTTGTACACTCTCGTGACTCTCTTCGCCCTCCTTCTATCCTCCAATCAATCCCACTCTAGCTCCTTTATCATATTAGTTATCAATTGTGTTCTGAGATAATTTCCAAAGAAAAATATTGCAGCCCTTCTGTGCACCCCCACCAACTCCTGTATTTGATACCCAAAATGTGGGTCCCATAATACACCACCATATTCCAGCAGGTGCTCTGACCAAAGTTTTGTACCCCAATGCCCTTACTTCTCTAGTACATCCCCTCATAACTCTTTCCAACAGGTGAAGGATTTTGAACCTTTTCCCTACTACCTGTACAATGTTCTGGCTGCTATGAAATATAATGCCAAGGTATTTACATTTTGAGTCTTCAATAAGTAGCTCCTTCCCCATTTTATAATCATAATAAACCTTTAGCTTTTTATCTGTGTACCAAATAAGCTGGCTCTTCTTTGTATTTACCTTCATCCTGTGTTGACTCACCCAGCTAGTTATCCTATCTAGATCACCCTGCACTGTCTATAGTCTTCTATTGTTTTGATATTGTTTATATATGTCATCTGCAAACAATATAACTTCTGATAGTAAACCATTAACGCGATCATTCATTTGAATAACAAATAGCAGTGGTCCCAATACACTATCATGTGGAACTCCCATGTTTACTCCTACTTCTTTTGATACTGCATTTCCTATCCTAACTTTTTTGCTTTCTAACCTTTGGGAATTCTTCTAACCAGCAAATCACCGTTTTATTAACTCTAATCATTTTTACCTTATTTATTATCATTTTATGGCTCACTCTGTCAAAGGCCTTTGAAAGATCTAGTGCTACACTATCAACTTGACATTTCATCAGAAATATCTTGTGTATAGACTACTAGCTGATATTCACATCAATATCCATGTCTAAAGTCATGGTGTCGACTTGAAAATCACTTACGTTCCTCACAGACATGCCTGATATTGTTGCATATTAGTCTCTCCATTAATTTACCTGTCACTGATGTCAATTGGCCTATTGTTTTCGACCCTATTTGTCACCCCTCCTTTATGGACTGGAACTACTATCCAGTCATCTGGTAAACAACAAGTATTCTGACTCAATTTAAATAATGTTTCCAAATAAAGTAGAATGTCACATTCTACTATCTTCCAGACATCTGTAGTAATATTATTCACACCTGCCCAAGTATTCCTTTTTAGATTCCTTACTTCCTTCATCATATCTTCATTTTTAATATCAAATTTTCTAATCTGCTCACTTTCAACTGTGCAGATGGGATCATTTTCTGGCATAACCCCTACCATTACTGAATTGTTGTCCTTAATGGTCTCATTAACCCAGTTACGTAATAACTCTGCCTTTTTTACATCCTCAGTTACTTCTTTTCCACATTTATTTCTGTCTTAACACCCTCTCTTCCCCTCACTTCCCTGACATAGCTATAGAAATTTCTAGATGCATCAGTCAGTGGTCCCCTTGCACCGATTATATTCTTCATAAACTCATCCTTAGACATTTTATTTGATATTATTAATTCCTTGTTTAGTTGTTCCAAGAATTTCCTACTGCCTTGCTGTTTCTTATCTCTGTTATGTTGTTGTCTCGCCAACCTCTTTAACATCCTCACCTCCTTGTTATAGTGTGTACATTCTGTACTTCTCTTTATTTTCTGTTTTGGAATAAACATTTCATCAGCCTTTTTTATTATTTCCTTGAACTCTTGCCACTTTGTCTCCCCTGTACTTGTGCCATTCTTCCATTTAGTAAAATTAACTCTGAAATATCTTTTCAGTTCCAAAATTTGTACCTATTTATAATTGTATCTGCTTACCCCTTCAATTCTGGCCAGTGGTTTACTGAATCCCCTTATACCCACCAGAACTGCATTGCAGTCACTTATTCCTTCAGTTACTTAACACTCAATAAGGTTATCATCAGGCTTTATAGGAAGATATCCAACATGTTTGGTCCCCTTGTTTTCTGCTCAACCACCTGTGTAAAGCCTCCTTCCCTTACTAAAGTATTTGCAAATCTCTGTTCCTTTGTGTTATTAATATTATTTCCTACCCAGTTGACACCTGGTAAGTTCAAATCCTCACCAATAATGTCCATTCTATACTCACTTGAATATGGATTTAGTTTCTCCCCAAGAGCCTCGTCTTTATCATGCATTCTTCCACTGTGACATGAAGCCAACACCTGACTTTTTTCTTTATTGTTTCCCCAGAAATCTACCCCAAATAACTTATGGTCATGATCTCTGCCCACCAGTGAACTGCAGTAGTCTTTGCTAACCAGTATGAATACCCCTCCCCCAGCTGCTCCTCTATCTCTGTGGTACACTCTGTAACCACCAGGAAAAACCTTCTTTTAACCAGGACTCTACCCTTGTAACTACTTGAGGTTTACATATCTCTATTAGGTTTGCAAACTCCATTACTTTGTTCATTATAATTCTATGGTTTGCCAGTAATACTCTTATTTTTGGCTTTGTTATATTTTCAGCACTAACATTCACCTTCCCAGATCTTACCTCCCCCCTTCTGTTATTGTTTCAAAAGCTTCTTCTATTGTTTTAGTATTTGTTATTTTTCTATGGATCTACACTCAGTATCCCTTTGATTACCTGTTTGTATCCCCAGGGCTGGTGTTAGGGGGGGTAAGCGGGTCAAATTGTACCGGGGCCTGCCCGGCTGATGGGGGGCCCAACCGGCTGTAGGGGCCCTCCATTCCACATGTTGTAGAGCTAAAAAAAAAAGTCTATTTGGTCTGAGGAAGGGGCCCTAACCGATGAAATGGCCAAGAGCCCCCATCTGGTTATGTGATTGCTAAGAAGCTTACCCCGGGCCCCAAAATCCTAGCGCCGGACCTGTGTATCCCCTTACCAGCAGCCCCTAATCTAAAAAAGGCACTGTCGTGACCCCATCATCAATGGAAGTGGGTTCCCTTACAGCTTTAGCTAACAACTGAGAAAGTACCAACTTGCCACTCTTATTTAGGTGTAGGCCATGCCTAGTGAAACCCCACCTACTAAAGTTCTCCACAGCCACAACCCCCATGACGGAACTAATGATGTTCCCAAGCAGCACCCCTGTTTCCACATTTACCCACCTCACAGTGTGGTTCAGTTGCGGCTGGTCATGGCAACTTAGGACTTGCATAAGTGCCTCCTTCAACACTTTCTCCAGGTCACTCTCTATACTATAATTAGCATTTCTATCAATACTGTTCCCCATACCTCCCACTATCACTACCCTATTCTACTTGGTGAAATCCCTACAAAGCGAACCTATATCCTCTGTTACCTAACCTTAAGTTGTTTTAGGTTTGAAAACCTTGTGACATGGTAACTTGTGTCCATCTGATCCTGAAAAAGTGGGCCTACACCTCTTCTGTTATTACTACCTAGTAGCAGAACCTTTTTATCCCTATTATTTCCTTGCAAGCCTCTAAAGGCCTGCTGCACCTTATCTACTCCCACATGTACGTGAGTCTCCTCTCCTCCTGACTCTGGTAACAGCTCAAGCCTATGTAACCAGAACTCTGCCTGGAAAAGACCCCAGAATGAGGGTCGAAACGTCAGCTTCAATGAATATGACTCGGCGCCACCCGGACAGCCAAGAATCAGCTCAAACCTATTTTCTTCATCCTGTTTACCATTTCCCTACGACCTGTTATCAGCTCCCAATCATCCTTATCACCCTCTTCACCATACCCACTATCTCTACTTTCTGCCACTATAAGCTGAACCTCCACAGGCTTAGCCACCAGAGGGCAAGCCTCCACATGCGAAGCCTCCAAAGGCTGAGCTTCAAGTGACCTGACTCTTTCCAATAACTCACTGATCATTTCATCTTTTTGCCCTGATCCTTTCATCCCTAATGAAAAGTGGACAGAACCATGGGAGAGCCTTATTTATTTTCCACATTATCTCTCCACTATATGCCCAAAGAAACTCTTTTTTACACCCACTGCACCCCTCAACATTCTCCATGTTCCTGCAAATGTACCAAACTTTCCAGACATGATTTTTCCCAAAAACTTCAATAATTTTCCAAACAAATTTTAAAATAGCAAGAACAATACTCTATTATGGATTAAAATATGGTCTTACTGGTGGTAGATTATTATTCAATGGAGTAGCTGTTTAAACTACCAGATTCTAATTTAGGACAGTTAAATCAGCCCACCCACACAACACTTACTGTATTCCTGATAACTGTAACTTCACTAGTATACCACTAACCTGGAATAGTACCACTAAACTTTGCTACATATGAGTTAATCGAAGATTGATTAAACAATGTTTCCAACTCTCTGCCCAAGTCTACAGACACACAATTTATTTTAATATCCGCTAGCTGTCTCAATCTATAGGAACAACTGTACTGAGCCATTACCAGACCCTCTACACACTTGCTGTGTGTCACATTAAATAAGGCAGTTGCGATGTTAAATAAATGGATTTTATAGAAAGAATTAAGGCTGTAATCATTTGTAATTTATCTCCTTTTGTTGGCGCTATATAAAAATCTTTTCATACCAACAACCTTTCACCGTGTCTGTAATAATGATAAATTAAGTTTGTTCCAAAATGTTTGCAGGTTCTTTTCTGTTCAAGATCTATTAAATTTTCTATCCACAAATATAATGTTCAAACTTCTCACTATGCAACTATTATTATTTTAAAACTAATCTTCTGCTCGATTGTCTTATCTTGCTTGTTCACCTTTTCTACCAACAACCCTCTTAACTTCTACTTTTTCTAGAGATCCTATATTTCAAACATATCGGAGCAAATAATATTTATTGAACCTGCTATCCTTTTTATTAATTTCTATTTTGCCAATATTACTCCCTTTATCAGCCTAAATATATAATTTTATTTATTTTAACCCTTTCCTCCCTGACGGTACTTATAAGTACCACTGTATTTACCACCATATAATTTGACAATACCAGTTTCCACTGCATTGTTAAGCCTGTTGATGTATTGTTGTATGATTAAGTCAGACAATGACCACATTTATTTTTAAATTTCTGCGTGAAATTGCCGAGAAATTAATTTTCTAAGTTGGGGCTTGACAGCATACTGACGAAAGTAACAAGTGGTACATTACAATGAATTTTTAGATGATCTTGGTAAGTGTCAGTTTCTGTTATTACTTTTTTAGTTTGAACATTTAACCATATATTTTTTACCTATAAAATATGTTTTTCTAGTTTCTTTATTAAATAATCTAGAAAAACCAACGTGGACTTATAAGTACCGTCAGGGAGTTCTGGGTAGTTTTATACAGATTATTGGTCAATAGATTTAGCAAGTATACAATTGGTTTTATCATTGTTTTTGATATTTTCAAATGGATATTTTTATGAAATACGCTCTGATTGAAGCTCTTTCCTTAGAAGTTTATAATTTATCAGCTCTTCTCTTAGAAGTTTATAATTTATCAAGGCAAAAATGAAGAAATGACTGGAATGTTCTCAGATTACTCATTAGGTCAAAGAGTGGTCTTAGAATTGACTGAAAAAAATGGAGCAATTCCGATGTTATCTAGTATTATCATTCTTTTTCATCAGTTTCATTATTAAAAAACTGAAACAACTTTTGTTTGTTGGAGAATCAGACCCTACTGCAAGGGACTTTCTAACAATCTGCTGATGGAAAACTAAAAAGAGGAGATTGTGACAATGAATTTACAAACCTAGGTATTTGCTACTGGAAGTGTAAGGATAAAAAGGTCATTCATTTAGTATCAAATTTTCATGGCAGTGGTGAAACTCCACTACACTGGTAGGGGTCAATGGCAACTTCAACAGATGGGCCCTGTCTCGGGTTGGATTGGTGACCTGGTGGATCTTGGACCAGAGGGCCTCTCTGGCCTGTCATCGGGGGCCACCTCCGGCAGTAGGTCCCGTGGCATTTTGCCCATCCTGCCACCCTGTTGTTACACCACTAGTTATATGCAAAGAAAAAGATGGATTGAAGTCGACAATTTCATGCTCAGGGGTCGCCAAGGACTACAATACCTTCATGTGTGGGGTTGATACTGCTGATCAGCTGATGACTTTGTGCAATGCTGACAGAATATTACCGAAATCATGGTAAAGATAGTTTTTGGGAATTCTGGATACTGTATTTGTCAATGCCTATTACATAAATGGTCCAATATTTGAAAAAAAATGTCTGTAAAATTTTTTAGAAGATCCTTTGCACAAGGTATGATGACTATGAAGGATATCGGTAAGAAGAAAAGGTCATCTATATATATTTCACCAAGCCCTCATCCATTCAAACAACACAAGTCATACTATTCCACAATGAGAGATGTAAGTTTGGGAAACAGAGGTATACACTGTCCCTAAATTGTAAAAATCTGATGAAGATGTGAAGTATGTAGAATGAAGAAAATACAGTCAAAACATCATTCCAACTGTTGCACTACAATGTCTTTTGTGTCTGAATGAGCAAAAAGAATTTTTTTTTTCTTTTAATATCATGAGGCAAACATTTCATACCAATATGAACATAATTGATTTCAATTGCTATTTCTGTACATCATGTGATACACAAAGTCCCTGACGGTACTTATAAGTACCGGCTTAGTAATTAGCACTTAGAGTTCCAAAAAAAAATTGAAAAAAATATGTTTGTTTAATTTCAAGTACCTTTATACAAATATATAATTGAAATTATAAATTTCCCTTTTTTTACAATAGCTGCTAGGAAAGGGTTAATGAACTATGTTACAACCCCTCCCAAAATATTCCTCTTTTTTTTTGTCAATTGGAGATGAACAAAAATGAGGAAGATTTTCCTAAAGTCAATATTGTTGTTGGTATGGAGGTTTACAATTTATACAAAATATGAATAAACTTTAATTATCCTAAATAAACATAAATCTCTAATTTTTTAAAAAAAAAAAAAAGAAAAAAAAAACACAATGAACAACCACATAACTAGTAAAAATAAAGCATTTTCTCCAAAGTCCTATCATGACCTCAAATTTTTTTTCACTGTATTAACATAATTATAACAAAATAAAAAAAACTCAAAGGCTTAGACTGCATTTTCAAATCTAGACCAGTGGCGTAGCTAGGTCAACAAGGGCCCCGGTGCAAAATATTTATTTTGGGCCCTCAGGCCAGATGGGCGACCTTTTTTTTGCTTTGTGTGCTGGTAGGGGCCCCTGAGCAGTGGTTGGGGCCCCCTGAGCAGCGAGGGCCCTTAGTGAGGGGCTCCTGGGTTCTCAGGGGCCCCTTAAACGACGATAGAGCTAAAAAAATGTCGCCAGTTTGCTGTGAAGGCTCGTGGGTCCTCTAAACTGCGCTTGAGGGCCCCTAGAGGTGCGCTTAGGGGCCCCTTGAGGTATGCTTGGGGGCCCCCTGAGCGTGTGGGCCCCGGTGCACTGCACCGCCTAGTCCCATAGTAGCTACACCCCTGATCTAGACCTAACCAAACTCCATTATCTTTAAATTATGGCAATTTATGCATGCTTTTTCGATGCACGGTGTGTGATGTCAAAAAGGTGGCACTCTCAGTCCACAATAGTCCAGAGTCTGTGAACATACATGCAAAAATAAAATAAAAAAATAAAAAACAATAATAAAAAAATTGCTATATTCCTATTGGCTAAATGCCTATTTACTATGTGAGACAAATATTCTCTTTGTCTTCCAACAGTATATATTACTAAAATAACTTGTCTTGATCATCAAAAATAGAATTGTTTGCATAATAGTTTGGTTTTTTTTAACTCTCTAAAGATTTGATGATTTCAAGGTAAGGACATTGTATCATCCTTTGAAAAGCTTGCTTTGAGGGTGTATCAATAATAATAGTTCTTATTATGGATAGCAGTTTGTACAATGGTTGAAACTTCTTTGTTTCATTGTATATAATGGAAGATTTAAAATGTGTTTGATCCAAAACTAAGTCTCCCACCCTGTACCTGGTTGGTTTAATAGAAGTATCATGTCTAGACTTACAAGCCACTGCATTTTTGGTCAGTTCTGTAAGAGCTATCACAATTTTCTCTTTATAATTGACTCTTTAACAATGCATGGTGGTTCCCTGTAAAACATCAATTCAAATGGAATAACCGAGATGGAATAATGTGGGATTGTATTAATGACGTCCTCGATATTTCGAAGTTCCAGGGCCCACCGTTTATGAATCTCCTGGCAGTACATTATACGTTCCACTGGGCTACCCTGAGGATAATAATAAAGAGCTATCCCAGGCTTGTATTCCTAGTTCATTTAAATATTGCAACTACACTTTCCCTGAAAATTGAGGTCCATTATCAGAAAGTATCTTCCTTGGTTTACCAATATGTATGATGAAATCATTGATGATTCTAAAACAGATAATCTTTGCTTTAACTCTTTTTACTGAGTATAGCTAAATATATTTAGAAAAAATGTCCAATAGTACACATATATGTCTAATTCCTCCTCTTGATACAGGCAAAGATCCAAATGTGTCAGTTGCCAACAATTTCCATGGTTTACAAGGTAGTACATGATGCATTTCTCCAGTCCATCTTGCATTATCCACCTTATTAATCTGCCAGGTTTTACAGGTAACTATTAAATCGTGCACTTGTTTATACATGATTGGAAAATACAATTGTTCTCTTAATAACTTGTAACACTTTTGTATCCCAAAATGACCATAGCTGTAATGATGTTGTAAGATTATATTTCTCACATGTTGGTCTGGCTACCACAGTTGCCACTTATCAGTATGTTCATTGCTCGATGAAACAGTATGCCTGCTTCCAAGCAGTAAAATTTATGTAACTGTTGAGTACAGTCCTTTGTTCTCATTTTATTAATGATCATTATAATGGTCTCATCTTTATGTTGTTCATGTTTCATATGCTTGAAACACTGGTGTACCTCCTTTTCAAACATTACCTCTTTTAGGTAACATATTCTATGTTCTTTTCTGTTCATATTAGTCAGTTCATCTCCCTCTAACTCTACAGGTAGTCATGACAACATATCTGCAACAAGGGTTTGTTCACCAGGGATATATCTAATCTCGTACTGAAATTCCTGTAGTAGTAGGGTCCACCAGGTGAGATGATCATAAAAAGATTACATTTGTTCAGGAATGCTAGACACTTGTGGTCAGTGTAAATAATTATTTTCCTTTCTAAGAGTAGGTATCTAAACTTTTGAAACATCCATACAATTACAAGTGCTTCTTTTACTGTGACCCTGTAGTTGCGTTAAGCCTGTTTCAAGATTCTACTGGAAAATGCTAGTGGGCTCCTTTCTATCTTGCCATTTTCACTCATTTCCTGGAAAATTTCTGCCCCTAATCAATAGTCAGAAGAATCTGTTGATACACAGATGGGAAGATTCCAATTGGGAGAATAAAGTGTAACATGTTTCACTAGTACCTCTTAGTCCTTTGAAAATCCCTTTCACATGCAGGAGTCCAGTTCCACACCGTATTTTGTTTCCTGAGGGACTCCAAGTTGGGGCTGTTAAGAATCTGGCCCTTTACAAATTTATGATAATAACCACATAGGCTCAAGAAACTTTTCAGCTGCCTTATCTTGTGGCATGGGAAAACTTTTTATGGCTTCATGTTTATCCGCTGCAGGTATAATCCCATCAGGTGTTATTACGTGTCATAAAAATTCAATCTGAGAAGTAAGGGACACGCATTTCTTTAATTTTATTGTAATGCCCCCATTTCGCAATGCAGTTAGCACAGCTCTCATTGTCTCCCGTGTTCCTCTAAGGTCTCACTTGCTATGAGAATGTCATCAACATAAATGTAAATCTTTTGTAGAATGTTTTTTCCTAAGACTGTGTCTAATGCCCTTATAAAATTAACCACCACGTTATTCTGATCAAATGGGAGAACACGAAATTGGTAGTTCCTGCCTTGATACAGAAATGTGGTGTACTTCTTTGATGGTTCTGCAATCTTAACTTGCCAGTAGGTAAGTTCAAAAGATGTAAGATACCTTTTCCCATGAAAGTTATGTAAAATTTCAATGATGGGTATCTTTCTGTGTATAGGAATCTGTTTAGATTGTGAGAATCTAAGACAAACTGTACTGATTGGTTGGCTTTCGTCACTACTACCAAAGGATTATTGAAAGGATTGGTGGATCTTTCAATGATGCCCCACTTCAACATTCTCTGTATTTCTTCTTCAACCAGCGATCTCTTGGAGATGGGAATTCCATATGGTTTTACAAAGAATGGCTGTGTACAGGTTACGGTGAAGCTACATTCATAATTTTTCACTAATCCTGATTTGTCAGAAAAAAAAACATCATCAAACTCCTCCATTAAATTTAAAAGTTGTCCCTTAAGTTCACTTGGAACCTTTTGGAGAACACGCTGACACTGATCCTTTTGTATTTTGGATTTGATCCTGGCCACCCATAATTTTACTAGTTTTTGGTAAAAATTAGGTTCTTTGGTACCTTGAAGTACACAATTATTATACAGCACTTTAACAGGCCAGCTTTGGTCCGTTTGTTACGTTTGAGTTAAGGAAATAGATATTCTTTGATTTTCAATGAAAAGGATAATAATATTTTGATCCAAATCGATAATAGCCTTAAAGGTATGAAGCCAATCCACTCCAAAAATACACTCTGGTTGTAAACTCGGTATTACAAACACTGGCATTTCAAAGTTTAGTCTATTTATGGTACCTTCTAATAAGACCTGTATGGGAATGAGTTTACCCTTTTTTTGCCCTTTTTTCCTGTAGCTGTAAAGGATGTCATGCCTTAAGTAGGGTAAGTTTGCATTTGGTGGATTTCAAATCACTTCATTCTGAGAGACAAGAAATCTCCACCCCAGAATCCAGAAATGCCCTGTATATACAGTAATTCAAATGATAGGGGTTCGGGCCAACTGTTCTGGAATATTAATGTCTTCAGTCATCAGGTGTTCTCTTGGATTGTTACAAAAAAATCAGTTCAAGTGTTTGGAGTAAGGATAGTCCTTTCTGAATAGTTGCCTTTAGATGGACCTCAACATTGGCAGGTATTAATTTTTTTATGTAGTCTGAACCTGTTGCTGTCCTGTTGAGCAGATAGTTTCCTCAAGTTGAGGGTACATTGGATCTGTAGACTGTGTTATGTGATTATTTTGGCCTCTTTGAAGACCTCTAACATGCTTTCTACTCCTTTCTGGCATTCCCTTGTAGCTATTCTTATTTTCCTGCCAATTATTTTGAGGCTGCTTTTGTCACCCATAGTAATGACAATTATCCTGTTGGTATTGGGAATCATTCCAGTAGTTAGGTTCATCTCAACGGTTTCTGTCAGTAGAAAAATTTCTTGAACAGCTATGATGATTATTATACTGTGGCCTGTTCTGAAATGGGGAACCAGTGTTCCTTTCTGAGTAAAAACCTCCTCTATTGGTCATGTTATTTTGTGAATAGGAGTTATAGATTCCTCCAGTAGTACCCTGCATGTCAAGATCTACTAATCATTTTTCTGCATCATCTATGGTTGTACAAAAGACAAATGATTCCTGAACATTTGGTTGCATTCTACTAACTATATCCCTTACTATTTCATCTTCAGGAATAAGAATGTTGAAGTAACAAGTTTTGGCTACTTCTTTAGAAAAAAAAATCTGCAAGTCCCAGGTTACCATTTCTATTGTATAAATGCCCAGTACATAGCTGACATATTGTATCTTAGCAGACCAATTTTTTCAAAAAAGGCCTCCCTGAATTGTGCAAAGTTGTGCATTTAGTAATGTGGTGTTGCCCCCAGGCATGAGCCCTGCCATGAATATGTTGAAAATGCAATCAATCTTCTCTTTGTATCTTTTGAAAAATTCTATATGTTTCCAAACTGTGTAAGAAAGCAACTGGATGTATTTGTCCATTATTGCTAAAATTATATACATCAAATTTTACCAGTGTTGATATAGCCAGCTCACTTAATTCAGGATATTTGAAGGCACTGATTCCCTCTCTAATCAAAGAATCTACTTGTTGTTTGCAATGTCAGTTTTCCATTGTTTATTGAAATCATTTCAGCTGAATGCTAGGACAGTCTCTGCCCAAATTGAATTTCTACCAACTTTTATGCCCCTCATTCTTCTTCTGATTTGCATACTATCAGGGGCATTGTACCAGGACTCCTATGCTCAGGGGGCCCCTTTTTTAGCTCTAACGTTGTCTAAGTGGGTCCCTGAGACACAAGGAGCCCCTCACTAATGGCCCTCACTGCTCAGGGGGGCCCCCAGCCTCAGCTCAGGGGGCCCCTACCAGCAACACAAAGCAATAAAAAAGGTCGCCCATCTGACCTGAGGGCCCAAAATAAATTTTTTGCACCATCACCCTTCTTGACCTAGCTATGCGACTGCGTACTATAAGCAATACTATAAAAGACTAATTACTGAAGTTACAGTAATATGATATTTAAAACTGTTAAATGAATTGAGCGATGTTGACTTATAAGAAACTGGAAAAACTCTATGAGAAATAGTAAGTTTTGTCACTCTATATTCCAGTTACCTTCAGCAACTGGGCCATCACCTTTGTTAGATGTTTTGGTGTACATTCATGGTGGAGGATTCATGAGTGGATCTGGCAGATATTATGGACCAGATTACCTTATGGATCATGACGTCATTGTTGTCACAATCAATTACCGTCTTGGAATACTAGGTATGTTGCTGTTCCACCTTTTATTTACTTTGGGATGTAAAATATCAGTTTGGAATGATGTGTAAGATGTTAACCAAAATTTATGTATTCGCCTTTATTCAATGCTGTTCCAATCCCAAAATCTCAGTATTTGGATTAAATATTTTCTGTGTTATTTCCATTCACAAAGTCTTATATACATATTTTTCAAAATGTGCATTAAATTATAACATTAAATTAGAAGCAATATAAATTAAAACAAAATTATAAACTTTTTACACAAAAAAAGGTTGTTGTCAGTTTCTCAGTATTTAATGGAGAACATTCAAACAGGCTTCTTAAGCTTCGAGAATGAAGTACTTCCTGGAAATAATGGCTTGAAGGATCAGACAATGGCTCTACGTTGGATTCAAAGCAATATTGCAAATTTTGGAGGGAATCCTGCAAGTATTACTATTGCTGGAGGATCTGCTGGTGGAGCTAGTGTACATTTTCACTTTTTGTCTCCACTCTCTAGAGGTATGATTTTCTATCCAGATACATTTTTTTAATGTTTATGTATAAAGTCTTCATAAAAGCTTAGTTGAAATGATAGCACAGGTTGGGATTCCTCCATAGAAATAGATGAAGCTATTATTTTATTTACTTTATTTATTGCTCTTGTTCAATAGAAAAATCACAAATGCTGAAGAAATAGATGAAGCTGTTGAAACAGTAACTGACTGTGGCAAAACTGGGAAGGAAGAAATTAATGCTGAAAATGCCACAAAGACATTAATATGAGTGTGACTGGTGAACTGTAGAAGTGTAATGAACAAAGTAATAGAATTTGCATACTTAATAGAGATACACGAACACAAATAATTATGGGGGTAGAGCCGTGGTTAAAGAAGAAGTACTGGACAATGAGGTTTTTTCCTGATGGTTACAGAGATAACCACAGAGACAGAGGAGCAATTCATGGTGGTGTATTCATACTGGTTAGCAAAAACTACTATATTTCACTGGTGTTTATAGATCATGTAAGGAACAAAACTGGATACCCGGGGTGGATATCAGCTGTACGTTCCTCAACTATAGTTCACTTACTTATCACTGGAAAATACTTGAAGTTCTTAAAATAGTTTGTTGACCGTATATTGCCTATGGAAAATGCTAACTGGTATTAAAGATGGTTGCCACCTATTCGTTATCCCCCAAACAGGAAGGGTGTACTATGAAATGAAAGTCAGGTTTGAAAGTTTCACAATTCACATATATTCTAAAATGTCACTGTATTACAACTGTTCAGTTAGCAAGGCATCGGAATATCATCACACAAAAAATTGCAAGTTGCGAAGCATAACCAGAACCGATAATTCCCTCGATAAAATTAAAGTTCAAATTCCAAACACTTTACTATGCAACTAAAAAATTCTAAGATGGCGTCTATCGGGCATTGTGCCCGCCCAGTTGAAGACTCGGTCCAAGCCTAAGCCACCCAAGGCTCGCTTGCCTCAATCTAGCCAGCACACATCTTGCTCCTCCAGAGCTTCAGGACAGACTGGGCCGTCATGGCGTCGCAACTTCCTATATCAAATCAGGACTAATGTGGTCAAAATAAACATAGAAATTTTTGATTTATCTCCCGATGTTTAGCAGAAATTCAAGGTGGCTAGATCATGCAAAAATATGTGTTTAGTGTCTCTTTGAAATAATGTTTTCAGTGCTTCAGAATGGAGTTATAGATTTATTTAGTTGGGGGAGTGTTGCTACATTGGATTATGCGGTTATTTCAAATTTTGTGAGCAAAAAAACGTATTGTCAAAAATTTTAGATTTCGGGCTTCAAACTATTTTAGAAATGATCTCCCGTTTGTGCTGATTATGCTGGTGTATAAATTATCCAAATCTGCTCGGTAGTTTAAAAGATATGGACTTCCTTAGAATCGGTAATTTTCTACCTTACATCATACAATTTGACTTTTTATTTACGGCTTTTCAGGCCGTGGTATTACTTTTACAACGTTCCTTTATTAATTTTAAGTACTTTCCAAAAGTTTTTATTTATTGAAATATATTATTTTAGCTGAAATCCATATCTGACTTAGTGGCTAACTGCGTAGTAGCATTCAAATTTTAGGTTTGCTATTATCTTCTGTTAAATGTTTATGACCTTGTTTAGAACTTATTTAATATTGGAGAAACTATTATGGGACGTGTTTAAATGTACTTTTAAGGTCCTGAGATTGCCCCAATGAACTACAATTTACTCTCGAAAAGTCGCAACGTCGGAATGTTAACCAAATCTTATTATCACTTTGATATTTATTATTAAAACGTTCCGGAACCATTAGAAATGTACAGGATATTATTATAAATGGTTTGTTTCATTGTTTTTAGTATCGGTATCGGCATGGTAAACTGAGCTTCCCTTTCCATAACCTCTTCGGTAGTAAGGTGCTTACAATCATGATCATAAATTACTTCGAGTAGATTTCTGGGGCAGTAAAATAGAAGAAAAAAGGGGTTTTGGCTGCTTACTGCAGTGGAAGAATGGAATAATGACTGATGAAGATGATATGTTCAGATTTCAAAAGTGAGAATAGAATGATCATTATTGGTGAGGATTTAAATTTAGCAAATATAAGCTGGATCAGAAATAAGATTAATAGCAAAAGGAAACAGATATTTTCAAACACCTTATTAAGGGAAGGAAAGTTTACACAAGTTGGTAGAGCAAAAAACATGTTGGATATCTTCCTAATAAAGCCTGATGATATCCTCATTGTTGTCAAGTAACTGAAGGAATAGGTAATTATGAAGCAGTTCTTTTTGATATTAGGTAATTTAGTGGCCCAATTTGAAGGAGAAAATAGGTAAAATTATAAAGAGGCACAGATTTCGAACTTAAAGAGATATTTCAGGAAAAGTTTCAGCAAATGGATGAATGGCACAATTACAATTAATTTTGGATGAGTTCAAGAAGATAATAAAAAAGGGTGAAGAAATGTTTATTCCTAAACAGAAAATAAAGAGAAGTACAGAACCTACATACTATATACAATAGGGAGGGGAGGTGGTTAAAGAGGTTGACAAGAAGAGAATATAACAAAGTTAAGAGACAGCAAGGTATTAGGGAATATTTTAAACAACTAAAGAAGGAATTAATAATAGCAAAGAAGATGGCTAAAGATGGGTTTATGAACAGTATTATTGTTATAGGGAAACTGATTACTGATCCATCCAGAAATTTCTATGGCTATGTTAGACAACTGAAAGGAAGGGAGGTTACTGAGACAATTATAAATAAGGAAGGAGTAGAAGTTACTGAGGAATTGAAAAAGGCAGAGATTTTAAAGTAAATGGTTTTAGTCAGTTCATTAGGGACAATGAATCAAAAATGGGAGGGGGTAAATCAGAAAACGAACTTAACAACATGAGCAGACTAAAAAATTTGAAATTCATCCTTAGCATATCATGAAGGAACTAAGAAATTGATAGTGTAGCACTATATCCATCAAAGACTTTTGCCAGAGTGAGATATAAAATGCTCGTAAATAAGATAAAAATAATTGGAGTGGATAAGAAAGTGATTTGTTGAGCAGAAGAGTTTTTAAAAGGTAAATAGAAAAAGTTACGGTAGGAAATGCAGTATCAAAAGAAATGGAAGTGAAAATGGGAGAGCCACCGGGTATCGTACTGGGACCATTGCTATTAATTATTCTATTCAATGATTGTTTTGAAGATTTACTATACCAGTTAGGTTGTCTGCAGATGATATAATGCTATGTAATAGGATCAAAATGGTAGAGGACTGTGAGCAGCTGCGGGGTGATCTGGACACGATATCTAGCTGGGTTGGTAAACATGGGATAGAGATAAATGTAGAGAAGAGTCAGCTTATTAGGTACACAAATAAAAAAACTAAAGGTTGATTATGGTTATTTCTTGAAATGTAAATATCTTAGCATAATATTTGATAAGTTCAACTGGGTAGGACACATTGTACATGTAGTAGTAAAAGCTTTCAAAATCCTGCGCTTGTTGGAGAGAGTGATGATGGGATGTACTGGAGAAGCAAAGGAATAAGATTACAAAACTATGGAAGGACCTTTGCTTGCATATTGTGATGTAGTATAGAGCAATCACATTTTGGGTATCAAATACAGGAGTTGGAGGGGACGCAAAGAAGGGCTGTAGATTTGTCTCTGGAAATTACCACAGAAGACGATCAGTAACCAATATGATAAAAGAGCTGGAATGAGATCCATTGGAACACAAGGGGAGGGTGAAGGAGGCATATACTGGTGATGAGGGATGGAAAGATACTTGTGTAAGAATTAAAAGTCAAGCATGGAAGGGAAAAGATAACAATGACCACAAGCTGGCATTCAATTTCAGGCTGTGGGAAGATTTTCTTTTGTAAGTAAGGGGGTCAGATATTAGAATAAATTGTCAAGAGAAATGATGAATAATTTACCTAAAACACTGAAAGAATTTATAGTTGAAATTTGTAAAGGGAAAAAGTAGGTGTGTACAGGAAAGGAGGAAAATGGGTTTGTAGGGAAATTCCCACCAGAGCATGTGCTCCATCGCAATTAAATTAAATCTCTACTAGGAAAAGACCTTTTTATACATACAAGATGTATAATAATCATAGTGAAAATAATTATCATATGTTACAAAGACAAAAAAATTACTGTAAATAAATTAAAGGAAAAAAATCATTTACATTATTGCTATAAGGTTTTTTTTTTTTTTTGTCATAGCCATTATCTCCCTTCATACTTAACTGAAATCAATGAATGAGATGTCATTTTAAAACTTATGGTTCCCACTTTGACTAAATCATATTTTAAGAAAGGAATTTTTCGTAATTCGCCCTTAAAGGACAAAAGTATCAATAGTTTTACAACGCGTTTTTGTGTCACAAACCATTTTTCTCCCTTCATATTTAAATGATATAAATAAATGAGGTATCATATTAAAGATTAAGGTCTCCGTCGTGGTCACATTATATTCTGAGAAAGGAACTTTTCGTAACTCAACCCTTAAAGGGCAAAAATGTCAATATTTCTAAAATTGTGGTTTTTTTGTGTGTCATGAGCCATTTATCTCCTTTGATATTTAACCAATATAGATAAATGATGTATCATATTAAAGATTAAGGTCCCCACCATGGTCACATTATATTCTGAGAAATGAATTTTTCGTAACATGACCCTTAAATGGCAAAAATGTCAGTATTTCCAAAATGCGTTTTTTGTGCCTCAAGCCATTTATCTCCCTGGATATCTAACTGAAATCAACAAATGAAGTAGGATTGTAAAGAGTGATGTCTCAGCTTTGTTGATATCATATATTAAGAAATAATTTTTTTGGAATTCAACCCTTAAAAAGAAAAGTATCAGTGGTTTTTCAATGCATTTTTGTGTCACGAGCAATCTATCTTCATTAAGATCAAACCAAAATAGATAAACAAGGTATCATTCTAAATATTAAGGTCTCTGCTGTGATCACATCATATTTTAAGAATGGATTTTTTTTCTGAATTTAACCCTTAAAGGGCAAAAATATCAGTATGTCTCAAATGCGTTTTTTTTGTCTCGAGTCATTTATTTCAATTGATACCTAAGCGAAATCGATAAAAGAGGTATTGTTTTAAAGATTAGAGTATCCGCTTTGGTCTCATCATATTTTATGAAAGATCTTCTCCAAATTCAATCCTTAAATGCAAAAATATCATTATTTCTAAAACTTTTTTTTTTTACCTCACTTGATGCCTAATCAAATTCGATAAATGAGGTATCATTTTAAAGATCAAGGTGTCCACTTTAGTCATACCATATTTTATAAAAGGAATTTTTTGGAATTTGACCCTTAAAGGGCAAAAGTATCAATATTATATCTACAACATTTTTTTTTATTATTATGAGCCATGTATCTCCTTCGATACCTAGCCAAAATCGATAAATGATGTTGTTATAAAAATTAAGGTCTCCAATTAGGTAAAATCATAAATTAAGAAAGAAATTTTCAGAATTTGATGATTGAAGAGGTCGGGCGTATGAGATCATTCAGAGCCAAGTCCCTAGACAGCAGCAGCAGATATCTGAGAGATGTCGATAAATTGTTTTTTTATACAATAAGTAGATTCGGATTTTATTTTATGCTATGGGTACCTGTTACACTAAACAAATAAATATTTGCTACATAAGTGTGCTTCTACTTTTCATTATAATACAAGCAATCAACCTAACTATTCATCATATTTTATTCGTGAAATTTTCGCATGGGATGTCTAGTTAACGATAATTTTTACAACTGTATTGTGTAGAAGGCATATTAGATACAATTACTTGTTTGTGAAATTTCTTAATTAGAGTAGGAGATGCCAATAAAATAATCCCTCCGTTTTGTTTTAAATATATCTTTATTATTACAAATTGTTTTATACTGTTAGCAAGTTTACTAAACAGATGTATCCCAGAACCACTCCTCTTTGTACTAATGCAATGATGTTTATTTCATGTATTGGAGTTATGGACTTGTGAATTTGATGTAAACAGGTTAAAATGTTCTTTGACAAAGCACATGAGAATTCACTGTTAGAATAGTAAGCTTTTTAAAGAGTTGTCTGCAAAAAGTTTATGGTTTTGCTCCATATAGCATCCTAATAGCTCTTTTCTATATTATGAAAACTTTTTTATGGTGTTAAAAGTTTCCCCAGAAATTTATGCCACACAACACGACTGAAAGAAAATAAAAGGAGTTTCATTAGCTCTAGATTTGCTGTTAGTAAGTGTTTTCTTATTGCAGATGAGGCACTACTCAACTTCTTCAGTACTGATGATATACTTTCTTGTCTAGGGGCAGATCCGGAGGGGGGTGGGGTTGCTATGGTGCTCAAACCCCCCTCCCCCAAAAGCATCTAGGTCACCCCTGATGACATCATAATTTTGGGGACCTTTTTTGAATGCCAAGGAGTTCTAAACTATCATCTTAGCCTTCCTTGGTCATTTCATTGCAATATTTTATGTATAGCCCACTGGGACTACAACTTTGCCTAAACCCATGATTTTAAAACCTGTTGATTCATTCAGACATTTCTTATATCACTTTATATCAATCTCTGTATCAACTTATGTTCCACTGATGTCAAACTAATCAGCCATTAATTATCAACCTATTTGTTGCTCCTCATTTATTGACCAGTTATACTAAGGCAATTTTTTGGTCCTCTGGTAAACAGAAAGTCACTAACTCCATCAAAATAATATTGAAGGGATAGTACAATGGTGTGCACCCCATCTTTGATGCATCTGTAGTAATATTATCAACAATGGCCACCTTAATTTTTTTTTCAACTAACTTAGTTCCCTCATATCATCCTCATTCTATATTAGGATAGAGAATTTAACATAATACTTGCAGAGGATATTGGTGGGTGGGATTGGTGAACACAAAAAGACAAACATTTGTAACACAGTATTTTGGTATTAACATTTCTCTTGCTAGTAGACGAGACATTTAGCAATGAGATCAGATGCAATGACACCTGCATCTGAAGAGCCCATTCACATTCAGTGTGATCACATTTGACCTTATAGATAAGCGTCTCATCTACTTGCAACAGTAAGGCCTATTTCAATTTAATTGTGATAAAGTGCAAATAGTGGAAATTGCATTAGCCACCTATTAAGCCATTTCTTATATTTTTACTTTCTTATTATCTTAAATCATTTGAATGTAAAATCCCCCCCCCCCCGCTTTCCAAAAAAAAAACAACTGTTTTTGGCTTTTAAATCTTTTAAATTCTTACAGCATTTCTTTAAAAGTATTCATTACTTCCCTTGGTAATTTAATTTCCTACAAAAGAAATTTTCTGTACTCCTTTATGCTAAAAATCTAGTGCCAGCTTGTGGTTATGGTCCTATTTCTTCCATCAATATCCTTCCACGTCCCATCACCAACATACCACTTTTACACTCCTAGCACTCAATTCACCCTCCTCCTGTCTTCTGTGTACTACTCTAAAGCCTAGACATCAATATCTTACCAAGCACTGTCTCCAAAATATGCCTCATACATTCCCAACATTTTTTAATTGAGTGATTAATTGCACGCTCCTATGGCAATTTCCCTAGTCATATAATTACCCCTTACTTAAGATTTTTATTATTATCTTATATTGATTGAGTGTTCAATTCCTCCCTCATCTACTTTTGTAATTTCTGAATTTTAATTTTCAAGTCCTTCATTGCTTTTAGTAAATTGTTCATCTTGGTAATTTTTCCAATCCCTGACAACCAACCCATACCAACAACAGAAAATTATCCCATTCTCTTATGCATGAAATCAAGTGCAGAGTTGCAGCATGGTCACCTTTTTCCTTCCATCTACTTCTCCTGATCCTCCCACCAATATTCTTCCAAGCCCCATCATCAACACTCTCTTCCTTCTCCTCCTGTCTTCCAATAACTCACAATCCAGCTCCTTTATCATAACAGTTACTGACTGGGTTCTGTGGAAATTTCCACAAGAATATCCAGTTTCTCTCCTTTGCACATCCTCTGACTATTGTTGGTCCCAAACTACATCACAATATTCAAGCAATGGTCTGAGCAAAGTTTTTTAAAACAATTTCCTAACTTCTTTCTGTCCAATAAATGAAAGATTTTGTAACCTTTTCCTACCACCTGTTGAAAGTATTCTGCCAGTTGAGCTTATAATGACATGTTATGCCAAGATCTTTACACTTCCAGCCTTCAACAAACAATTCTGTCACCATCCAATAATCATAAACAATCTTTAGTGTGTTTTAAGTGTATACCAAATAAGCTGACTCTTCCTGGAATTTACTTTCTATCCATGGTGACCCCAATGTTAGATATTCTATCCAGGTCACATTGCAGCTGTTCAGTCTTGTCCCATTTTGATCCTATTATATATCATTATGTAATCTCCAAACAACCTAAATTCTGATTGTAAACTATCAACACAATCATTCATTAGAATGATGAATGGCAAAGGTCCCAATATGGGTACTCCCATATTATCCACATTCCCACTGTCTTTCAGTAAATCCCAATCAAACTCCTTTATCATATCAGATGCTAACTGTGTTCTGCAGTAATTTCCATGGGAAAATGCAGCTGCTCTCTTTTGCACCCCTTCCAACCCTGTATTTAGCACCCAAAATGTGGGTCCCATTCCAAATCACCACATTCAAGCAATAGTGTGACCAAAGTTTTGTAACGAAATTCTTTCACTTGTCCGGTACATTACCGCTTCACCTTGTGAGGAAAAAACTGTTCACTGGGGGTTAGGTAAACCCTTTGTCTCAAATTTAACAGTGCGTAAGCCTTGGATAGTCCAGCTAGAGCTTTATACTAAAGATACAAGGTCGCCACTTGACTTCAATTTTTTACTACCTTAAGTCAAGGAAAGATATAGACAAAATAAATGTTCACTAGTTGGTTGGAATTAAAAGCACTATATTCTTGATAAAGTTGTAAAGGCAATCAGACAAAAATCACTGAAGAAAAGTTTGCAAATTCAACTAACCATTCGAGTGAAACCATCCTCACACCCCCTCTGCTATTTAGCTACATGAGGTATTAAAGTTCCTTTCACCCATGATTTCAAAAGTTAAACATATCCGCACAAGTTTGTTATATGCCGTGCCACGAGTCCAAACTAGTTACCACGCTCTACATAGCTGCTACCGTACAACTAGACTGCTGCTGAAAGACTGGGGCGAGGCAAGGTTCTGGTGGAGGTATTTATGCTTTCGTTGCTGCGTCAGCCTGGAAACAAAAATTTTTGCTTCTAAAACATGGAAATCGTGAGATACCATAACATTCTAGAACGATGTGTAGTCATCCAATTTTGATCTTGACATTAAAAAATGATCCTATCTTTCCTAAATTTTGGGAGTTGCTAGATATTATTACAAACGTCAAATTAGGATATTATAAAAAAAATTCCTAACTTTAATAGTTTAGCCAAAAATAAATAATTTAGATGTAATTACCCTAACTTTCAAAATATTACTCCTATCAAGCTAAAACAAATTTCATTCTATTCTCCTATTGCTATTCTGTTATCTGATAACAAATAAAGTATATTTCCCATTTTTAAAAGTGAAGTAAAGTTCAAAAACAAAATTTGATTAGTTAAATTATTCAGAATATCAACTTGATAACAGCTTCAAACAAATTTCCATGTTGAAAAATGGTTGCTGTAAAAATTTGGAATCTTTAAGTACATTCCTTGATTTATTATGAATTTAAAAAATATTATTCACGGGTGTATCCAGGATCAGAACTGGGGGGGGGGACATCAGAATTAGGGGGGGCAACTCATATTTTTTTCGAGGAAGTGGGGTGCGGGATTGAAACATGATGATTTCTTGCAAAATAAAACTCAAACCTATTGAGGAAACTATTTTTATTATTGATTAACATAGTAATTCAAGGACCTACCTTGCAGTTAATCAAGATCGTAACTCTGTTGCAGCTTTTATGTAAACATTAATTGTTTTGGATTCTCAGAAAAATTTTCAATAACTTTATTTTTCAATATCTGACAGTGTACTTTCACGAAATTTCGATGCACAATCATCAGGCATCATCCAGTCAATCCTTCCTCTCCCATAGTGTTCCTGAGCCAGTTCTTCACTCGTCGAAGCATACTGAAGGCAACTTGATTTTTCTTCTAGGGAGGAGGAGCAGCAGTTCCCCCCTGCCTCTCGCTTGATATGCCCATGATATTATTTCTCCCGAATGCGATTCAATTTCAAGCTACACTGGCAAAGCATTACTGGCACCAAAACCTATTTCACTTTATTACAATTAAATGCTTTAGTATTTTGAAATGAAATTTACTCAGAAACCTTTGTATTTAATAAACCTTTTCTCTGAACACAATTTCTTTTCCTGAATTACTGAATAATACTGAAATATTTAACTTTTCCATGAAGCACATGTCTTGCTATACCAAATTATATTCAAAATCGATCTTTAAAATGCATGAAACTTTCCAAGACTTTAATATGTTGTTTCAACCAAAATTATGCTCCTTTCTATCTTTCAACTGACTTCTTAACTGTTTTCTTATGACTAAATACTTTGATTTTAGAGTGAAAAATTACGTGACAAAAGTCTATAGGCCCCCTACCGGCAAATCACTTTTAAACATATTTAAACTCTAAGTAAGATTTTCTAGCAACAATTTTCTCATCTTCTGGCTATTTATTCACCTAAATATCGTTTGAACTAAAGAAATATACTGATTTAGTGAAGTTATATGAAAGTCAAATTTTACATGTCCAAATCTGAGGTTAAGTTTTTCTACAAGTTGTTTAAATGAATTTCTCCCTTGAATTTACTGTTTATACTTTAACTATTGCTTATGTTCGATACATTACATGGGATTATTACCAAAATTAACTGTAGAAATGACTTTAAAATGATGGTATCATATACTTCAATTTAACTCGCTATCTTGGAAACAAATTTCATTACGCGCAATTCTAAAATATATTACAACCTTCTGCAATGAATGAAGGGTTTTGTAACTTTTTCTCAGCACATGCCCAATGTTTCCTCTTTGGTTTTTATCTGTGTATCTAATAAGCTGACTCCTATTAGAATTACCTATCCCATTTAGGTATCCTGTCTAGGTCATTGTGTTGTTGTTCAGTCTTCTACCAGATTGATCCTATTATTTATTCTCATATCAACTGCAAGCAACATAGCTTCTAACCGTAAACCATCACCACAATCATTCGTTAAAATAATGAATAGAAATGGTACAAATACAATACTCTTTGGCACTCCCATTCTTATTTACACCTGTTTTGAAACTGATTTTCCTATCCTGACACTTAAATTTCTACCTATCAGAATTCCTTTACCCAGAAAGTCACTTTTTCATCCAGTGATATGATTTATACCTTATTTAATACCATTTCTGCCAACTCTGTCAAATGCCTTGAATAGATCTAGTAAAATACTGCCAATTTAACCTCCCTTGTCCATTTCATCTAAAATATCTTGCATATAGCCCACTAACTGAGATTCACATGATAATGCTTGCCTATAGCCATGTTGTCAATATGGAAACACCTGATTTTTTTTTTTTTTTTTAATTGGTTTTGTAGTATTTTCAGTACCTTCCTGACTTTCATCTTCCCATTTGTGAACTAGAGTATTATTGTATTGTCAGCTTCCACCTATTTATTTAGCATGAGAGTTATTCCTGTCATGCATCTGCTATCAGTATCACCTATTTTTATCCCCTCACCCAGCAGACACTAACCTAAAAAAAGGCACAACACAAATACCAAAAATATTGTACGGTATGTGTTCATCTTTTTTGTGTTCTTTGATACCTGCCACCACTATCTATGGAAGGTGTTGAGATAAATTTCTCTGTCCTCCCTTAGTTTCATTTTTCTTAAATAATTTTCTGTATTTTCCAGACTGAAAGAAACACATCTTCCCTCTTTCTTACCTGCTTGAACATCATCTAACTACTGCACTGGTGCATTCTTATCACATATACTTTACATTTTCCTAAAATATCTCTTCAGTTTCAAAATACGTGTCTTTTAATAATTGTACCTGTAACCACCTCAATTTTTTGCTTTGGTTTACTGAACCCTCTAATATCCATCAAAACTGTTTCTTAATCACTGTTTTTTCAGGTACTTGGTTCTCAACAAGGTTATTTTGAGACTTTATTAGGAAGATATGAATTATGCACACTTCCCTTGTTCTTTGCCATACCACTTGTGTAAAGCCTTGTTTCTTTTCTAAATTATTTACAAATCTCTGCTTCCTTTTAATTTTAATCTTAGTTCCTTCCCAGTCCAAATCTGGTAAGTTTAGTCTCTACTAATAAAGACCAATTTTTATTTGCCCCTGAGCCTTGAAAATGAATTTACTTTTCTTTCAAGTGCACAATCTTAAACATTCTTCCATTAAAGTAACTAGCAAAAACCTCTTTTTTTTCACTCAAAAAATCCGCTTTTAGCAACGAATAACTAAAATTCATGAACATCAGCTAGCCAACATGAAAAATGCTCCACCAATTTCTCCTCTCTCTCTGCTTTATAGGCTAAAACCACCAGGAATAATACCATTGTCTAGCAGTCTTTCCTCTAACCAATATTGAAATAGACAGGGAGGCCAATAAAAAATTTGACATATTTGAAAAATTTGGAATCATGATGATCATTGCTGATGACTTCTTTCTGTCTTTATTTAAAATTGATATTTCTTGGCATTTTCATTACTTTGATTTAACAGCAATACAAATGTCTTAATAGTAACCATTATTTCGAGGAACTTGGTAAGTGCATTTTTTCAGAACCTACACTTTAACTAATACAGCCATAATTGCCTGGTGGTCACTTCAAGCATGATATCGTATATGAAAAGATATGTTTGACAAGTTTCTAATTATACTGCAATAATAAAACCTTTGGCTTTATCCAAGCATAAAAATCTGACCAGTTTTGAAGGTACTTCTTCTTTTTCATTTTGGTCTCTATGGACCATGTGGCTATTAACTCTGGTGAGCTATCTTTTTATCCCAATATTCTTTCATCCTTGCACTGTGGTTGTCTTTTCTTTCTTGGGTCCATTTCACCCCAGATCCAGGATGCAGTGTTTTGGTTATTAGTTTCTTGAGAGTATCTGATGCTTCACTCAATGTTCTGTACTCATCCCTGTTGTAAATGTCATTGAGGTATACCCGCAGTTGCTCAAGATCTTTTCTGACTAACCTTGTCCATTTTGTGTTAGTCACTTTCCCTCTAGAGATGGTGTTGAAGATTTTGAGGTGAGTTTATGATTATCCATCTGAACTATGTGACCAAAGAACATTAATCTTCCTTTTACATGACTGTTGTAAAGCTCTCCATTTGTTGGTATAGTTCATTATTATGTCCGAGTCTGTAATTACCTTCTTCTTTGACTGGACCCATGATTTTTTTCAAGATCTTATGTTCCGTTAGTTTCAGTTTTCTGGGTTGTCCCTTTATATCCATGTTCAAGCACTCTGAAACATACAGTACTGATGGTCATATTTCAGTATTATAGTGCCTGAGTTTGACGTTAAGCGAGAGGGATTTGGATCCATACATGTACTTACAAGTGTAAAATGTTCTCTGGCACATCTGCTATTCTTGGCTAAGTCCTCATTGATGTTTGGAGTTATCTATTCTCCAGATATTTGAAGGCATTAGTACTTCATAACATTGGGATTAAGCTTGGTGCATTTCTGATCTTAGTGATGAATTAGTTTTTGTTTATGGAAATCTTTAACTATAGTTTTGCTGCTATGTTGTCGAGGGATGATATTTGTTAAATAGCTTCCTCCATACTAGATACTAGGAGAGTGACGTCATCTGCAAAGGCCAGGCAGTTTACTAATAGTTTACCCTTTCTGTAAATGATTCTCAACCCAAGGCCATCTATTAGTGTGTTCGTTTATTCACGAATAACCTTTACCAATAGACAGTTAAAGAGGATTGGTGACAAGCTGTCCCCTTGTCTAACACTGGTTCCAATTGAATGACTTTGATAGTTCTCTTCTAAATTTTGGATGTAGTGTTAGTTAGAGTCTTATTCAAAAGGTTTAAAGTTTTGCTGTCAAACCTTATGTCAGTGGGCATTTGAAGAGGGCTTCCTTGTCAACAGGGTCATAGGCTTTCTGAAACTCAATGAAGGTTGTCACATAGGGTGAGGAACTGAGGTTCTTGTGGGTGAGAATTGTTTTGCGATTTAGGATCTGTCTGTCTTCCAGAAACCAGATTGACATTATCCTGTACAAGAATCTAATTGAGCCTCTACTCTGATGAATAGTGTGACACAGATAGAAGGGAGATCTGACTTTAGGTCTGACTTATCTCCCTTCTTGTGAAGCAGGTGGATGATAGCACAGATCCAATCAATAGGTAGTTTTCTGTCAGATATGATCTTTTGTATACTATAGATTGACTCATCACCGTGTTTCCAAAATCCTGCAAGGATCCCACCTGCTGCTCTATTGGATTTGAGTTCAGAAATGATCTTTTGGATATCCTCCTTGGTTGGTGGGAGGAAGTTCAGTTTATTGGCATTTATTGATTCCAATTTTTGTTCATCCTGTGGTTTCTCAGTGTTGAGGAGGTTTTTAAAGTCGTCCTTATTGCTTAGTTTCAACTCCCCATCCAGACCCCATAGATGAAGTGTCAGAGATGAGAGCGGAGTAGGGGGTTATTCGAGATTTAAATTACTGGCAGAAATCTCTAGTGTTGTTCTTCTGGAAATCTTTCTCAGTTTTTGAAGGTACTAGTTTTTATTTTTAATATTTTTTTTTCTTTTTCTTCTTTTTTTTTTTTAAATATTAAGCACTCCTTAACCTATCATAAGAATATACTACTTAAAATTTTACTTCAAGCTTACCTTTAAACATACACTCCTCTTATATTTTTTTTTTCCTTCTTCACTTTTTATATTTAAGATACTGCCTTTTTATTATATGGTTTGGCAACTTGTGCATTGTTGATAGCCTTTTAATTTAAACTGTGTAATTAAGACAATTTATAATGAAAATGGTAGATGAGTACTTGAGTTTCTTCCAGCTACTCAAGATTTTTTCACAAAAGTCACAAATATTGGACATTTCAAAGCAGTTTGCAATTTAATGTCTCCTGCCAAAGACAACTAGGCAATTTAGCAAATATTTTCTCTTAGTTGCTTCCTATAATACATGAACACAAACAGCCATTGTTTTACATGGCTCTATTATAATTGTAGATTTTGTTTAGGATTGTTTCAGAAAGGTATATCGTTTAGCGGCTCAGCACTTGTGCCATGGGCTATAACAGAAGCCCAGCGAGAAAAGGCAGATAAGTTAGCCATTCTGGTTGGTTGTGAATCTCGTTCTTCAAGAGAGACTCTTCAGTGCCTGAAAGAACGCCCAGCAAGAGTTCTTACTGAGATGACTGAGCATTTTCAGGTGTCGTATTTAAAATCTACTTGGAATTATTATGACTTACTTCAATTGGGATGGTATTAGAGATAAGGGGGATGAAGACATTGAAGTACCCATTCTTGATAAAAAAAATTTATCCAGTGGCAAAAGAAACAAAAATATTGTTATAATGACTTAATTTTTAATTTCGTCTCACAACGCAGGTTTGGCGTTACAACCCGTTTACCCCTTTTGGACCCACTGTAGAGCATACAGGAAGTACACCATTTCTTAGTAAACATCCTGCACAACTAATGGAACAAAGTTCAGTGTATGATGTACCTTGGCTTGCTGGGCTGACATCAGAGGAAGGAAATTATCCAGCAGCAGGTATCTGTAAAATCTAATTAATTTTGTTTTTAATCATGAAATAAGATATACAAAAGTGATGTAACATGATTGGAACTGGTAATCGATTTTCTAGTTCAACATTAATGGATACGAACTGTGTCAAACGTTCACAATAACTTACTAAATACCATTTCTTGGTGGAGTTGGGATGAATGAGGCTAAGGCACCCTTGAATGGCAGATGTATCATTCAACACCTGCACTCAGTTTTATATGATTGAAGCTGATAAATATTAAAGTCAGCTCAACATAACTTTCTGATATCAGCTACATGAATTATTTGAAGAAAATAAAATAAATGCTTCTACGATTTTCCATTTAAACTTCTTTTCATTGTTCATTTAACAGGCAATTTTATGAAATTCCTTGCTGTGGGTTGGTGACCAAAAAGAAATATTGGCAAATGTGAAATAAAGAAGTTAACTGTGAACCACTGTTATAATGTCCCATAAACAATTTGATTTAACCACCTCGGAACTTTTCTTTTTACTACAGAATAGTTGCTAAATTTGGATTTTTAACTTTAGTTTCATTACTAGAAGCCAACTTTGAATAATTTCCATCCATTGTGATCTAAATCACCATCATATCTTGAACATTTTCTCTTTGCTACAACTGTACATTGGTCACTCTTCAGGTCAAATTCCTTCCGATTTCAAATTAAAATTTTTTGGCACTTTCTTCAAAAATCTTCATACATTTTTCATTGATCCCAATATAAGAAACTATACTCTGGTATATGGAAAGGAATCAGTTTACTGCATTATTGTTTCATAAAAACAGGTGGTATAACCAAAAGATACAGTCACAAAATATTTTGAAATTTAATTTTAACTGTAATGAAGTATATGCCCCAGTGGTAATTTTCATACACACCTATATTTGTTCTTTTAGAAATTTAATTTTGAATTTTTTAATTGCTTTTGCAAAATTGATCCTCACTTCTCTTGATAATTCATCCTAATCCTTAACTCGCTTAGCTATAAAAGAAAATATTTTCACTCCCTTACAACTGAAATTTAGTGTCTGCTTATAGTCATTTCACTTTCTCCTGTCTTTCAATGACTCCCAATCCAGCTCCTTTACCATAATAGTTGCAGTACTATGGTTTTCTGCATAAGTTCACACAAGCAAATACAGCTGCCCTCCTAGACTCCCCCATCAACTCTTTGTTAATTATAACTATAGAATTTTTATGTTAGTGGTGGTGTAGTTTGGGACTCACGTTTTGGCTATCAAATACAGGAGTTGGAGGGAGTGCAGAGGAGGGATGCCAGATTTGTCTTTGGAAATTTCCACAGAAAAAACAGGAACTAATATGATAAAGGAGTGGGAATCACTGGAGGATAGAAGGAGAGTGAAGAGAGTAACAGGAGTGTACAAGGCCTATACTGGTGATGAAGTGTGGAAAGATATTGGTGGGAAAATTAAGAGAGGTGCTTGGGAGGGTAAGGTTGACCATGACCACAAGCTGGCACTTGATTTCTGGCATAAGGGTGTGGGAAAAATTTCTTTCATAGGAAAGGGTGTAAGGGACTGCAATAAATTGCCAAGAGAAGTGATGAATAATTTACTGGAACACTGAAGGAATTTAAAGTAAAAATTAGTAGAGGGCAAAAGTAGGTTGGAACAGGAAAGGATAAAGAGGGGTGTGTACGGAGCTTGCCACTGGAGTGGGCACTCCATCACAACTTTATCAGTTATATTAAGTATTAAGTGACAGCTATTTTATTGATATGTATTATGAACAGATCTTCTTTTGAACAGGATTGTCAAATGTTATGTCAATTTCTTCCTGGAATTTAATCTTGTCACCCATAAGACACTTAAGTTGTTGTCAAATCCTATTGAACATCCTTTTTCTAAATATCTGAATCCTTGTCAAATAAATAATAATAGCTTGCTACACTTGTAAACATTATTTATCCTGCTTTTTACTGGTTGTTTCAAATGGAATTCGTAACAAAAAAAACATTGTTTACATTTACTCTACCAACATTGTTAAAATTCCCATTAGCAGGAGGGTCGTCTGTTAAGACCACACATGATAATTAATTTCTTCTGAGCATTAAATATTTTGTCCTAAATAGTTTAAATTACCATGAAAATTATTACCTATGACATTAAGGAGTAACCAAAAGCAAAACAAATTGTGTTTTTTTATCATAACCACTCTTGTTGAAATTATGATTAATCTTAATTGCTTTAGCCAGTCACAGATGAACACCCTCCAGTTTAAATTACATTCAAACATAGAAATTTAAAGTCCTCACCTTAAATAGATTTGTCTGAAAAATGTATAGATCCATTTATTAATAGATTTTGCGATGAACAAAACTGCATATATGAAGTTTTATCATAATTTAGGGATAAGCCATTAGCTGTCAACCAATTATCACACAATACATAATTTCCTTGCCATGTCATTTTGAATTTTTTGACTTCCCTACTCATTGTAGTCTATCACAATTTGAAATATAAATTTAGCATTTGATGAAACAGCACTTCCAACAAGACATCACAAAGTTAATATCATTCTCTCCCCCTCCTATTTCCTCTTCCCTCTTCATTTCTCACTCCCCCCTTTCCCCTTATTACATGATGTGGATTCCTGTCACCTCATTAACATGTGATGATGGTTATTGATAGCCTCACATCTTACATAAAAATTATACCAGGAGGACCGATCTTTACTCGGCATCTTTCAATTTCTGTTCAATATCCAAGATTTTGAATAAAGTATGATTAAAGTAAAAGGCTTGAAAGCTTCCTAGGTGTTTTGCGGCACACAGTTAACAAAAGAGAAGCTTAACTACAATCTATAGGGTTACTGGTACCTGAACCTTCTACGTAATCAGGTTAGAGCAGTTTTCAAGAAACCAGATACAAAAATTGCTCTTTTTTTAAAAAAAATAAAAAATAAAAGAATCACGTTAAAAACTTGAAAAGCAAAACGTTATCTATTTATGAAATTTCATCCAAATCACTAGATACCTCATAAATTGCTTACAAAGAAAAATGCTATTCTTATGTTAAACAGAAATCTTAATGCCAGTCAGGGATTAATTAATGGTGCGAGATTTGTGGTAATTAGGGGATTCTACGATAACCCTTGATCATGGATTCTCATGTAACTCGATGAGAAAAATTGAAAGTAAAAAATATTTTTTTATATATATCTCGCTTAGTTCTCAAGATATCGTATTTCAAAATTGATGTGGTTGGTTGAAATGTGACGTGGATCAGAAGATAAATTTTACCATAGCCAAGTTTGGTGATGAATTCGTATGAAACTCGTCAAGACAAATCGAAAATAAAGAATTTATTTTTCTGACATCTCAAGTAAACAGTTTAGTATTAGATATGGCCTGGACCAGAAAAATAATCCACCAAAAACTCTATGTCTATATGGTGGAAATGTACTTTCATTGTTTTATTTTGTTGTTAGGTTGAAATACGGCCTGGACCAGGAGAAACGTCGCCAAAGGCACAAGGAACTATACCTATAACTGATTTTTGACATGCTATATCTCGAAAACCAAGCGAGATATCAAGAACATAAATTCTTTATTTTTTATGTGTTTCGTCAAGTTCTATAAGAATTCATCATCAGATTGTGACGTCACGGTGATGATAGAACATCATCAGTGCTAAATTCATTCGCTCCGATAAAACTATGCTCATACAGTCATACGTCATGTGGTAGTATTTAATGACAAACTAACAACCACTTTTTATGGTCAAAAAGTAAATGATGATTACTTTATAACTGGTACCGGTAATATTATTTTCAAAGAAGTTTCTGTAAAGAATCACCTCAGACAAAACCAATGATAAATTTTTAATTATCTTCCTTTTTAAATGTTTTACAATTAAACTTGCAGTGCTAATATTTCCATGGGTCAGCCAGTATACAAGAACTGTTCATTTAAATATTCTTTGAAATCAAAGAAACTATTTGGAGGCTTTCTGGTACCTGAATTGTCTACGAGGTGGCACTAGTGCCGTTTTCGAGATACCAAGTGAAAAAATCATTCGTATTTTGTAAACTCGGTTTTTTTGTAGAGGAGACTACTATTTAGGTAATCTTAAAAGTCAAAACGTTATCTAAATTTCAAATTTCATCCAAATTGTCATAGCCGTTTCCGAGGTATATATATAAGAATTGCTCGTTTAAAGATATAAGATATATGAATTTGAGTTTTCTGTTGTGTCACATTGTAGATAACTTGATAGGTCGGGTACAATAGTGGATCTCAATTAGAAACATGACATATATTAGTCCACATCTATTTAACTCTTTCAGAAAACTGTCTACCACCCTGCATCCTTACAATTATTGTAGATAATAATTCTTAATTTAGTGTGATTAACAATTACAGCAGTCATCAGTGGAAATGTCATCTTTCATAGTTTAAAAAAATCCTTATTTGAAATATTGATTCAATTTTATTTCTAACCTCTCTGTACAGATTTTGTGACTGATGAGGAACTGATGAAATACCTAGACATTCACTTTGTGGAACTATCTCCATTTCTCTTGGATTACAACTACACTGTTCCAAAAGAGCTGCAAAAAGATATTGCAGAAAAAATTTTATTGCATTATTTAGGAAGTAAGCGTATATCAGAAGAGACGAAATTTGAGTTAATACAGGTAATAAACTAAAAGTAGCTCTAATACAAATAAAACCAAATTTTCTTCAGTAGTTGATAGAATCTTGTAAGTTATGAATCTGAATGAGGTGTAAAATGAAATATATGGAACTGGGTTATGAAACTTGGGCCAGGCTGTTACTGGCATAAGACAAAATAGATTATGTGTATCAAATATGGAAATTGGAAGAGACAATAACTATATTGTTTATTGAAATTATCATATAACTCATTAGTAACAGATTTCATATGGGATGTGTTATGGAGGTAACCGAAAGGCATCAGGAAGGTACAGAGTTGCAGGTATGTACATGTATTAAGAGGGATGTGTAATTTGTTGACAAAGAATCTGGAAGGAAAGAGGTCACCAAGACCATAATTGATTTCAATCATATGGAAGTGGGGTAGTTTGTCATCAATGTAGTTAAGCCCTGGAACAAATTTTCTTATGATATACGAACAACATATCTGTGAGTTTAAAGCAAAAATGACATAAGTAGGCATGCAAGGATAAATTACATAAGCAACATTGAAATACCATTATTATAATTTATATTTTTATCAGTAATAAATTCAAAGAAATATGTTTAAAAAGTCAAATTTCATAACGATAAATAGTTGCAGCCACCATCCTCCTGTATAATAGATCTGAAAGCACTTCAAATACATCAGAGTGAAGTTTTCTCATTGGCCAGTGTGGACTACCCGTTGCATGGTGATTATGATCAGTGCATGATACTTGTAGTCTGTATTCATTGTGTATATAGCATAAAAAAAGACAATAATGAGTTGATTACATTAATTTTTGTCTATACACTTTTCAAATTTCTCCCTTTAAGAACAGAATAGAATAAAATTAATAATTCTGTAACTACATTGTACTGTATTTAGCATCTTCATAAATTTTTGTTAATTTTTAAATAATTTCAGTGTGTACATACTTCAAATATAATCTAATAAATGAATTTGAGATATCTTCACTTACAGCTCAAGTCCAAAATTAGCTCGTACCTGTATTACCATTACAAGCTTCTGATGCCAAAAACACAAAAGCAAATTCTCTACAATTTCATGTCTGTCCATAAGTCACAGGTTCATAACTCTGTTACCTTTGAATTGTTTGTGATGAAATTCCATATAATGAAGTGTTTTAAGGGATGTGAACCAGATCCATATGTACAGTCCCTGGCCAATTTATTAGACGCACTACAGTTTTTATGCAAATTTTGATTTGTGGCTAGCTAAATAAGTTTTTTAATACATAAATTGCAATAAAATTATTATGTGTAGTCTGCTTCATGACACAGGTGATATAACAAATAAATAAAACACAGTATTGGTTAAAGATATTTTATTTCAAATAATCGCAACAATATATTAAAATATTGTGAAAATGAAAACATTAGTTTTAATAACTTGTTGAGCCACCTTTCGCAGCTATGAGAGCCTTAATATGATGCAGCATGCTGTTGATGCAGGATTTACAGTGTCCTGCATTTGTGGATGATGATACCACGTATGGATGATCTTCTCCAAGAGCTTCGTTTTCGTCGTGATGACATCTTTTGTTGCCTCCCTCTTCATGAGTTCCCATACATTTTCTATGGGGTTCATGTCGGGACTGTTACCTGGTCAGTCCAAAAGAGGGATATTTTGTTCCTTCAGAAAGGTTTTTACCGACCTGGCTGTGTGACAGGGAGCGCCATTATGCATAAATTTAATGGTTCCCCATTCAGGAACAATTCTCTAACCTGCGGTATTAACCGTTTTTGCAAGACTTCTTTGCATGGTGTTGCCTCATTAGCTATGCCTTTAACCACATAAAGACGTCCTGTACCCTTGCCGCTGATGACAGACGAAATCATCACCATTGTTGGGTGTTTTACGGTCTGAATAATGCAGTCGGGATGGAATTTTTCTCCTCTTCGATGGCACACATGCTGACATTTGTTACTTAAAATTTAAAACGTGCTTTCATCGCTGAAGCATCCCTGTGAAAATCAATAAACTTAATTAATATATAATGAATAAATGTACATAGCATCTATAATATCGTAAATAATAATTTTAAAGTTAAATTACCGATCTCCAGTAGTCCACATCCTTATTACACCACTTTTTAGCCCACTTCAGACGTTTTGCTTTCATTGTGGCTGTTAGCTTGGGTTTTCTAGCAGGTCGACAAGCCTTAAAATCAATATCCTTCAACTTTCTGCGAACAGTGCGTTCAGATGCATTCACATCAGCCTCTTCCAGTTGAGATTTTATCTGTTTTCTACACAAATTCTTTTGTGAAATCTTTCTGACCTTGGGGTGAAATTTGGCTTTCTTCCACATTTATTCTTCCTTCTGGGGCTCAATTCTTCACCTGAATCAATTTTCTTCTTTATGCGCCTCACGCTAGCATCGGATAATTTCAACCTTCGTGAAATTTCCGGATTGGAATACGTTTTTGTATTAACGAGGGCTTTGAATTCTGCTTTCTTACGTGGTGTAATATCTCCTCTTTTACCCATCTTAAGGCCACAATCAGTAATATCTGATTACTAAACAATCACTTGTGATGTCGATATTACGCAAATGATAATAAAAGTGAACAAAGAAACAGAGCAATTACACGCGAGAATGCCATTGAATTGATCCGTACCTGTACACTGTACTATGCACACTGATAGCCACAATAAGTCTACAATCCAATGTCAAATACCAACAATAGACATAAAATTAAACTGCCCTAAATAAATGTTATAAATTTTATGATTAATTGCATGAGAAATAGTACTCAACACGTAATTATTACAAATAATACTAAAGATTTGCAGTGCGTCTAATAATATGGCCAGGGACTGTACGTACTCAAAAATAATAATAGAATATGGTTAATAGATGATGTAGGTACACTTTATAGGAGTTTCACTAATGACAGTAGAGTAATGATAGTGGGAGGTATAGGGAATAATATTAACAGGAACATGAATTTTAGTATAGAGAATGACCTGAGGAAAGTAGTAAAGGAGGCTTAGTATACTGGGGATGAACTCATGCAGGTCCTAAGTCATCATGACGCTATAAGGTGGGAAAATGTGGAAACGAGGGTGCTACTTGGAAAAAGGTATTAATTCTGTTCTGGGTGTTGGGCCTGTGGACACCATTGGTAGCTGAGTTTTCACTAAACATTGCCTATGTTTTAATAGAAGGGGCAAGGGGGTACTTTAAGAGTTGTTAGCTAAATCTGTAAGGCAACCCATTTCCAATGATGATGGGGTCAGAACTGTGCCTTTTTAGGTTAGGGGATGCTGATGAGGGATAGAGATAGATGATCAAAGCTATATTGACAGTAAAAATAACGTTTTTAAAAGAAATAAAGGAAGCTGTTGGAACGATAAATGAAGCGGAAGGTGAATGTTAATGCTAAAAATATCACGAAACTGGTAATAATATTGTTACTGGTGGACTGTAGTAATAGGATTTTAAAACTTGATAGAGGTACATAAACCTCATGTAATTACAGGATTAGAGTCTTTTTATATGAAGAAGTACTAGACATTGAGGTTTTTCCCAATGGTAACAGAATTTACCACAGAGATAGAGGAACAATTGGTGGAGGGGTATACATACTGATTAGTAAGGACTACCAGAGTCAGTAGTGTTAATAGATCATGACCATGAGTTACTTGGGGTAGTAAAAAAGAAAAAAATCAAGGTATTGGCTAACTGCCATAGGGGGAAAATGAATGATGGAGATGAGGATCTTGGGGAGAAACTAAATTCACACTTAGAGTTTAGAATTGAAAGTAGAATGGTAATTATTGGTAACAATTTAAATTTACCACACATGAACCCATTATGAAATAAGATTAATAACACAAGGGAACAGAGATTTGAAAATACCTTAGTAAAGGAAAGAGACTTTACGCAAGTAGCAGAGCAGAACACAAGGGGACAGAACATGTTGGCTAACTTCCTAATAAACCTTAGTGATAACCTTGTGGGTTATCAAGTAAATGAAGGAATAAGTAAGAGATCATGAAGCTGCTTTGATGGAGATTAGAGCATTCAGTAAAACATTGGCCAAAATTGAAGGGGCAAATAAATACAATTATAAAAAGGCATCGATTTTGAAGTTGTAGAGAGATTTCAGAGAAATTTTTGGCAAATAGAAGGATGACGCAGGTACATTGGAGTCTAGGCGAGAAGAATTCAAGGAAATAGTAAAAAAAAATGGGTGAAGAAATATTTATCCCAAAACAGAAAATTGAGGAGTACAGAACCGGCATACATTAATATAAAGGTGGGGATTGATAAGAAGAGATCGTAACAGATTTAAGAGACAGCTTGTCATGACAAAACATTACATGGGGTTAGTATGTAACTGCTTACCCTGAACTTTGACTGTTTGTGTGGCCTACGGGTATATTGTCATTTGATCTTGCGGTCACGTTAAGCTGATAACCTTAGCTTCAGAAGGTAGGTTTAAAATAATGTCTACTGTAGAACTTCCAAATAAATTTCACAAATTGTATCCTTCAAAATAATTACATCACTTGGAGACCAATCTACAGCATCCTAACTTCTTTTCCAAAATAATTGATTACAGGTATAAACTGTAATACAAGCCACAGTGAACTACCGAAAACACCTAATTAATGAAAAATCAGCTTCATCGAGAGCGAGTCTACTCCATCATTTAATGTACTGGTCAGACAAACATGCCTGACTGGCTAGCCACGAGTATATGTTTTACTTCCTGTTCCTGTCCACTGCTCATGCCAAATCAGCAGCACAACATGCATGACCTACTCCCAACGAGTGCTTCCCAAAGACTGGTCCCACCCTGGTTTCCAGGGGTCTATTTATAGGTGATCTAGGGGATTCCCCAACATCTCCAGGGATTTTTTTGTTCATTTAATCGTATTTTTCCTGTGATCTATCTCAATTTTTTTATGATGTCAAAATCAATCTCTATTTAAAAAAATCTATCTTTAAAAGCTTAGCTGCAAAAAAAAAATAAAAAATAAAAAAAAAAAAAAAAAAAATATTTAAGTGGTAAATCTTAAATTTCCTTTCACCTTCAAAGTATTAGTACCATGGTGTTGAAACTAATTTTAAAGTGATCTGCTAATTCTCCCCTTTCTTTTACCGGCTTATTTTGTAGTCTATTTTAGTGTAATTCAAAACTCCAAATTTCAAAAATCTATATCTTTTAAAGTATTGAATCTACAAGCCTGAAATATGCTTTAAATGATTCTACATAGAATTTTCTATAAGATGTGAAATTGTATAGCCACTAACTAATCTCATTCATATGATTTCAAAATTCCTTCTTAACCTGTCTCAGATCTATCTTCTGAAATTTCACAATTAGAAGAAACCATTTACATGAATTTGTCATTAATTTACTATATATATATTTTATCTTGAAAACTAAGGGCTCAGGAATTATTTAACTGTTTATTTCGACTATTGCATCATGAGGTTGATTCAACTTCAAAAGCAATCATCTCTTCGGTAGCATTTTATACCTACAAAGTGTCATATTTTGTTTTAATCCTTATTATTACTGTACATCTGAAAATGAATGTAGCATGTTCTATTATAAAATACCGGGCATGAAGTAAAATTTCAAGAAACGAGGCTACTGTGGAGAGAAGACCAGTGGTGGCCCCGACGGGTGAAAGAGGCAGCAGAAATTTAAAAAAACACCAAAAACATCAACGAAGATAGCGGCCTCTAACTCTGCAATGCTTGGCGCTCGTTGCTATGTCAACATAAACAGTATCTCTGACGAAGGCTGGAGGATAGCAGCCGAAAGCTTAGGTAATGAAATAAACAACACGGCAAAACCCGAAAGTCAATTAATCATGAACAAAGATGGCCGTGGAAGTCTGAGGAATCATTTAACATACCTCTACAGGGAGGATATATTCTACGAATGTAGAAAATTCTCAAAACTACGAGAAAAAAGAGCGCGAAAACTTAGCCAACTTACTTTCTTACTGCGCTGCAGGGACGAAGATGTCTTACCATCATTTCTGAAGATCCGACATCACATTGGAACAAGAAAAGCAGCACGGATTCTGCGGAAGACAGGATTTATGCTTCTGCGCGAAAGGATATGACAGACGCGATTGGAGCTGGCTCACTTAGAAGGTAACTTATACAAACTACATCTACGGTTATCCGCACATCTCGAAGCTCCTGATTGGAATACGTTGGATTCAGTTTCATCGAATTACGCGTTGCAAGTGCTGAATAATACTAGAGAGGCACAGATTTGTAAATTTCAAAAATTCAAGGCAGAACAACAACAACATACTAAAATTCCGCAACTGGCCCATACAGTGGTAAATCTCACGGACGGGGAACTAGATAAAGCAACAATATCTTTGCTATTGAAAGGTCTTAATTTTGCCCCGGTACCCACACATTTGCCAACTTTAGATATCATAGCGGGCATTGAGAGTGCCATTGTGGGGTTAGAACCCTATCAGGCAAATAACATCCAACAGGAGACAGCTCGCAAACTTGCCCACGCAAAACTACCACGCAGCAATCTATCTAGCGAAGAAAGATCAGCCTTGCAGGTATTACGGCAACGTGATGATATTGTGGTTCTCCCAGCTGACAAGGGGTATGCAACCGTAGTAATGAAAGCACTGGACTACCACAATAAGATTACGAACTTGCTGGCAGCAAAACCTACGAACCATTAAGCAGAAACCCACTACAGAAGATTAGGACAGAGGTGGCCCGAAGAGTTAACACCTCCAAAGCGATTGAGCAGGAGGACAAGAAAAACCTAAAAGGAAACAATTGCATGCTGCCTAGGTTCTATGGATTGCCCAAAGTGCACAAAGAAGAGGTTCCCTTACGTCCGATTGTGAGCGCGGTCAACTCACCTACTCATCCACTTGCGCGGTATGTTGCCAATAAACTGAAACATCTCACGGAAGATATCAGATCAGCTGTAAAGAACTCAGCTCACTTTATACAAATTATTGATGATCTGACGTAAGAGAAGACTGATGTCATGCTGAGTTTCGATATTGTCTCATTATTCACTAATGTGCCGGTAGACGAAGCCGTTGCTCTAATACGTGCTAAACTTCTTGCACAAGGAAAGTCTACTGAGTGGGCTGACCTGACAGAATTCTGCCTTAAGTCAACTGTGTTCCAGTACGGTGGTCAACTTTATGCTCAAGTTGAAGGTGCGGCAATGGGCTCGCCACTTTCACCTGTAGCCGCCAACATTTTCATGGAATCATTCGAGATGAAGGTGCTTAACAACGCGCGCCTAAAACCTACAAAGTGGATCCGTTACGTTGATGACACTTTTGTCATCTGGCCTCATGGTAAGGAGAGTTTGCAAGAGTTCTTAAACCACCTGAATAGTGCCCACCCAAAAATTCAGTTCACTATGGTTGTGGAAGAAAATGGACAACTGCCATTTCTCAATGTCCTTGTTCACAAGCGAGGCGATGGAAGTTTGGGTCACACTGTGTATCGCAAGGCGACCCACACTAATAGGTATCTGCACACCATGTTGCACCATCATCCGGCAACGAAGAGAGGCGTATTGACATCACTCAACTTAAGAGCTAAGACAGTATGTGACTCGGAAAGTCTGAATGAAGAAATGGAGACACTTACAAAAATATTCCAAGCCAACGGCTATAGTGAATCTGAGATCAGGAAGGTTTTAAGACCCAAAAAACCTATGGGAGACGTCAACTTATCCCATGATATTAATGTACCAACAAAATTCACCTGTCTCCCATACATACAGGGTATCACAGACCGGATTGGGAAATTGTTAAAGCAGGTGGAGGTGCGAATAGTATATAAGGCTAACTGCAAACTTGGTCAGTCACTGACAAAGGTAAAAGACAAATTACACCCACACCAGCTGATGGGTGTTTACGAAATCCCCTGCAGTTGTGGCAGTGTTTATATTGGTGAGACAGGTCGCACTGTGGCGGAGAGACTTAAAGAACATATCCGCCACTACAAATATAACAACAGTGACAAATCCACCGTAGTCCGCCATGCTATTAATACCGGGCATGAAGTAAAATTTCAAGAAATGAGGCTACTGTGGAGAGAAGACCAGTGGTGGCCCCCACGGGTGAAAGAGGCAGCAGAAATTTTAAAAAACACCAACAACATCAACGAAGATAGCGGACTCTTACTCTGCGATGCTTGGCGCTCTTTGCTATGTCATCATTAACAGTATCTCTGACGAAGGCTGGAGGATAGCAGCCGAAAGCTTAGGTAATGAAATAAACAACGCGGCAAAACCCGAAAGTCAATTAATCATATTATAAAATAGGCAGAATCCTATATAGCGGTAATGTTTAAAAATGTTTTGATCAAATATCACTATTTACTTCAACATATTGCTTGAAGACGGTAACTTTGATGTTTTATTGAAGTTAGGCCGACACTCTTTAAACAAATGTTTGTGATATATTCAGGTTATATGACAAGCTAGGCAGTATGGAATACTTGAAACTACTAAATAAGGAATTAGCAATAACAAAGAAGTTGGAAATATATCACAAAAATTTGTTTAAAGAGTGTCGACCTAACTTCAATAAAACAGCAAAGTTACAGTTTGATAAAAAATGTTGCATATGCATTTAGAAATTTCTATGGCTATGTTAGAAAACTGAGGGGAATGGATGATGTTGAGACAGTTACAGACAATGATTGAAAAGAGTTTGATGATTTGAAAAGGTGGAGAATTTAAGTAACTGGTTTATTGAGACCATTAGGACTATGATTCAAGAATGAGATGGTGTAAATCAGATAATGAACTTATCCACAAAGTTAGAAATGAGCAGACTAAGAAATTTGAAATTCATCCTGAGGATATGAAGAAACTAAGAAAGCTAAAAAGGAATAAATTGCCTGGCGTAGTTAATATCACTACCAATGTCTTGGAGATATCAGGATGTGATATTGTACCTTATCTTGAAATGTTATTTAAATTGATTCTCAATACTTGCTTCTTACCAGAGGACTGGAAAAGTGCAATAGCAGTACTGGCTCATAAAGGAGGGGTGACAAGTAGGAATTAAAATTATATAACAATCTAACATGAATGATAGATAAATTAATGGAGAGTTTGAAATGCAATCACATCAGAAATGTCTGTTAGCAACATAAGTGGTTTTCAGGACAACGGCATTACCTTAGGCATGGATATTTATGTGAATATTAGTTAGTAAGTTATATGCAAGATATTTCAGATGAAGTGGGCAAGGGAGGCCAAATTGATAGTGTAGTACTAAATCTTTCAAAGGCTCTTAACAGAGTGAGCCATAAATGGTATTAAGGAAGGTAAAAACTATCAGAGTGGATGAAAAAGTGATTTACTGGGTAGAAGAATTATTAATATGCATAAAACAAAAGGTTAAGGTAGGAAATGCAGTATCAAAAGAGGTTGAAGCGAAAACGAGAGTGTCACAGGGTAGCATATTAGGATCATTGCTATTTTTTATTATAATGGCTTATTGTGTTGGTGATACATTATCAGAAATTATGTTGTTTGCAGATGACATCTACACTAATGTTATAAATGTGAAAGTAACTCTGTCTGTATGTCTGTGTGTTATGTTTTCAGGGCTAAATGGGTAATCCAATTTTGATGAAATTTGACTAGGAGATAATGTTTTATAATTAGGAATGACTAAGGGTATTTTATTGTGTAAAAATAATATATTTTGTTATGGAATTTTGATAACTTATTGATCAATGATGGATAGATGCATTGCATATTTAGGATTCTATAATGCTCTGTGATAATGGGGGCTGTTGGCTCAGTGGTTAAGTCACTTCGGTCAGCTGTAGCATGTGGTCACATCACACTTTTCTTGCTGTGTTGTGTGGTTAAGTGCCTATGGAGGTAAATACAAGCAAAATCTAGTAACATTTAACAGTCATGGAAGTAAATCAATTTGTTTAAAAATCGACTCTAAAATTCTCTTTTGTGTATTGGTATATGTGACCAATAGCAATCGAAATTGATGAGTGGCTATATAGTAAAATCATACACGAGAAGAAACTGTGCACAGTATCCACGTGGACTTCCTTGTGAATGTTATATATGTCAAGTTAAAATAGATAATAGATTAATTAATGATAAATGAAGAAGAATGCCTCCAAATCCTGAATAAAACCACTCAAAGAAAATTTGTATACAGCAATGATGAAGTGACCAACATTTCCACATTAAATTAAATTAAATTGAAATGGAGCACATGTTCCGGTGGAAATTTCCCTTCCCCCTTTTCTGCATCCACCTGCATTTACCCTTTACAATTTTTAACTTTAAATTCTTTCAAAGTTTTTGGCAAAAATTACCTACAAAAAAACCTTCCTACACCCTTGTGCCTGAAATCGAGCTTGTGGTCATGGTCATCTTTTCCCTTCCATGCATTACTCTCAATTCTTACACCAATATCTTTCCATGCCTCATCACCAATATATGCTTTGTACACTCCCATGACCCTCTTCACTCTCCTTCTGTCTTCCAATGAGTCAATTCCAGCTCTTTTATCATATCTGTTACTGATTGCATTCTGTGATAATTTCCAGAAACAAATCTAGCAGCCCTTCTTTGCACCTTCTCCAACTCCTGTAGGTGCAAAGCACATACAGGTCTAAATATAAGACATATAAGACTAAGGTGAAATTGAAAAGAAGGAAATTTCAAATGAATAAGAGGTATGAGGAAGATTCTAAATGTTATTACATAAATGCAAAGGGGGGGAAAAAGCTTAACTGTTTGTTCAACCTTGTATGACAACATTTGATTTCTATGGCGGACAGTTGTAGAACAATGCCCATTTAATTTTTTTTTTTTTTTTTTTTTGCCTCCGCCACACACTTTTAGTGAATCGCGGAGTAATAGTAATAGTAGTCTTTAAGCCTCAACAACATCAAGGTCATTAGAGGTGGGATGGGATTGAGGACAAGGAATGGGAAGGAATTCAGCCATGGCCTTTTGAAGGAAGCATCCCAGCATTCACCTTGAATGATTTGGGGAAACCATAGAAAAACCAATTCTGGATGCCCAGATGGGGATTTGAACTCACGTCCTCCCAAATGCGAGGCCAGAGTGTTACTGCTCACCCATGACGCTCAGTCCCACTCAGGCATACTTTGAGTCTACCTTAAATCTTAATGGACTAATGAATCAAACTAAAATGCGGTGCCTCAAAGAAAATCTATGGGTGGCATCTATAGAAATAGTGCTCCTGCAGGAAGTGGAATGGAATGTGCATTAAATGTCACAGGTTACAAAGAATTTAAGAATCCTGGTATTGTCAATCATCTAGGGTCTGCAATTTTAATGAAAGAGCGAATTAAAATCAAAGCTGAGGAAATTTTGAAAATGGAAGAGGGATAGCCTGCACAATAGAGGGAACACAAGTAATAAATATCTACATTCCCTCTGAAAATCAGAATAGAGAGACTATAAAACATATATATATATATATATATATATATACAAAACAGAGATAACACAAATCCTGACAAACACCTGTTATACACTCCTGGAAATTGAAATAAGAACACCGTGAATTCATTGTCCCAGGAATGGGAAACTTTATATACACATTCCTGGGGTCAGATACAACACATGATCACACAGACAGAACCATAGGCACATAGACACAGGCAACAGAGCATGCACAATGTCGGCACTAGTACCGTGTATATCCTCCTTTCGCAGCAATGCAGGCTGCAATTCTCCCATGGAGACGATCGTAGAGGTGCTGGATGTAGTCCTGTGGAACGGCATGCCAAGCCATTTCCACCTGGCTCCTCAGCTGGACCAGCGTTCGTGCTGGATGTGCAGACCACGTGAGACGACGTTTCATCCAGTCCCAAACATGCTCAATGGGGGACAGATCCAGAGATCTCGCTGGCCAGGGTAGTTAACTTACACCTTCTAGAGCACGTTGGGTGGCACGGGATACATGTGGACGTGCATTGTCCTGCTGGAACAGCATGTTCCCTTGCCGGTCTAGGAATGGTAGAACGATGGGTTCGATGACGGTTTGAATGTACCGTGCACTGTTCAGTGTCCCCTCGACGATCACCAGAGGTGTACGGCCAGTGTAGGAGATCGCTCCCCACACCATGATGCCGGGTGTTGGCCCTGTGTGCCTCGGTCGTATGCAGTCCTGATTGTGGCGCTCACCTGCACGGCGCCAAACACGCATACGACCATCATTGGCACCAAGGCAGAAGCGACTCTCATCACTGAAGACGACACGTCTCCATTCGTCCCTCCATACGCGCCTGTTGCGACACCACTGGAGGCGGGCTGCACGATGTTGGGGCGTGAGTGGAAGACGACCTAACGGTGCGCGGGACTGAAGCCCAGCTTCATGGAGACGGTTGCGAATGGTCGTCTCTGATACCCCAGGAGCAACAGTGTCCCTAATTTGCTGGGAAGTGGCGGTGCGGTCCCCTGCGGCACTGCGTAGGATGCGACGGTCTTGGCGTGCGTCCGTGCGTCGCTGCTGTCCGGACTCAGGTCGACGGGCACGTGCACCTTCCGCCGACCACTGGCGACAACATCGATGTACTGTGGAGACCTTGCGCCCCACATGTTGAGCAATTCGGCGGTACGTCCACCCGGCCTCTCGCATGCCCACTATACGCCCTCGCTCAAAGTCCGTTAACTGCACATACGGTTCACATACACGCTGTCGCGGCATGCTACCAGTGTTAAAGACTGAGATGGAGCTCTGTATGCCACGGCAAACTGGCTGACACTGACTGCGGCGGTGCCCAACCGCTGCGCAGCTAGCGCCCTTTGACGGCCAACACTGTTGTTCCTGGTGTGTCCGCTGTGCTGTGCGTTTGATCATTGCTTGTACAGCCCTCTCGTAGTGTCCGAGCAAGTATGGTGGGTCTTACACACCAGCGTCAATGTGTTCTTATTTCAATTTCCAGGAGTGTAGTTTCATACCTGCAGGAGATTTTAATAATGGTTTATCTCCAAAAGGACCAGTATCCTAATTTTAACAAATGCCAGTAATCTTGAGTACCTAATAAATAAGCTAAGTTTTTATTAGATAGTTTGGAAATTAAAAAAATGGACAAATCAACAGGTATATATTTATAATTGAGAGCACAGGAAACAGATGAGATAGAATCCAGCGAAGTAACATCAGTGGAGATCTGGCCAGTATCATTTTTAGACCACAGTGCATATAACTGCAAAATAAAATTGCTATGTCAAGAAATCTTTAGAAACGTAGGTCAATGGAAATTAAACATCCCCATCTCAAAAGACAAAGAGTTGGAACAAATGGTTGGTACTACTTGGACTCAATATAAAAAACGTACAATACAGATGTGCAAAGGTGATCACAATGTGTAATTCCGAGCATCAGAAATACATTGATAAATTTTGCCAGATGTTTGAAGAGATAAGAAAACAAAACAAAATAATTCCTTTTCATGGTCCTAAGCAAATTATGCACCAGTGACATAGATACCATTCAGAATACCAGAAAAATAAACGTACCATGGCCAGATTAAAAGACATCACTAGGAAAAAACTACTACTTTCTCAAAAACGAGCTAAAACTTGATCCATTCAACAAGAAGAAATAACTTCTATATTTCATTTCATAAAAGAAACACACTATGCAAGCATGATGCTTGTGAAAAAGTTAAAAACAGCAGAGGGATGTTATATTACCATTGAAAAAGGAATAAAGATTGAAATAAAAAAGTACCTGATGGAATGGTACACTGAAGAGCGAATTAATACTGATGAAGTTAGCAGTATGTTGCAAACCCAGTAATAGCAGAACAAGAAAATGCAATTCTGAATAGAGAAATCTCAGAGGAAGAAAAAAAATTTACTTCTAAAAGTAGTGCAAGAATGAAATCACCTGTCCTTGATGGCCTTCTGATAGAGTTTTATATAACATGTTAGAACCTGCTAAAATACAAGCTTATGAAAATGTGTATAGTAAGTTTCTAGCTATACAATCAGATCCAACTAAAAATGATAGAAGATTTAGTCATATTACTCCCTAAAAAATTGATAAGAAAAAAGTTGAAAATTTCAGACCTCTAACCCAGCTAAAATTAGACTATATAATAGTTGAACGAATTATTTCAACTAGACTTGGGAATAGACCCAAAAATGTGATTGGAGAACTTAAGACTTGCATTGATAGAAGTAAAATGCAAACATTACCAAATATTCTTGATATAACTGCAGTTTCATAGAAAGCAAACAAGAAAATGGCTATCTCTCATTAGATTTTCACAAGGCGTTCGATCACATTAATGATACTC